>VZRL01004605.1:0-86070 GCA_013397895.1 Origma solitaria | reverse complement strand
GCTGGGATCCTGCCTGACACCAGCGCCATAAGGTGGGCAGCGTTCCCTTGCGGGGCCCGACGACGGCTCATTTTGCCCCACTGTCATGGGAAAGGTGCTGGCGGTTCCCTCAGTGAGAAGTGTAAAATAAGCCTTTATTCGCTCAGAGGAGCAAATGGGCATTCAGCTTCACCTGGCTGTTAAAATCCAGCTCAAGCACATTGACTGAGTGACCTGTCCTTATGAGGATGTCCCATCAAAGTCAGGACCACAGGAATGTCCCTCTATCCTCCTCAGCTCCTGCTCTTTTGTGAGTTGGGTGTTTGGGCTGAGGCAACACAGAACATCGAGGCTGGGCAAGGGCAGGCTGCTCCCACCAGTGGGAAGGAGGGATGGGAGAGAACATTGTTTGGGTGGAGAAGAGTTTGGGTGGGAGATTTGGGAGCAGTGCCTGCTGCTCCTGCTGAGCCTGACCAGCCCCAACCCTGCTCACGCGCTCCCAGGCCTCCCATGGCCAGCAGCAGCTGCTCAGGCTTTCCTAGGTCTTGCATGCAGGCAGAGCCAGCAGCAGGGCTGGGTTCTTCCCTCTGCTGTAGGCAGCAGCCTGCTGACCTCATCATTTGCCCCAACCTGCTGAAACAGGCAGATTTCATCTGCCAGTTTTACTGTGAGTCTCACCCAACAGCTTTGCTCAACCTCCGAGTCTGCAGGGAAATATGCTTTATATGCTGAGGTCAAAATGATGCATTCAGACTGGTTTTTAGAAACTGTTTCATTGGAAATATACACTAAAGCTTCCTGTCCCCAAGAGAAATGTATGCCATTACAGATGCGTAGGAACGCTTCACTGGCGATAAATAGCAATGGGAAAAGGTTAGATGTTGCTTCAGTCTGTCATATTTCTTGAAACCCTTCTAATGCTCCACAGCTGCTTTGAAGAGGGTAACACCTCACTATCTTAAGGAATTATGCTTTAACCTTCATAAGGGTTAAACAATTTCCCGTGCCACTGTTTGCATTCACAGAAGCATGTAATTCAAGTTTCATTATTTGTGCTGGCAGAAATTATCTGGGGTTTCCCAAGCCTGAAGAAAGCAAGACTAGAGTTCAGTCCCTGAAAAGCAAGGAAGGCTTTTTATTCCTTTCCCCCTGCTTCATTCAGCCAAGGAACTCATGAAGCTGGTCCTTTTTCAAAAGTGATGAGCAACATGGAAGAGTTGTATGTTGTCCCACAAAGGGAACGTCATTAAATAATGAAAGACTGAGGTCATGCCTGTCTTGAGAATGACTGCACAGTACAAAAATTAATAGACTTATTTAAACAAAATGAGCATGAAGCAACAGTATATTTCCATATGCTAAACACTGAGTTTATATTTTGGTGAAGGAAGATAAAGCAGATGTTACCTGATTTGCCGTGAGGGCACCCTACTTACCTGTGAACCTCAGACTCGATTGCCTGACCAAACATAATGTGGGGCACGACTAGAAGGGGATTTGTTAGAGTCCCTGCTTACCCTGTGAATATCACTGATAATGAGTCAGGAGCTTCCTACAAATTCAGGACGCTGTCAATACTTGTTCACTCAAAATCTGTGCAAGAAAGTCTCTCTCTCCTGATTTCTGATACCCAGTTGTCCCTTTATTGCCTGGATCAACTACATTGTAAATGTTACAAAACAAGGCTTTGACAGAATTTGTTGCCATTTCTTTAAAAGGCTATGTAAGACTTCTTCCACTGCAAAGCACAGTACATTTTTGAGTTTGTTTCATTTAAAATAAAACATACAATGGAAAACAAAATCCTGTGGGACCATTCCCTTCTCCCTGAAACTAGAGCTCTGTGGGTACTTGTGTTCAAGTGCTGCTGCAGAGAGTGAAGTTTTACCGTGGCTGCACAGTCAATAAGGAGTATCAGCAAAGGATGACTTGTGCTAGAAATATTGAGCTGAATAGAAATGGGTGAACTTGTGCAGATGCATAGAGCTGACCTCAGCTCCTCTGATAGTCACACTGGGCCTACAATATCAGCTGATTCAACAGTAACCAGTGCAGAAACTGGGCTTTGCCAGGGGAATCTTCAGCTCAGGTACATGCTGAAGATGTGGTCCAAGCTCTGTGCACGGCTGCATTTTTTCTGTGGGTGTAACTAGTTTTGTTTCACAGGGTAAGTATGAGGGTTGATCATGTTCTCGAGGAGACAGAAATGTTCCCATTTTGTATTTCTGTACTATATCCTCTCATCTCTAAAATTCACAGATATCCCAAGACAGATGATTCTTACAGTACATGGAAGGCATCCCTCCACCCCTCCCAACAAAGGGAGCATGTAGCCTGTGAGTGCGCTGAGGAGAGCTTCGATGACTGACGAGCTCAGTACACACATCCTTGGGAGACAGAGTTCAGCAACGTGAGTCCATAAATCCTTCTAAATGTTTTAAAGTTCTTTTTTCTTTACTAAGCAGTCTGGCTGTGTTTCTAGCACCAAGCTCAATCACACTTTCATACTTCATAACCGGATAATGATGGGAAAAAAACAAGGGCCATGTGCAAGGGCCTGCCAGAGAGAGAAAAGTGCACTGAGCTGGCGGGTAGACTAAATAACAAAAACATAACCAGAGTATTTACTGCAGAACTCCAAAAGAGAAATGTGTCTCTAGTGGTGTGGTACATGGAATGGGAATGATGTTCTCCCTGCAGTTTACCTCCCTTTTCTATCAGAGGTTTTCTTCTGTAGATTTCAGCAACAAATTGCTTTGTGAATTCTAGGTTCATTTTCTTCAGGTTCACTGCCTCAAAAGATTGCCAAAATAACCTGAGGTGAATGGTTTTCAGAGAGATGTTTGTACTGCCTTGATGCTTCTTTTTATTAAAAAAGTCTCTCTCATCAGGAAATATTGTCTGTGGTGAAGAAGGTCTTTCAGGTACTTCTCACCTGCTCTCAGATGTGAGGAGCCAGCCTTCAGCTGTGAGCAGTCTGGATTTACATTTGGTGCTGAATTAACTCTGTCCATAGGTCTAACAGGTCACAGTGTCCCTCTGGAAAGATGGAACTGGTATTAGGGAACAAAGAAGAGTTTGAAAGGAAGCCGTAAGAAACTCCAGGCTAAAAGAGGAAAGCTTGGATGGAGGTATATGACGCACGCTGGGTGGATATATGAGGAAAAGCAGTCTGTGGGGAAGGAGGAGTTTGAATACTGTTTTGCAGGGACATGATACATCCCTATCCCATTCACTTGGCTTGGTGTATATGTCACTATATAGTAATCTTAACATTAACAGAAACAATGTTAATTTTTTGTAATATCTTTTAAAAAAAAAATCATTCCCCATCACAGGAGGCAGGTTTCAATTTTTAAATTTTTATGTGTAATCATCTCACTAAAATCTGCCAGACACATATTTGGCTGTGAATGTTTAATGAAAATTAATTACTGAATGAAAAGTAAATAACAGTTAATAAAAGTACTATTTATAAACACGTTCACTTACAGCAAAAAATCCAAGCACTAGTCAGGGACAAATAACTAAACAAATGAGAGAAAGGAGAGCAGAATATCTTGGTTTTCTCTTTATTGGAGAGCCACCTTGGAGGGCCACAACAGTTACACAACCACAATGATTTTATTAATTCCATAGCAAAAGGTCTACAGCAGACATCCATTCTAGGAGCTCTGGAGTATGCAGAGAAATAACCCATGTCATTCTGACCAGTGCTCGGCCACATCTTCTCCTTGCTGTATCTGCCTGTCTAGGCACTGACAGTGTGGTGTTGGGGATGTTTCAGTGCATGGGTGGGCAACCTGGCAACTCCAGCCTTTCTTCCTTGGTGTTATTTCCTTTCTGAGGAAAAACCTTTGTGCTAATTTTATTTATTTAAACAGAAAAACAAATCGGTGTGTTGCAAAGAACACGAACATTGCCTAGTTGTGGCATGCATTAAGTGTTTGTGTTGAAACTGATGCTCTTTATAGTCCCAGATATGGTTTTGGCTGGAGAACAAAATGAACAAAGGCTATTCCCTGGGAGCAGCTCTCAGTACACCATTACAATCTGCTCAAGGCCTCAAGGCAGGACAGCAGAAATCAATAAACATTATTCACCTGGAAGAATGATCTGCTTGAGTGCTGGTGTGTGGTAAACCACAAGTATGGTTTCCACACTCGTGGAACATCCTATCTACTTATACTGAATGGTTGTGACAACTAAGAAATAGTGGGATTAAGGTCTACACTGCTTCCATCAAGTGAAGTGCTCTTATATTACTTATTATACAATGTGAGAGGAGTGACTGACATATCATCCACTATTACCATGGGTTTCGGAGCACAGCAAGTCTGGACATCACAGTATGGGACGACAGTCAGAAGAAAACATTTTATTGCTCCACAAGATCTTTCAGTGAGAGCCCGAGGCTGGCTGACACACGTGCAAAGGTGGAAGAGGTTAATGAGTACTGGAATAAAATCAGAGGAGATTGGCATTTCTTGGCAGATGGGATGTTGGTGGGAGGGTAGAGGAGATAGGGGGATGAGGTTTCTTTTGTGTCTGCTTATCTTTGATTTGGTGAAATTGCCAAGTGACTTCAAGGGAGAAGAAGCACAATGTTCTTTTGTTCTTTCCACAGCTACTGCTGCTCTAACCTGCACATACAGTAGGACAAAGCTGGTTTGCACAAAGCTACAGTTGTTACCTGTGCATAAGCCCTTCAAAAACCTGCAGCAAATTGCTGAAACATATTTAGAAGACTGATCCTGAAACTGTATGCATTCTTAACCCTTGCTGTAAAGAGTATATTTGAATCTTGCTTTTTATGAAATGAAGAACTGTCGTACTTGTTTTGGTATCTCACTTTTGGTGGTAGTGCAATATTTCAGAATAAAGAATAAAACCGAGGGCATTAATTACTGTGCAATCCTTACCTCCAGTACAGAGCAGCTTCCAGAGTTTCACAGCATGCACTGCCATTCTCAATGTGCTGCTCTCTGATGGAAAATTACATTATTCTGAAGCTTGAATTTCTTGTTCATCAGTTTATCCAATGAGTCTCCTGCTGAGTGAACCAAGCAAGAAGGTTACGGAAGTCAAACTACAACAGGTGCAAATTTCTATGCAGACATTATAATCTCAGTTTAGGGATGATAAATGTTGGTTTATTTAAAGGAATTGATTGTCCACTTAAAATTAAAATAAGAAGATCTTCCTGAAAACAAGAGGCGGAAATCCTTTGTTGGTAAGACCTAACACTGTGATTCACATCGGCCTTGCTTCCTTGGGAAAAAATAACTCCTGGTCTAATTATTTCCCAATGAAAAAAATGAAGGAAACCTTCTCTATGTTTCTTCTGATTCTTATCTATTTTGCATTCAAAAAGTTTACTTAATAATTGTCTGGGTTTATTCTACAGATTTTTCAATAAATTATTCTTGATAAATGTTTTGCATTGTATCCTAATTGTGTGTCCAACTGTGTATTAATCAGACTGTGCAAAACGTGTATTGGATTTCTCAGGGCTGCAAATAAATAAACTGGTGATAGCAGTGCTCTGGTTTGATCAGTTAAGCTAAATGAACCAAGGGCAACATCCTCAAAGTAGGTAAATATTTCACCCCCACCAGTATTGATGGGAATGAACAGTCCTCATCTCTGTGAAAACTAGGGATTGAGCACCCAAGATTTGTTTCAGTCAAACCTCTGCTGGATAACATCACTGGATACCATCTCCATGCATTTTGTGCCTCATTCTGCCACCTTGTCTTGAAAATCTCAGGCAAGAATCAATAGTTTACTTAAAAACACCAAATATTCTGTTTTCAGACATGCTGGTTTAAAGTAATTCTGTGACTTGGGCAGCAAAGTTCATGGAGGACAGGGAAATACAGAAGTGTTTTCCACAGACAATGGCCTTGTTGATTGCTTCTTTCTAGTACCGGGAGAGACTGGATAGGTTTAAATACATGACTCCTCATGAGGAATAGCTGTGTAGCTCATTACAGTTGGTGACAGTGAACAATATTTAAATATGTATTTAAATTCACTCACCATGACATTTCCATTCGGTATCATAATATCCTTTAGATAAGGGAGTGTTTATATATATATACGTAAATATTCAGATTTTAGAACATCTCAGAGATTTCAGCAGTATCCTTAAGTTATCTATGAGATGAGTCTAGATTAGTCTTGAACTTCCTTTTCCCACCTGACATCAAAACCTCCTGGTAAGGATGGTGACACAATTTCCTCTGATTCTTTAAGTCAGATCTTACACTTCAGCATCCTTCCTGCTGCAGGCTGTACAGAAGTGCTCTTGATCTGCCACAGACTTGTATCCTCTTTAATTTGTCCTTTATTGTTAAAAGGAAATATCTGTTGCCAAAAGAGGGTGTGGTTTTATACCATCTTGGAAGAGCAATGGCTACAGGGATGATGTTTGGGAGAGAAGAATTTAAAGATGAATGTTGCTGGTGTGTTTCCTGTGTGGTGGACCAAGAACTGGTGGATTAAATGACAGCAATACTACCACTGGGCAAGACTGTAGGCAGTAGTGGTAAAATGAACTCATGGTTTCAGAATTTACTTCAGAGAACACAAGATACGAAGACTTTATGTATAGGAGCATGTGTTCAAGAATGAACTCAGTCATGGACTCAGTTCAGGGCATCTGGCATTATTTACAGCATTTGCTTTTACTTTAACGAGCACAGAATTTCAGGCTTGTACAATGTTATTTAAGACACTTTTTCAATGACAGTTAAAATCAAACCTAAACTTTATGATGAATTCTGTCAGGAATTGTTAGTACTCTCTGCTCGTGTTGGTGTTGGGCTTTTCTTTTTCTTCCTTTTTGCCATCTACAGAAAACATGGTGGGGTCATTACTGCTCTAGGATGAGAAATGACTGAGGAAGGAATCCTGTTGTTTTATCACCTAGACAGAGAATATGAACAAAATCAGAACTCTGTTGTCTTCAGTGCCACAGTCTCAAGCTTTGAGCTGAGAGCTGGTCTCTACAGGGAGTTTTGCCACTCCAGTTACACCAACAGTGCTAAAGACAGGGAAAGGTCTCTAGTCACAGACGTAGTTATTGTGCATATGCTGGATAATCTGTTTTAGTTTGGGAAGTAGTTAAACTGTGCCAGATGAAAATCCCGGTATTCCGGTAATAATTGCACCCACACTAAGTCTTGTAGGGCAGCTGAGGTTAGGATAGAGAGGGAGGGAGTGGAAAGAAAGCACAAGAGGAGCAGGGAGTTTTTGGTCTTTTGCTTTGTGTTTCTCTTTCTGAAAGAAATTAAAAGCTTGTATTTGTCATTGCTGTTTAGAAATACATTGGCCACTCTTTTGCACCTTTCAGTATTGATTTTGGAGAAATGGGACAATCTTTACTGTAAGAAGCTGCCTTGCTTCTGGCCAGTCTACACATTCAGTTTGAACAGTTTTCCAGCATTACCAACAATAGGCCACTTGAAGGCAAACATTCAATTAGTAAATCACACCAGTTCATTCCTATTGTTCCCTGCAGTTTGTCATTGATAAAGAAATAACATCACAGAAGCTGTGATGTATTTTTAAACTGTACTAGGGGAAAATAAATTGCCTGAGGCACAGTAGGACATTTCCTAATTGGAGGTCATGGAAGTCACTGCAAATTCTTACACTGTAAGTTCAAAATAGTAAACTGCAGAAGATTAGCACAAATTATGGGGACAGTTCTCCTTCACAGAGAAGACATCCATATCCAGAGCAGAAGTATTAAGCCAAATGTCTAGAAAGATCAACTGTGTATAACTGGAGAGATTTAGATAATTTACAAAGAGACACTTCATTGAGTGTGTCCTGAGACAGCCAAAACTGCACTGCCTCATGCATGAGTTGTCCTTTTTGCCTTGAAAAAATGGGAATGTTCCCAAGACCTTTATTCCTAGAGAGGTCTGCTCAGTTCAACAGACTTTACAAGTTACAACAGTGAAATCTCAATGGAGAAGGAATGACTTATCATTGTTAGATTACGGGATGTATTTTGTTACATCAATGTTCTCTTTAAAAATTGAGGCAGAAAAAATAATTTCTCTACCTACTGTGCTTCATTTTGTCCTTACATATTTTTTTAGTATTGCAGCATCTCCTACATTTTTCTTTTTCATTTAAGTTCCAGTTCCTGGAATTCCAGCGTGATTTGAGCACTTCAGATTGTATTGCAAGAGAAAGTTAGTTCTGGCATTCCTTTGCAGAGAGTAATTCGAAAATTTGACTCAAACCCATCTTACAGACTCAGAAACAAAAAGTACATATAACTGTATCATTTTCATATCTGTCTTTTAAGCCAGTCTCCAGATTTTTTTTCATTGTTAGAGCTTTGCAGTAATTCTCTGTCTTATCTAACTGCTCCTTTCAGATGCCTTCTGCAGTCACTGTCTGGATCTGGCAACACAGATTACCTTCAAGCACTATTTGCTACGTGGCATATTGAAAGGCAACAATGATTTAATTTATTTATTTTTAGATTCTCTATCTAGTTATGGAATCAGAGTTCTTCACTGTTTTATCAACCTTGCTTTACAATTACTTTATTTCATTTTCCTTGTGTGTAAACTTTCTCTTGTAAGGGTCATATCTCTGGATTGTGTTACTGGTGTGAGACTCTTCCCTTCTTTCCCCTCAATTCCATCTGTGGTAACTGGGTATTTGTATTTCAGTCATCCCCTAAACCTACAGACAGCACTCATGCCTGACTCATTTCTTGGTGACTTACAAAACTGTTCTGAAACATGTAAGTCTTGATAATTTTTTCCAGGCTTCAGCGATTTAAGTGTGAGGAGCTAGCTTAAAATTCAAGCCTAGATCCTCTGCATGGATATACTCTTTTGTTTCCAGGCAGTTAACAAAAAAAAAAAAAAACCCCAAAAAAGCAGAAGTCCACAGCCAAACATTGCAACATAGGTTGGACACATATCCAGGGGTGGGAACAAGACAATCCTTTTCTACAGGCTGTCTCTAGGGTCTGGTCTTGTTTTTCAATTGGCTAAAAGTGGTTACAAAAACATTTTACACTGACAACAAAACCTCACTGCTGTTAAGGACAAGGTTGTCTTGGTTCTTTTGAAGGCAAAGAGCTTCTGCAGGTTCCTGCTGCAAACACAGATGTTTGGAGCATTCAAAATTGTACACATTTAAATGAATGATGGCTTCTGCCTATGATCAAGACTTTTATCTAGTGTAATAGAGGATCAGACTGTTGAAAAAGATGACCCATCTGCAGCTGCTCTCCAGTCACTACTGGAACCTTGGATCTTTTTCTGATATTTTAAACAAAGAAAAAGGGAGGAAGCATTCAATTATTAAAACTTAACTTTGTGTGCAGGTTACTAAATGACAGTTAGATCATCCAAACCAGTCAGATTTTGCAGCTCTAACAGTCAATGATATTTATGTGCTATCACCATCATGTACATGAATGGATACTGAAAGAGCCACATTGTTGTGTTCTGAGGGTGGAAATCCAATGGCTTGATGTCATAGCCAGCAGCTCCCACAGAATTTTACTTCTTTTCTGCCTATGGGAATGAATCCTATTTAATAATCTTTATTTTCCATCCTAGAGAAATTTATACCAGCAGACTTAACCTGAATTTTAGGAAGGAAAAAAAAAAAATTGTATGAAGTGACATCCAGCATTTCATTTTCAAAGAGTTTCAGATCCTTTGGCAAAGAGAATCTGATAGCTCTTTTTTTCATACCAAAGATTCTAGTTTTCCTTTTTCTTTTGAGAAGAAGCTTGCATTTACTACTCGCAAATATTTCTCAATCTTGACTAAATATATATAGTATAAATACAAGACAGTTGTTTCTTAAATTGTAAGCTGACAGAGGAAATAATACAGACGAAAGCTCTAAATGTTATGGATTCTGAGATGGCACTATTTATTTTTCACCAAAGTGAAAATTTGAAAAGGATTTGACTAGTTCTGTATCTCTTCGTGTAGTTGCTTTGTCAAAATGTTCCAAGAGCAATAACTGGCATTGCCTACAATCTGAGGAATGTTCTCACCAATTTCTCTCTTTCCCAGGAATCAGGAGAACTGGAAAGAGTGGCAGGAGATATACACTTAGTATCCATGCAAAATATGGCAAATACATTCCAAAGACAGAGCAGACTTAAAAGCAATAGCTGTAATTTTGAAACATCTGAAAACTGAGAACAAAAGAATGTGGCAACAATCATTAAACTTTCTGATTCCCAAAGTTCTAACTGTCTTATAAATGTATTGCAAAAAATATGAACAACTGAACTACTTTGTGCTTTTCCAACTCGTGAAAACAAACCCAAATTTATTTCCATTTCTTGCTCCCCCTCCGCCCCCGAAGATGGTATATTTTTCATTATTATTTTTTACATACAATCTCTGCACATGCAGGAGAGTTTCTCAACAAAGGAAAGGCTCACATTTGAAGTGGTGTGATGGAAAATATTCCATATCATCAGGTCCTTGACACATCACACAGATGTGTCAGCATGTCCTTATAAGGATCTGGAACAGTCAGTCTTGGCAACAGAGCTAAGCAGCAAACACTTTGACCCCAGATTCCTCTATTTTGATAATGCTATCATGCATTTGACACAGGGTGACTATTGCCCTCTTACATACAGGAAACCTCTGTAAGAGAAACTGAGTAACTCTTGTTAAAGAGAAATCTAGTTTGAAGCGGTAAGTGGGAATCTGAGTAAACCATGCTAATTCCAGATAATTCTATTTGCCAAAATTCTAACAAAAGTATCCATGTTCAGCCCTTTCTCCAAGCCTGGCAGAGACCCCTCCAGATCCTCAGAGAATGCAAGAGAGTTCAAAAGTTCACTTGTTATTTGCACTTCAACACATTTGGTTAAAATAATGTTTCCAATCTTTCTTAACACCAGAAGTGGTACATATTACAATTCTAAGATAAGAGAAAGCAGAGCAGCTCAGGGAAAAAACTCAACACAAACATTTTAAATGCGTTTATGGCATTTAGGAATCTGTGTATCAATATATAAGGAGCAAATAGTCTCCAGAATACCTGACATTTTGTATGTAAAGCTTACGAAGTATATCTGTGTATATCCAAGCTTGCTTATTTTTCTAGAAAATACTTAAACTTAAGAAATATTAACATAAAAAACCTCTTGGGCCTGCATGGCCTAGAACACACATTCCCACGCTGTCACAGTGGGTGGTTCAGTAACTGGGAATTAGACGGCTCTAGGAGCCACAAAATACCTCACAGGGATGATACAAAGTCTAAAAAATTCAGAGTGTTTTATTTCCAGGGAGAAAAATAGTTAATTTTACCACCAAACCTTTTTTTAAAATGTTAATTCTGTCCCTGTGACCTTTCAGCAACCCAGGGAAGCTACCTGATCATAATGGTGACGAAAAGTGGCCCATAAAATCTTTAGGAACAGGGTATTTGGCATAAGTTTCAAGTCCACTGCAAAGAGATTTTGTAATGTATTTTCACTACAATCCTGAATCCATGCCTACCTGTCAGCGTGGAAACAGAAATACGCTTTAGGAGTCGCGCTGGTGAGGTCGTCCATAAATCTGCCATAAACCTCTCTTTGATGGTTGACAGATGTGTCCATCTCTCAAGTCAGCTTTCATGCTACTCCTTGCATACTTACCTGGTATTCTGTTTTTTGGGAACTCCAGTAGTTTCTGCTTTTCTGCTCACCTTCCCTGTGCCATCAGCATCCAGTTGCAGGGAACTCTTATCACACTTCTGAGTCTCCTGGGGGCTCTTGAAGTTGTGTGCCAGTAGCATCCATGGCTGGTTCATCTCTAACCACAAGCTGCTTCAATCTTGGAAGCATCCAACAGCAGAGGCTTAAGAAATTTTCAGGTCTCATTTTGGGACAGGTGAAAATTCAGATCCAGATTTCAAAGCCAGTGATGTCTGATTCCTTACGCTCTATCACTTCCACACTTCCGCCTTCCCTACCACACACTCCTCCATTCGGACTGTTCTGAGGACTCTTCTTTATCTTTGAAATATCTTGGCACATGAGGATGGCAAAGATTAGTAGGGTAGAGAGACTCTACCAGCATCACAAGCTTATTCCAGTACCAGATAAGAGGAAAAAGTAAAGACCCTTTTGGGTTTGAGCAGTGTGAGACAAGTAGAGCACTCTGCCAGCACTCTGGCTGGCCTCCCAGTGCTTGTTTCCAGAGAAAGGAGGAGGACAAGAATGGTCAGATCTTGTACAGGTCAGATGCTGTGACATGGACCCTTAAATGGGCTCAATTTTGCAGGCAGGCATAATCTCCATCCAGACACCAACTGGCTAAGTCAGTCTTGGTCTGACCACCCATTTTCAGAGGAACTTTTTCCTTTCAGACTCTGTATGACAACGAACTTCCTTTGACATCCAAAGGCTCGCCACTCGGAATGTACCTACAAACTTCAGAACAGTGGTTAAAATGCCAGGGAAGGATGATTAATTGCAAGCTTGCACATGTCTGCAACACCACACTGCAATAGCAACACACCATAACTCCCTAACTGATCTCACCAGTCCCCATCTTTACCATGCTGCTGCAGCAGTTTGACTCAACCAGCCTTGTTGTATGCTTTCAGTTCAGGTGAGGATGATGCAAGATGAAGTTGCTACACTGAAGGCAGCCCTCCGTAAGCTATTTATCTACCAAAATTACCACTGGCAAGAGAAGCAGGCTCAGTTTCAGCCTGTGAGGCCTCTCATGTGTGACCCACTCTTCAGTGTGCTTCCACTGCAGCAGCTCTGCTTTGACTTCCCATCACTGCTGAGCTAGCTCTGGTATGCATTACCAAAACTACTCTCATGAATACTTCTGCCAAAAGTCCTCAATATTAAGAGGATTTCTAGCCATCCCTTCTCAGTTTTCACAGGACATTCTCTGTCCTAGAATTGCCCCAGGACTCTGCTGAAGAAAAGAAACTCTTGAGCAACTTGCAGAATGGCCTCCTCCATTGTTTCAGAAGAATTCTTTTCACTGAATTCCTCAGGCTGTCATGAATCTTCCTCTTGCTCAACCAGCTCTTCCAGTTTGAGCAGAGCTGGACCTTTGATCTGTATCTTCTGAATCAGCTTAGCTTGATATTATACCTGCACAGGAGCATGCAAGTGCTAAGAGACTCTTAGAGTTACAAAGACAGGCTCTTGAAAGTAAGACAGCACAGGAATATGACAATCCACATTTCCTTTTCTTACAAGGCAGTCTTTAACTACTGATTTTATGACATTATCATTCCATTTCTCTACTATATTTTATTTATAAGAACATGGTAATAGCAGGAGCTGTGTCTAATATAAACCATTTGTTTTGACTAGCTGTTTACTGGGGAAAATTAACTTTTAGATTTTTTTGGAACATTCCCATTTTCCATTAAACAAAGTAGCAGCAACTTTTAATTCAAAAGCTCAGTTTCTTATTCAGTAACTTTTTAAACCACCAATTTTTTTTCTTGTGAAAAATGATCAATGATAGGTTGCTGCAGTTAGTTGGTTCACCATTCCTCCAAACTTCTAAGTACACTGGGAGAATATAATTTTTCTGATCTAGAAATTAGGCTTGAATGCAATAATTTGTTATGTGATATGGTTTAATTGATTTGCTAAAGTTACAGGATGAGGGATAAAGAGGGAGTGGATAATAGGAAATGAGAGCTCACTAGATGTCCTTCAAGTAACTACAAAGTAACATTCATTTGCTAAAAAGAGTGAATATTTTATAGTTTAGGCAAAGACTCTTGGATGGTGTTATTAGATGAAAAAAATATTTTCATAATTTCTTCCTATGTAAGACTGTGAAACAAATAGTTCTGCTGTTGTATAAAATATTTTCAATTTTAGCAAATTGAAGGAAGGTAGATGTGGCCCATTTCTCTTGCAAAGTCCGTGTGTGCTTGGTGTGTGCAAACAGGGCCTAAATAGTGTAGTCATAAACAGCTAGGCTACTGTAAAATAATTACCCACAAAGTAATGAGTGGGGATTTCTTTAGACCCATCATAAATACTGAGTCCTATAAAAACTAGCAAGAATTTTAAGAACCCATTAACATACATTGTAAAATTAATGGAATTTATGTCTTTTCAAATTGAAGAAGCTAGTTTTTTGCCTCTAATAACTGCAAATTTTCCTTAGTTTTATACATAGGCTAGTTTAAAATAAAATTGCATTCAATTAGTTTACATACACCCTTTTAAAAGTCAGTTTTGTTTGCTAAAGCTGAGGCTGCTCTGCTCTTGGAACCATTTCATAGTAGAGAAGACATGCCACAAAGGCAGAGATAGGGGATGTGAGCAGCAAAAGTACATCCAGTCAACACAGTAGCTCTCTTGGAATTTTAATGCATTTCCACAGTCACAGTGGGTGTGGAAGAGCCTGTTTATGGAAATAGAGGATAATAGAGGAATTACATGTACACATCTACATACATAATTTGGTGTGTGCATGCACATACACAAGTCTATACTTTTTATGAACCTGAAATAATGCCTGTTGCTGAAGCCTGGGGAGATGATCTGGTGTGGCAGGAATGTCAAAATCACTGGATACACCCTGTCCAGCAACAGGCAGAAAGGGAGGCAAACAGCTGCTTCTTACTGATACTCTTACTGCTACCAGCAGTAAAACATGTTTTAGTTCCTAGATAATATGCAAACTGACTTTTTAAGAAGAAAATATTAAAGCTAATTTGGGCTTCTCCTATGTGGTACTGCATCCTGGCAGGTGAAAAGAAATTTACTGCAGATCTGTTCCATGATGTTTACCTATCCTTGCTGTGTGATCATGAAATGCAACTTAAATGGGCTTTGTTTCCTAAATATTAAAAAACTCTAAACCCAGCAACTTGGAACAGAAGAAAATGTTGGTGCATGAAGGCAGATGACATTTTAATGACAGTTTCTTACTAATGCTTTATTAAATATCCACAAAATGACACTACCACAACCCCAGCAATGTACTGTAATTACAGAAGTCTTTAAATAAAAGCTTCCTACTCTTGCCCTATTTTTTCTTTCAATCAAGTCTGTTTCCAGCTGATACTTTTGCTGCTATCACATTAAGAAAAAAAAAAAAGCAAGCAACTCACCTCTCTCTCTTCCCCTTGTGACCAGCTGAAGTATGAACCATTCACCAATGGCAACTGCAAATTTTTTTAAAGGCTGTTAAAATGGAGTTCAGAATAGCAATATAAAGCTAATTTAATCAAATACGCATCTGCGCTGGAGGCTTCAGTGGGAAACTTCCAGTAACTGTATTACTTAAGTCTCACAAGGTGTCTCAATAGACATTTGGAATGTGTCTGTTTTTTGACCCAGGCTACTGATACAGCAGTATCACAGCAACATCCCGCAGTGGTTTTGGGCCTCGCTTGCTGCACTGCCTTCCTTTTGCTCCCCTGGGCATCATCCTTTCCTCCTCCCTTCTCACTGCACTTTCCCTGAACTGGAGTTCCAGCTGACAAGGGGACTTTGGCCCTGGAGGAGGGCCAGAGAAGTACTGGTGATGCTGGGATTGTAGAGGTGCAGTCAGGGCCATGATACTGATGGGGGGGCTGTAACCCCAGACGTGGGGCTTGGCAAGGGAGGAGTTGTCATCCAGCCTACATCACTGGGTTACATGAGGTGTCCCCACTCACCTGACAGGCAGTCTCTGAACCCCTGGGTGGGAGTCAAAAAGCAGGCCCAGACCAGAACCACATGCACTTTCTTCCAGTTTTCCTGCATGGATTTCCACCAGCTCCTCATTAAATCAGCAAGGACAACACACACTGCCCAGCATGGCTGAGGTCCTGCTCTGCTCTGTTACAGAGTAAAGAGTGGGTAAAGCAAAAAGATTGACACTTACCTTCAGAGCTCAAATCTGATATCACAACCAAATCAGCTGCCCTCAACAGCTTTGCAAAGCAGTAACTTGCACTGTAAAAACCTGCTATCACTCTGCTGGAAAATCCTGAAAGTTCCCTGGTGAAATTTCATGAAATCGCGGATAGCTATTGCACAGCCCTGGAAACTATCCTTAATTTTCTGTTCGCCTCTTCCAGCAGGGAGATACATCACATGATGCTGGTAGTGCCTACACTAACTACTGAAGGCAAAAGATGAATTCTGAAAGGAAATATTTCTGTAGAATACGTATTTAATCCAACAAGATTCAAAGTTATCCAGAGCTTGGAGGCTGAGGCTAGGCAGATGTCAGAATTAAAATAAATGTATTTAAAAAAAGTACTATCAAGTAACTTGGTGTGGTGGGACAAATTATTACATGGCAAACCCTTCATTATGGCTGCCTGGTTCAAGTCTTGATGTCTAAAAATTTTGAGAGAGAAAACAGGAAAAAGGGCTGAGGGAGGGCTAGTTTAGTTTCTTGCTGATGTTACATGTTATAGTTGAATATATTAATTTTCTTTAAGAATAGGGCAACTGGATGCTTAGCCTATCTTTAAGACATGAAGCTTTGAAGAATCTTCCACCACAAAGTGCACTGCTTTATTTTTCCTTAATTTGGAGAAATTTCATTTTATTAGAGCTGTCACCGAGACGAGCACCAGTGATCAGCATTCTGAAACTTCTAGTAGGATGCCACCACAAGTTTTTAAGTTTAAAGTCCTTTTTCAGAAAAGCAGTATGTATATAAAAATGCATGTTGCTCAGAGTACAAATCAGTAGATTTGCTGTCAACATTCACTCCAAGGCAGAAATTCTTTGCCGCAGGTGTGAACCAACACATCCACACCCCCGAACACTGTTTCCTATTTTCTTTTTTTACATGGCTTCAACTAATATTTTGTACTTTCTAGAGCTTAGCTTCCTACTCTTGTCCTATTTTTTCTTTCAGTCAAGTCTGTTTCCAGCTTCTTGCTCTGACCCTGGCTGAAATTTTAATCATGCCTAGTCCTTTTCTGCCCTGTTCATCACTAAAATCTTTGTGTTGCAGATCACTAAAGGTGACCTTTAACCATCTTCCCCAAGACAGCCTGGGATGCTTTTAAAATTAAAATCTCATTTCATGACACAATCTGTTCAATACAAGTGATTGTATTGGCGGTGCTTTGTACTGAAGCAGTTTTATTGAAAAGATCAATTTTTTCATAAATAAAAAAGAATATATTTTAAACTTTTTTCCACACATGAACATAAAAACTCTGAAAGCTTTTAGAAATGAAAACTAACTATACAAAAATTGGGCTATCAATGTTAAATACTCAAAACTTTTGTAACTACTAACTGAAATACATTTATATCTTCTATCAGTATAAAAATCTTCAGAGTAATGGTAATACAAGATGAGTATTTCCTTTAACTCAATGTATTCACATTTTCAATACATTGCTTTTCCCAGCAAGTCTGATCAGTCTATGCCTTTCTTTTTCTTGGAGTTCCATTAAATTCTGAAGAGGCCATTTGCAGCACTTGCTGTTGCTGCTGCTTTGCAGGACAGGAGATCCATTCTTCTGAGCTAAACAAAACATAGCACAGTGGCTTATAAACAAAGCTTTTCTTTTATATATATATGTCAATAATATGCATATAAATATATATGTAGCACAGAGCTCCCACTAGTATAAACAATATAAACCCCATATTTGTGCACAGCTTCTTATTATTGTAATTGTTTTGTTAAAATGAAGAACAGCATCAGGATAATGTTAGATAGTTTAAATACATAACCACTTCAGTTCTATATGTAGATAAACATTAAAATACTAAAAAATATAAAAAATAAAGAGACACAGCAATACAGTGCTTGCTCTGAGAGTCACAGAACACTACTGGATAAGGTTTAAATAATCTCAAAATGATGACCATAGCTCAGTAAAGACAATGATGTAGTCATGAGGAGAGACATGAAAAATGGCAAAGTGCGTTCCATGGCACTTTAAAGACACAGACACACAGATTTCCCAGATTTTTGTGTGTGTGTGTTCAAATGCTTTTTAGCCATAGAGGGAATGAGAACAGATACGTGGGTAAGGAGATAACTGTGTTTAACACTTTACCACCAGTTCAGCTGTTACTTAGAAAAAAATAGTGTAAGAATGATTCTATTCTGTAAGAATAATTCTGTGTTCATCTACACAGTATTTGACAGCAGACCTTAAAAGAGTTTACAGACGAACCCATCTCACATAGTTCTGGGGTGTAAAGTGTGGAATATACCAGAAAATATGGGGAATGTGATGCACAAAACAGAATTAGAATTAGTAAGCAAACATTTATATGAGGCTTAAGTACCAGAAGAAACTTCAAGGAAATTAAAAATCATCTTGGAAATCAGCTTTATGCAAACTACTCATTGTTGCTTTTTGGACACAAATACAAATTAAAAAAAATATGCAGAATAAATTAGTTTTTGTTTTGAATTCAGATTAAGGGAAAATAATGACTAGATTCAGAAGAGACTTACCTATACAATCTTTTTACTGTTTCTCTTCGCATTCTTTTGGGAGGAATGGGGGTGTCAGACATATCTAACATTATAGGCTGAAGTAATGATTCAGCGCCTTTATCTGATAAAGCAGGAGTCATACCTATGAAAATGTTGCAAGTAAGACAAATACAAAAAAATTAAACCTGCTGGTTATAAATGGGTCCTATAACAATAGAGTTAAACCTTTGAAGTAAGACTTTAGAAATGTCATAAATTTTATGGTTATCTTGTATCTGAAACAGAGTTCAAAGATGACAGGTAAAAGTATTTACTTTATTTATAACTGTCACAGAGTAAATGTTGATTTTTTAAATATATTTTGAAATATCATAAATTCTTTGATATTGACATAAAAACATTTGTAACTTGGATAGACAATCCTTGCAGACTTAAGGGTGTTTCTTTTTATAGCACAATGTTTTGATTGTGTTTCCTTAGCAAAAGCAATTCAGCTCTTAACTACACAAGTCACTTCAAAAAGCATGACAGTGTTCCGTAGTACGGGGCCAGCCACACTAAGAGTTACATAATCTCTTATTAGTGAGATCATATAGGTTCACGTTCAAAAGACATTGACTTACCACATTTTTACTAGCTGATCACAATACAGGGCAGTGCTGCTCTAGGCAATATCCACAGCATTGTACTACTACATACAGTTTTCCTATTCTTTCCTTAAAATGTGCCATCTCTAAGCTATTAATAATGTTAATAATCTTCATTCATAGTTTGAACTTCTTAGTTTGTAAGAGCAGAATACATCTGGTTGCACTTAACTGTTCTCCTCCTTTAGAACACCAAAATTGTAATAAAATAACTTACCCAATTTTTGTTTTATTAGCTTGAGGCTTTTCTCTTGTTCAGCAAGCTCCTGTTTTTTCTTTTGCATTTCTGGAGTGTTCAGTGACTGCAAATGTAAATCAAGGTCCTTATTCACATTATCAAGTTTAACCACTGCTGCACGGTATTGTTGAAGAAGATCTAATTGAGGAATAAAATGATAAGCCACAAAACAATAAATAAATGGCCATTTTGATTTAAAATGCTACCGAATACAACCGAGGCAATGTATAAATCCACAAGAAATATCTTTCAAAAGCACTACTTAAAAGAACATCCAAACTTACAGTGAATTGGCAGCTGTTTTTAAAATGACTGTAAAAAAAAAAAAAACAACAATATATTGATTCCTCTTTTGGAATCAGTATCTTAGAAGACAGTAAAATACCAGCAAACTCTGAAAATGATGGAGGAAACTGGTATCACTTCACACATCTTGTTGCCTGGGTGCTCCAAGTGGAATTCTCTACCTCTGATGACATAAAGTGCATGCAGCATATTGTGTTCTCAGTGCTACAAAGCAGAAGCTTGTATTACTGACTTGAATTGTATTCCACCTTGTGGACCAAGAGAACATTTACCAAGTTCCACTTTGTCCCACTATGGAATCTAATCAAGTAGACTCAGATAAACAAGGGTGTATTTTGTTGACAATCCTTTTTCCTTTTTAAATGTATGAGATAAAATATTTTTCCTTGTCCAGGCCCTGAAGAAATATGTCAAGTAATAACAGAAGGACTCAAGCACGTTAGCCCGGGCTCATTTATTTTACTTTGAGTATGAGGTATCTTGCACAAAGCTTAATTGAACACTAAATGACTTTAAGTTTGCCATGGGGTGAAAGCTCTCACACAGAGAGCTGCAGCAGTGATGAAAGGCACTGCAAATTCTTAGTACAGCTTATTTTACAAGTACCTTGCCAGTGTAATAACAGATTAAGTAACTTTTATGCTACAAACATTGAAAAAGAACATGTCAGAACTAATGCTAAGTGTGAAATTAAGTTCAAATCAAGCCCTGGGTAATGAGATGCTGTCCTTTAAATGGAATTTTACTATGACTTACCTTTAAATGTCTAGTATCTAAGTGAAACTAAACCATGCCCTTTTCTTCTCCCCTGATTGGTCTTGTACTAAATTATAGAAAATTCCAATTTAATTCGTATTGGGTAATAACCAAGTCTAACAACTGAAAACATCCTGATAGACAAATACAAAGAGTTCTAAACCCAGTGTATTTTAGTCTGTGACTGATATGCTTACTGTGTTTTTCCTATATGTAATATATTTTTACTAAAATGCTGAGGAAAGATCTTTTTAGTCCTTATTTTTTCCTTACTCTATTGGTCAGTGTTGAGTAGTTTGCTCATATATATGGCTACTCTAATCAGTGCATGAGTTCTTTCCCCACATCTCTCCACTGCACTATCATGGATAAATTGTCATGGATAAACTTCATGTCCTTTCTTTGGAAAATAAAGTATTTAAGAACTATCTTGTTTGTAAGTAAGACTTTTCAGTGTTTCACCAATCAGTCAGGTCAGCTGTTACATGTCAGAAACGGCATCTAACTTAATTTATAGTGTTTATTCCAAAACTAAGAATCAAAGACATAATGAAAAGGAAGTGATCCCACAGGAAACAGGGTAGCTTATGAGATGTTCTCTCTTATGAGAACAGGAATTTTTCTACCACTTTTTCACAGAGCTCACTTGCACAGTAAGAAATTCTAAACTGATTATGTTTCCAAATTAGAAGGACGTGAAACTTGTTTTTCAATGATGCTGGAGTTCAATCAGCTCAAGCTTCTCGTGCTTGCTGTTTGAATGATTATTACTGCTTATACTCCTTCTTTAATAAGACTAAGAAAGAAAGGGATTACTTTTTTTTTTTTGAATTTCAGGAAATGTAATAGCTATAACCTTTTAAATAAAGGCAAATTCATCAACAAAACATTGTACAGGTCCTATTTCTTAAAATAACTTTATGGTAAATTGAAGTTTTCCTTTCAATATTACGTAAGGTAATAAAAAACATCAGCAAGCAACATAATTCTGTAAGTTTTGTATTCTTATGACTTCGTTAACCCACCTATCTGTCCAGAAAAAGTAGAGTAAAGTTTTGGCATTGGTGCTCCAAATACCATTCCTCTGAGTTTGTCCATTGGAGGAGCTTTATTCTGCAGGCCTCCAAATTTTCCATTGCTCCGAATCCTGTCTCCTTCCCTAGTCAGCAAGGTAGGGCAATGTGTAATTTTTACAACCTACATAGGTATAAAAAGTGTTAATAAATTAGTAACTCCACAGAAAATCTAATTATGCTGTTGTGAAGCTTTGTATTTTTCAACTGCAATGCAACTTGCTCCCTAATAAAACATATTTTATGAAATTACACATCATGATTTTGTTTTCAAGCAATAGAATGGATATATTAAAATTAAGCATTATTGTCAATAATTACAAAGACTAGCTTTTTTGGGTTTGTGTTCTCACATTTTACCAGAGCTCTGAGGGCAGAATTTAGATCTGTACCTGAAAAAGGGTGATTATCAATATAATACAAAGAAGCAGTGGCAATCAGTACAGTTCTACAATCTTATGCTGAATCATTATTTCGATTCTAGCTAAGTCATAAACTGAAATGGGAAGTGCCCAGTGTCAGGACTTCCTCAGAGACTCTTGCCTGCTCAAATGTGTACCATTAAACCTAAATAAAATGGATCCCAAACAGACCTAGTGAGTTTCACAACAAGTTTTTAATCAAGTGGACCTGAAATTTCATCATGTGCCTTAGACTCCTGTATTCTATTATACACGGAGTGACTAGAAAAGTACAGAAGAACTTGCATTTAACACTAACAGCAAAACTGAAAATGCTGATCTTCAGAAACATGTTCCCAAATGTGTTGTGGCAGCATTCACATAATGGAATTTGTTGAATGGAGGTAATTTTGTCAGTGCCAATAATAGAGAATTCATTCATTGTTAAGTGCTTTGAGACCCACAGACAGTAAGCAGACTTACAGCTAACACAGCATTAAACTTGGCAATTACTCTAAGTTTGTAATGTATTAAATATGTAGCTGTGCAATATATCTACATTATAAAATACACAGAATAATTGAAACATACCTCTTTTCTGTAGTGGTTGGCAGCATCCAAGTTATCTATAATGATAGTGTCACCCAAGAGCATACCAAACACTGAAAAATACAAATTATTGAACTATGAAATTTCTCTGGAGCAAAATAACAACTTGAGTTTTGAAAAGTCAATTCTGAGGTATCATTATTACATCTTTTAAGATAAGTGCAAGGGAAACAGCATGTAAATAATTTTTGTTTCAACAAAATTCTATTATGAGGTTGAGATAGATATGCAAGCTTCTGCTTCCATCAGAGAATTCATAAAAAAAATTAGTACATTTAATTGCCATTCGGCATAATTGACTGTATTTTCCAATAAAATACTCTCTTGAAACTTTACACTTATCAAGACACACATAATAAAATCCCAAGTTTCATGAAATTATATAAACGATAACTTCTAAAAAATCTTCCTGGAATGTTGAATTTTGCTCTCAGTTTCTCAGTATGTTTCTTAATATTCAATGGCTTATCAAAGAAAAAAGCATTCCCAGGCCAATGATCTAACTCAGCTTAAGACTCTCCTGCTAATAAAAGACTGCTCCATACAAAGTCTAGTAACGTAGTCATACATGAGATATGTCAAGGAAGGTGGTTTTTCAATTCCCCCAAGGGACACGAAGAAGAATTTATAGTTAAAAGTCTGATAATATCTAACTTTCTAAAAATGCACAGGATTAAAAATTGGTCTTTATTAACAGTAGAGAGGAATACTTCAATAGAGGGAAGTAATGAAATAAAATGTGTAAGTTACTGAAGTAATTACAGATTCCAACTCTCCATATAGAGGAGCAGGTCTACTTCATTTTAAAGAAAAGCGTAAGAAAAGGTAGGGATTGCGATGTTGTTAGAAAGAGCGAGACAATGACAGTTCCCTAAACTGAAATCTACAATAAAAATTGGAAGCTTTCTTAGAACTACTCAACTATTTAAGCATAACATACGTAGTGATACACAGCTCAGTCTGCATGCACTTAAATCTGTGCATTACACATTTTTGAGAGGAACAGAACTGGAAAAGCAGCCTAACAAAAGGAGTAGCTTCTGCAATGTGAGATTACAAAATTAATCTCATGATCGTCAGTTTCTGCCTTAAAGAACCTTGGGAATAGGACAATGCTGCAGAAATTTAAAGAAAAAAAACTGTAGTACATCTGAGTAGAGAAAATGAAAGTATGACAACAAGCAGAAGAAAGTGGTCATTGTTCAAATTTTCACAACTTTTGTTTACAGATAATTAATGCTAATACCCTCCTGTTTTTTACCAACAGAACTCAGGAGCAATGTACACTAGTATTTGCAAATTTATCAATTAAGATAATTGAAGTTATTTATCAATGAAGATTATTATGATTGGTGATGTTCCTGTATTTAAGTTTTTAAAACAAAGAAGTTCTAAATGATTTCTTTCATATCATTTACCTGTTTGACAATGCTCGATGTTATCTGGAAATGTTAACAGATCTCTGGCAAATACAGGATTTCCAATAGGTCTGAAGAAGGTTTTTCCATTTCTTAAGTGAGGCAAAGGTCTGGTTAAAGAAAGAGGAGAGTGAGAGAGAAGACAAGAAGAAAGCAATTTGTCCTTATTCTAGTCAGAAATATTCAACTGAATTGAATGCTTCTTAATGCTCCCACATTAGGTGGCAAATGATCCCACCATTATCTGAAATGCCAGTCATATTGAGGATGTTGTAGTGAAACACTGATTTGTAATGAGCCGTTATTTCCAACAAATTCATATGACTAATTTTATGGACAAGTTTCAATGCACTATATTATAAAAACTGAGATTTTGAACCTTATAAATATATCTATACATCAGATTTTTTCTAAATGGCATTCTTATTATATTAGCAGTCATCTTCATAAGCAAATTATTTTCAAGAACAGAAATACCTGTACTTTACCTTTTAGGTAACTGAAATAGCAAAATGTGTTTCTATTACTACAGATGATTTTAGGAATGTACTCTGAAACAGGATTTTTAAAGGTTATAATCTGATTAGAAGCACTAGAATTACGTAAAAAAAAAATCCTGCTCTAGAAAACATGTAGACATGAAGAAAAAAAAAGTAAATTGTCTTCTTCTTTTAATATGGACACTTAATAAAGAACATTACACAGCAGTTAAAGACACAAAGCTTTCAGCTAACATTTCAAGTGGCATTACTGTTGCTATAATAATGAACCCAGAAATTTTATACTTCAACTCTTTAAATGGAATAAAGTTCAAAAATCAAATCAGACAAAAAAAAAAAAAAAAAAAAAAAAAGTTGAAGAACTGTGTAATACAAATGCAGAAATTTCTTTTTTTTTCTCTACCTGGTCCAATCTGGGAGTGTCTTCTTGTAGATAGAATCAAGGGGTAACACTTGCTGTCGACCTTGAGTTTCATCAAAGATAGAACGAGCGGCTTCCGTGGTCAGTGTGACTACACAGTCCATGTCACTTGCCAAGTGCCAAGAGATAACTTTTGCTGCTTCGTTATCCTCAATTTGAGCTAAATGTGCAATCTGTACCACAGAAGTTACAACAGTCAAAACAGAAATGAAGACCACCTCCCCTTTTCATAGTAATCACAATAATCCTGCGACTTCAGACAGACATTTAATTCCCCTGTTGATGGCTCTGCTAGAGGAGCTGATCATCTGATTTCACAATGCTATCTTCTTTTAATACTCCTCAAAAATAACTTGCCTGTTCAGTTGGATAATTTTTCATCACTATTGCTTTCTGGAACCAACAGAACTCATTAGAAGGCTCCCTGAGAGAAAACTCACCTTGCCTAGAATATCCTGGTTGGCTTTTGGATAGTTTGGGAGGGTACAAGTTCTCCTTGGTTGCTTCATTACTTCTTCTTGTTCCAGCATCTTTTTTTTCAGAAGAGAATCCACATACTGAAGCTGAGAATGAAAATTTAAAATCAGCAAGCATATACCATTGGACTGAGCAGCAGAAGTAGTTATCCTACCTGTCACTGATAAACTTCCTAACAATTAACATTCAATAAGCTGAAACAGATTTTTAATATATAGGAGACCACTGTGCCCAGAGCAGAGCAAAGGGGAAGCTAATGGCAATTGTGACCCAACTTTTTCGTTACTTCTTTTTTTTCTTTCTTCACTTTTTAAAGACTTCAAGGAGCATTTCACAAAGAACTATCAGTGCTTGATTAGAGACAAAAGTGAAGAAAGCTTAAAACAGCAGGAAGAGACAATCGTGAATGTACAAAAAGAAAACATTACAGAAGGGGAGTATGCCCAGCCTTGAAAACTTTAGCCAGCAGGGCTAAATTCAGTACTGTGACTGCAATTTAATTCTACTGATTTGTGATTAATGACTGTAACTTGGTTTTATTTGTTCTAAAATAATTGTTTACATAGGTGGTTTTTCCCCCAAATGTTAGTAGTTTGAAAACCTTTAAAAAGTTTCTTTAAAATATAATTGGATCCTTATGGGAAGTGAGCAATTGGGTACACAGCCCCGAACATTTGCACTTGTTTTTATATGAACTTTGGCAGTAACATAAGCGATTCTCTGGTTCTCTGAAAAGAAGTGTTTTCCTTTGGCCTACTTATGCCAGTGTACATCCAGTGTATACTGATCAGCCTGCAAAAACCCCTTGTAAAACTTAGCAGTACCAGTAACACTGGTAACCTTAGCAGAAACACAAAAACAACATCAGGATATAAAAGAGAAGGTTTTTGCTATTTCTCTAGCAGTTTCTTAAGAGATCCTCACACTAACAGAACAATTAAAAAAAAAAAATCTGAACTTTGACATTGATCCACAAATTTTCCTACAATTGAAATTTTCACAGTTTTGGTAACAGATGTGATTCAGCAGTATTATATATTGATATAAATTTGAAAGATGTTAATGGAGTTTCATAAGAAATAAGCCATACTATGTTCGTCTGCGGTAATTCAATTTGGTGCTTTTTCAGTTCACTCTTCAGGAGAGCTTCTCTTGTTTCAGCTTCTTTAACCTGACCTGAAACAAATAAAATCAAAAGAGAGTAAGAAATGGAACACTTGCAGAATTTCTTACAACTTTTCAGAATTATGCCAGCTGCAACTGATCCTATCTACTTCTCAATTTCAGCACACAATATCAGAATTTTTCCACAAAGACCTTGTAATTTGTCCAGTTTCTAAGCAATTTCAGCAGATGCCATTCCTTCAGCTTCAAGAAGCAAAGGGGCCTAGACCTTTTATCAGTCTGAGCATGTCAGCTGGTTTTAGTTTTCATCCTCAATTATCTTCCTAGATGGGTCTCCAACAGGTGAAATGGCAAGACAGAAGAGAAGAGTGGCAGCTGGCACTATGTTCTTTTGTCTGCTACATGGAACACTACTTTCTGGACACTAGTTCCTCAGCTCTCCTATCTGAACTAACTTAGAAAACAGATGAGTAATCAGGTGAGTTGCTTTCCACTCTGTATTCAAAACATGTTTATATTTGAAAATATAACTTAAGCATAAAGCATAATGCTGTACTCTAACTTATTCTCTACAAGCACGAAACAAAACTTTTATGCTTTTCACACTGGAACACAGGACTTTCCATTCATAATGGAAATACGCAGTATTAAAATTACAAGAAACAGCAACATCTTCTAATGCCAGTCTGCTTTATTTACATTTAGCAATTACTTAAAATAACAATTCAAAATGCAATTATTAAAAAAACCCTCCTGATCAACAGGTAGGATGATTCAAACAAAAAAAAAAATGCAAAGAAAATGCTTCCTTCATTTCTCCCATTCCCATAAACCAGTGCCCTCACACTACTCTGCAGTTTAATAAAACTTCATATAGGATTACATTTGCTGAAGAACATAAACAATGAATAGCTACACAACACTTTGAATAATGTACACAAACGTGAGAAGAAAAAGTAACATTTTGAAAACATAAGACTAAGTTTTTTGAAGAGGATTATCTCTAGTTCATTTCCTCAAATTGTTTTTTAGGCAACTGTTGGATTTCCAAATGTATGAGCATGCAAAGATGCTGTTGAGTTTCCAGATTTATGAGCATGCAAAGGTGGGAGTGAAAGGCAGTCATGGATCAGAATCAGAACAACTTCAATGTTTCATTCTTCCTTTTCATAATTCTGACGTAAGACAGTCTACCTCAAATCAAGACCCTTTATAGGTAGGTACATCCAAATAATTATATGTTTCCCTGCAAGATATACACCCCTTTTTCTCCCCTCTAATTACTGGCCCTCATGATTTCAATACCAATTTTTCTCCCCTTCACCATATTCTAAAAATTACTATAGGAGAAAATTTAATTTCCAGAAAAAAAATTTACACATTTGATTGAACTTACATTTAATTTCAGCTACAAGCTGATTAGTTGTATCAAACATCTTTCTGTAAAGATCTATGGACTTAGATAATTGGTCTTTTTCCTTTGTCAGTGTTGCCATCAGCTGCTGCTTCTTGGAATCTAAAGAAATAAGCATGTATTTTTTTAGAAGAAAATACAGAAACATACTTAATTGGTTTAAGCATTAGCAAAAATCTATTAAGCTATTACATAGTTCTGAAAATGTATTATGGATCTAAAAGTAGCTGATTCTAAGGAAAAGCAAGTATTTTACAATAATTGAAACATACCATTGTAAAACATAAATGAGAGACAATATGGTTCCAAAGGTTTTTTCAAAGCTGGCAGATGTGGCTCAAAGACAAGAATATATTCAGTGCTATCTCTTCCAGGACTGTCTTCAGCCAGCACTAAATTCTATTCAAACAAACAAACAAACAAACAAACAAACAAGAGTTTATGCCCATGCTTGAGGTTACACACAAAATAAACATTCTTTGGATACTAAACCCTGTAAGTTACTTGACACATAGTATCTATCCAGTATTACTACAGTCTTAAGTATTGGCTTGAAAGGGCCTTTTATAACTATTAAACAACAGTAAAATACAAAGATATAGCAGTAGCTATTTTATTATTTAAGAATTAAGATGGCAATTTTACCTGTTTAAAAAGTCTTATTTTTGGCTATATATTTTATTTCAGAGATACGTGCTCAGAAAAAATATCCTCTGCACTGTCTCATAAGCAAGATTTCCTCTGGTGTACTTCATTCAGTATGTGAAATGCAAACAGATCATTAAAAAGAAAGACCCAATGCATAAATGCAGAGAAGGAAAAACAAACTATACCCAGTGCTTAGTTAAAGTTACTGCTGTTACCATGGAAATAGACAGCAGATCCTAAATGAACAAACAATATATGTTCAAACACTATCACAAACATTTAACTTCTTATCAATTCCTTACTGAAAAGACAAACTAAATCCTTTGCCTTTCTTTATAAACATGAGAAATATTATAAAACCATAAAGGTAAATAGAAATAAAATTAGTATAGGTAATATCTAAATGCGCTGTTACTTTGGGAAAGGTGTCATGCATAAAATGAATAATGCTTATAATAAAACTCATACTGTTTCCACCTTTAATATGTAGAAATTGCTATTCAACTGGCCAAATCAAGAGAGAGGTGGTTGCAGCCTAAAAGAAGAGATAAATATATAACCTTCAAAGACAGTCTTCATGGCTTGGAGAACACTAGTATGGTCCCTTCCCCTCCCCATTACAAGTCATATGAAAAATACAGTGCATCACAACCAACAAATCCTTTCCACATGGGTTTTGTGAGTTGTCTCAAGTCAGTAAGCTCAGTATAAACCAGATGCCTGAAAACTGCCTGAAAAGGGGAAGAGATACTAAGTTCACTGAAATGCAATTAGCTCCCATGGATCACTGGGGAACACAAGTTACTGCCAAAGCAGCAGGATCTCTTTAGATCACAGTAATGAGAAGGAAGTAGCATGCAAGACTGCCACCTCCCACCAAACCAGGAATACATAGAGAGAAAGAAAAAAACATCTGCTAAAAAAAAAACAAAGGCAAAACAAGCCAGACAAGCAAACAAACAAAAATATCCCCAAAACCCTTGCACACTCCCCCCCTGCATTATATAGGCTGTTAGCTTTGTCACTGAAGTAAGATGGGAGAATTTAGGTCACAATAATGCAACAGCAAGTTACTACTACATGGAGAGAAAACAAAAAATTGCTATTTTTGAATAAGTGAGGAGTCTTAGAAATTATCTAGTAATTTTATCTGAACTGTCAGAGGCTATTATATGGGGTTACTATTACCCATATAAAGGTGTTCAATTTACAGCTTGCTACCACAGGTGTAAACGCAAGATTTGCAGAATGTTTTGTTAGACCAGTGGTTATAGATGATCCTTTAGCTATACTTTTGCACCTTTTCTTAACCCCACCTGCCTGAGAAAAATGTGTTCACAAACCAGTTAATTTATTACTCCTGAAACATGGTAGGGAAACCAGAGAAACGCAAGAGTATACTGTAAATCAGCCAGCATATTAATTTCATCTGATACCTCTATTCAGTCCCTGCATTTTATTTTTCTGGCTTATTTTTCATACATATTTCATCACTTTTCTGGACGGATTAGAATAGGCCAGAGTTTTGCAGATTAATAACATTTGTCCATGCTGACTAAATGTTTCTCTCCTTGACTGTTATTGACAGAGAATTGTTTATGCTGTGTCATTCAGTTTCACATATGTAGCTCCATAAAAGCAGTCAATGTACTGAATAAAATATATTATGAAGAAGCTTGTATGTAGGATCAGTAAATTTTAGATTCTACTGGGGTCTTATGGTAGCGATTTCCAAGATGTATTTGGAGAAGTTGTACTTATTGCAATGCAGTGTCTGCCTCCACCTGGCACACACCGATGCTGGTCTGTCATAAAGCTGCTTCCAATGAGCAAACTAGAAAAGGTGGCTGAAAAAATGTCTTTAAGAAGTTGGAGCCTCCTTTAGTTCACCTTCTAACTATTTTGAAGACTTGACTGTACATGTCAGACTAGGAAAATATGTGACAATCAAATGAAATAGGGGTATAATTTTGCTCTGTCATTCTTATATGATACTTCAAATCGAAAACAAAAATCAATATACAACTGTTTCACCACAGGAATACTATTGACTGAAGTTTTGTGTAGGCTTTTAAGAGAGACACTTCGACCATTCCACTCAGAAGAAACTCCACATTCAGCTGGATTCTTTTTGGTGTCTTTTGAACAGCTCCTGGTTTTGTGCATGTGCACATTTGACATTGTGTCTTTGTGTTATATTTTGTAACAAGTGTGACAGATGGAATTTATAGGTTTTAAAAATTCAATCTGTATTTGTTGAAGAAAAAATGACTGCAGTGATGTGCCTACAATATGCAGTACTTTCAGAGTATGCATGATGTCAGAGATTCCAACCAAAATTCGGAAAGCATTTTTAACAGTCAAGTGCACTAATGAGCGAAACAAAGCATAAAGAGAAATGGTAGTTTTATATTCTTCAAATGAGGGTGGGATGCCTTTCTGCAAAGTATATATAGGCCCTCTTAGCCTGACAAAACGTAAAGAGAGCCCAGCAAAATTTAATTACAGATAGAGGAAGAAGTCAGTCTAAATGACCTTAAGACATTACAGCCTGAGAGTATTATAAATAAAAATGTAAAATTGTGGTAATAATGATTCAACTACAAATTGGTTAAGTATTATTCACATGTGAAATGTAAATGAAGAAAATATTTTCCCTGGATTTCCCTGATTGTCCTGGTCCCTAACTGCAAGTACCTGTAAACTTCCCTCATTTGGCAAGGATAAACAGTTTAAAGAATGTCCTTCCTTCAGGTTTTCTGAAAATCAGCAAGCAAACAGAGAAGAAATAATTTATCTAGTTATCTCTAAGGGAAAGTTACAATATAAACTAAATCTCCACAGAACACGAGGTGTAAGATAACTTTGAAATTGCAGGAAAATAAGCCTCATTAGATCCACTGTTCATGGAGCTGTGTATTTCAGTCACACTTACAATTTCAGCTGTTCCACTCTCCAACGGAAACTCTACTGTATTGACTTTCCCCTGAAACTGTGGGATCTCTATATCTTCTTCATTGGGGCTTTTAATTTTTGCTATTACTCTGCCAACTAGATCAAGTCCAGTGTGATTGTTGTATTCATCCTGTACGTAAAAAGACAATAAAGTTAGTTTGGGACATGAACTGAACTAAGTAGTCCATTTCTGCATTGCCCTTACAGGGCAGTGCTAGCAGTCTCTGCAGACAGGGTCTGCAGAGGCAGCCTCTGTGAGGAGAGGCTGGACATGTCCAGTGCTCCAACTGATTGACTGCAGGGACAACTGAGCCCCGCAGCCAAAATGGTGTTTCTTTGTATTTAAGAATGAGCAAAAAAGCACAGGCAGGCGAGAAGGTGGGAAAAAAAGAGAAAACAGGAGAGGCTGAGAGTAGGAACAGGGGGAGGACATGCTCTAGGCAGCAGAGCAGAAATTCCCTTGCAGCTCACGGGGAAACTACAGTGGAGCAGGTAGTTCCCTGTAGCCCATGAAGGACCGGAGTGGAGCAGAGACCCACATGGAAGCCCATGGAGGACCCCATCCTAAACCAGGTGGATAATTCCTGAACTGTAGTCTGTAGCAAGGGCTCATACTCAAGCAGTTTACGAAGGACTGCAGCCCACAAAGGAACCCACACTAGAACAGGGAAACTCTGAGCAAAAAGGATCGGCAGAAAAGAGCTGAGGGGCTGTTATGGGTTGACTGTGACCCCTATTCCCCATCCTCCTGCACTGCCTGGGGAAGGGTACAGGAGTCTCAGACAATGCTGAGCCTAGGAAAGGGTAGGACAGAAGGTGTCGCTTTAGTTTTTGGGCTTTGTTTCTTATTATACAGATCTTTTGTAACTGGTGATTAAATTACATTACTTTTCCACAAGCGGAGTCTGCTTTCCTATTGTGGTAGCTGGTGATTTCCTTTTATCCCTGTGAACAGTCAAAGTTCAAGAAGCCTTATTTTTTGTAATATAAGAATCCTAAGAGAAACTGTCTCTGGGAAGAAAAATCATGGAGAGAAACATCTGCTGTATATGTAAGTGTTTTCTCACTAGAATCTATTCCTGAAACAATCTTTTCGCATGGCAACAAAACATGGATTTCAATTGAGATACCTGACAGCAAAGACCAAACATTTCAGTTTTGGTCATCTGTAAATGAAAAAAGGTGGACCTGCCATACGTTGAAAAATCACTGATTTACATCTTTTTTTATGAAGTTAATCTGCAAAGAAACACTAGCAATGCCTTACAGCAAAATTCAACATAATTTTAGCAGTCTTATATATTTCCCTAATTATGATTTTGTATGGAAGTATAGTTACCATTAAATGGAGGTATAAATCCTTGACCAGTGTACGGCTGGTAAGAGCTCGAACATTGGAGACTGCTGGGGTAGCAGGTAAAGAATCAGGTAACAAGTGTACAGGGTCATTAGGTACAACTTCAACTATAATCTAGCAGAAAAAGGAGGAAGAATAAAACAAAACAAAATAAAATAAAGACTGATATAATTAACTGCAAATCACCTGCACACTTGGGTTGCTCAAAAAAAACCACTGAAACAAATGTATGTGAAAGTTACAGACAATCCTGAAATAAATTAACACAATCATAAAGCAGTTCTGTTAGGTTGCAAATTATGCAGCTCTGTTATTCCATCAAATTGTTGGTTATAAAAGTTAGTGAAAATATATTTTCAGAATCAACAGTTTGAAATCCGTAAGTATCAACAATAAAAATACAATTTTTGTAAGACTTTTGAGTGAAAGTATTTGCCTACAAAGTATCATAACACTTCTGCCAGATGATTCTGTATTTCATGTTCTTGGCTACATGTAATTAAGTATAGATTCAAACCTGTTCACTGTTGAGCATATTTGTCTTATCCATTGCAAAGGTAAACTGGATAATATAAGTGCCCACTCTCTCCGGAACCACTTTATCCCTAGAAAAACCAAAAATAATACCCAAACAAACATGAGTTAGTATTGAAGTCACAAGTAATTCTGTATGCAAGCAATTCAAACTCTGAGTAGTTGTCCAAACTAGTTAGAAATCCCTATTAAGGCATAATACTCCTTCAGCAAGAAGGCAATCAAAGTTTCTTGAGAATCAGAATAAGGCTTTTGGAAGCCTGAATGAGGAAAGTCTCCAAGAGTTTGTTGTGGCCCTATTGTTCAGAAACCTGCAAGTCTACATCATTTAACTTCCCACCCAGAATTTTCAAAAAGCTACTGGAACAAAACATACACGTTTAGATTTCAAGCAGCAACGATTTCTCTCCAAATTTAATAAAATTTACATAAAGTCTGAGTAGATAGTTCCTTCCCTAGTCAAATTGTACAAAGTTGGGTAACTTGGACCACTGGCCAAGGTTGACTATAGTGAGAGAAAAGAGTTTTCATTCTGCCTGACAGCATTCCAGAGTGTAGACTACTGGCAAAGAATCCCTTACCATCAAAATAGAAAGAGAAGCCCAGACACCTGAGGTTCTGCTGCTATAACTCCATCCTGCAAGGAAGGCCACATGGCATCGAGAGGACCTTTGCACTGTTTAGCAGGGGGTAGCAATGACTTGCAAATGCTTAGAAACTTCTGAGGAGATGCAAACGCCCAAGATTCAGGTATTTCTCCAAGGATGACATGTGGCACTCTTGAATTGAGTAATAAGATTCTTGTTTTCAACATACAGAATTTTAACTGTTTTGCCAATAACACTAAGAAATTTGTTTCTTCTCATTTTGTTTGGGAAGAAGTAATACGCAAGATTCCCTGGAACGCTTAACTTGCAAGAAACAATCCCAAAGGTTTAATATTTCTAGAATAGGCCATGACTTTTCCTTTTTTATATTTCACATACAGAATTAACAATTCTCCCTTCTTTTCTGCATTTTATCTAGCTCAAGACTGACAGTAGCATCCGCTTTGTCAGTATACAACTGACAAACACTGAGTAATATATTAAAACACTGAGTAATAAATAATCAGCTAAGGATCTCATGGCTGGACAGACATAGACTTTAGAAAAAGAATGACACAATTGTTATGAAAGTTGTAAGACTGTATGTCAGCATCCATGTTACTGACTGGTGATAAAATAGATGAAAACCATCTGAGAGCGTGCCAAGAACAGGAACACTTGAGAGAAGGAAACCAGGTGCTAGACAGCAATGCCACAGACACAGGCAGCAACAAGTAAAATGTACGTTTCTACAAGAGCTGCTAATGGGCAGTGTAAATTTTTCAGTAAGGTTGGGAGTCTTAATTCTGGACATTTGTGGACAACTAGTAAACTACAGGTACCTATGTCAAGGAAAGCCCACTCCCAGGAGGCAAAAGCTTGAATCAACAGCCAGTAGTACCATAACTACTTAGCTAATCCCATAGACTGTATACCAGAAATAGATGTAGAAAGAATGTGGCAGCCAGGCACCAGCTTATGATGAGCTCTAGTTCTGCTGCTGGTCATCTAAGACACTATCTCTGAGTAAATAGCTCAAGGAAAGATTACTAAACTGACAGGACCAAGGTCATGGTTCAGGACTAATGCATAGCTACAGAAGGCATTAAATAAAGAGTTAAGTCTGCTTTGTCCAGCCTGCAATTCTACAGTAGTTGAAGCAATACTGAAAAGAATTAAGGAATGCAAGTGACAAGCTGATGATGCAGTCCCCCTCATTGCTAGCATTTCTCATAATGTATTCTAATATATTATCTTAAACTCCTTTCTTCCCTACTCTCAGATTATACAAATGTCAAAAGTATCTAGGAAAGAATTCAATCTTCATCTCATTGCATCTTGCTAGTATCTTTCACCTTTTCTGTATCATACTAATTCTATGATAGACTGTTATTGAAACATAAAACTCTTCTTGCTATTTCAAACTACATATTTTGTATAGTAAGTTCTACCAGTAATTATAAAATAAATGCTGCTACACCTGAAGTAGAAAAAGCCATCTTCCTTGTCATCCTTCACTTTACTACAGCTAAACGTTGTAACCTGTAAAGAAAGATGCAAAAAGAAATAAATGCAATATACTAGAAGTACTTGTAATATGCTACCAAGAGTTAATGATTTGCAGTACTGATAGCCCACAGTAAGTCAATGAGACTGCCTATACTTTAGACACTAGTTTCATGTTCTTAGATCTCACAGCCTTTTCTCTGCAAAATTCAGTGTGGCTACTTCTCATACTCTCCCTGCTATGAGTTAGCTTCTGCAGAACGTTTTTGTCATTACTGTACTGATGCTTGAGCTGTCTGACAACTCGTAACAGGGCAGACATTGATAAACACATAGGGCTGATCTGTAATATTTGTTATTTAAAATCTAGAACAGGACATGGATCTAAGCCAAATGAAGGCAAGTTTCTACTATAAATATGTTTGTTCTATGTTGGCATTTTGATACCCATTTTGAAAATGCATTTTGATGACTTACATCAATTGGTGTCCTAAGCCGGCTGCTCTGTGCTTCCCACATTTTCATAGAAATCCGTGCTGGATTAATATTTTTAATAATGGTGTCATCTTCCGAAAGAACACTAACCATAAAATCTGTAGGATGAAAGCCAACATGTTTTGAAGAGTATTTTTAGTCAGAATTAAGAAGCTCAACTTCATGAATTTCTGTGTTTCCCTCATACTTAAGAGAAAAAAGACTTACAAAACAAGCATTCCAAATACGGCCAAAACAACAAAGAATTTCAAAGCAGATATGAAAAACCTTCTCTCCTTAGCCCTGCAATCAGATCAGTTAACAATCCTAAGGAAAAAAAACAAACACCTACTTTATCCAGCAACAGCCTTAAAAAAATCCTAAAATTTCAAGTCTACCTTTCTCAGATTATCATTCTTATCAAAACAACAAGCCAACCTGCTGCTTGCTCTCAGGAATGAGTACCATTAGCTAGCCAAGTAGATGATTCCTTCCTTCAAGGACAGGAAATCCGAATCTCCCTCTGTCTTAGCTGAATGGCCTTAGCCATTCAACTATTGGATAGAAAGGCACAGAAGCTGTAAAAAGACTTGTGTACCAACACAATTACCATTTTCCCAAGGGATCAGATTAGGAATCTCAAGATGAGTTTGGCTGCTTCTTACAGACTAGGATCACATAGCTAGGAACTGTTAGATACAGATATCTAACAGATATCCATATCTGTTAGAAGTAGGATATAGGGAGACATTTCACTCTGTTGACTGGTTCTGCAGTCAAAATACTTGCCATTTTATATCCCAATCTGAAAAATTTCACTTTTCCTGTATGTCCCATACAAAGTACAATGGTCTGACTAAAATGGAATCCAAACTAGAACAAAGCTGACCTTCTAGTTGAAAATGTGAACAAAGCACTTTGAACATTATGGTCACAGGTGGAATTCATGCATGTAAATGAACTTCCACTGCTCAAGAAGGACTGAATTGTGCACTTTAAGGAAGGACTATGCTTTGATGTGCATGAAAAATTCAGGCATGACTCCCTCCAAGACCACAGTGCCTGCCCTCAGGTACACCTGACATCACCAGTAAATCAAATAATTAGAATGTTAAAGTATTTTATTTATTTAATAAATATGAGGCCGTTAACATAGAAGTTATTATCTAATGTTACTAAAATTTTTAATGTCATACATACTATATATATTACATTGTCTTGAAGAGGCTGTTTAATTCTCTTCCTATCTCAAAACCTGATTGATTTACTATATACTACATTTGAAAAAGGTCTGTTTGGAAGGTGGGTTGGAGGTAGATGATCTTTACAGGTCCCTTCCAATGAAAACCACTCTGTCATTCTATGATTCCTCTAGGCAAAATTAAAATAACTTGTGAATTTAATCAAGGTCATAACACTGTAGAGGGTATTTTAAAAACAAAAACCTCTTGCCATAAAAATGTTGGCTGATCAAATTATGATGGGCAAGAAACTAACCCTTTTGTGAGAAAATACAGCAGGAGAAAAGAATATTTTGTGCTGTCCTCCTGCTGTTCACTCTTTGGTTTGTCTTGGCTCACAGGTTGGCCTAGAATTTCAGAGCTACTTCCTTTGTTACTATTCCACAGAAAGAATGAGGGAAAACACACATGAACTAGCTCAGATCATATTATAGTAAGACAGAAAAGAGATCCTGTAGTTTTACCATTTATAGTTGGATAAAAGCAGTAATTTGGTACAAATAAATAAGAGGTCTTTTGAAATGCTTTCCAAAGATGACCTACACATCTCTTCTGTCCAAGTGTTACATCTCAGATACAGCTGTTACAAAGAACTGAGAGAAAACAGATCAGAAAAAGCAAAAACATACAGCAGGAGAATCACCAAAATAGTTTTTCACAGGTTTATAAACCTCTTGAGTGATGGGTTTCCACCAAAGGATCCTTATACTTACCAGGGAAGGTACCTCCTGCTGGAAGAGAAGGACTTCTGTCATATTTAACATTCAAGCATATAGGTTTCTCAGGATCAGGCAGGACATTTATTGTGATTACAGGACAATGTAATACGGTCTTGTTGTATGAAGCTTTAAGCTGTAAAGTGTGCTCTCCCCTGCAAAATACAGAAATCATAAAAATGGATGTAAAATCTTTTCTGAAAAGATTTTCAACAGGCTTCTAGTCTGAATAATGTACATGAAAGGATGATAAACAGTATCTAGTAAAGAAGTAGTAAAGACAACGAAAAAAAATGGAAATGTTAATGCAATGTTAGACAAGTAAAATCATGAGTTTAAGTTATTCTTAAGATATTAGCTTATTAAATTTAATTTCATGTTAATATTTCATTAGTTTGATCATGTTTCATTGCCTGTATGACACTAGCAACAACAGCTTCAAGTAGCTGTAGGAAACAGTAAAGCAGAAAGCATTTAAAATGCTGAGGAGCATTCTACTTTGACAAGTTTCCAAAGACTGAATCCCAGTACAATTCATATCTAGCAAAGTGCACTGAAAGTATGTCTTCGATACCACCAAATAACTAATTTTCTTTACAGTACTAAACACTTGAAATTTAAATTTTCAAACGTAACTGGGAATAGGGTATTTAACTGCAGAGAGGCTGTACTTCCCAGCCAGTTTTGATTAGGCTATAAATAGTAGGATGTCACACCTGTTTCTAACCCCTGGTAGTAAACTGACAACTAATATTCATCATCCTTCTACCAAGTCACAGGCATTACAAATACAGTGAGCACCATCAACAACATAGAAAAACAATTTTCTTCCAAATGCAAAAGAGTATTATGGGTCAAATCCTGCAGAAATGAATGCAAAGAACAAGAACTTACTGCTAGTTTCAAAATAACCTAAAGTCAACTCAGTCTTGCTCAGAAAACTCAGGGATACAGCAGAACTGTGAATATGAGGAGGATACAGAAATTATGAATTTGAAAAGTCATATGGGACATCAGTGTGTAAGAGGAGCCATACATGAAGAAGTGAGCATGTAGAAACACAACATGAAGAAGAAGAAACCACAGGACACACAGCTGCTGGAAATGAGACTCATCAGTTTAATTGCAAGTAATAAAAATTAAATGTATCTATTTAAAATTCCTTTGGACACTCTACCTAATCCTTTAAAACAATGTCTAGCATGCAGAGAAAGTGGAGTCCGAACACTCTTAGAACGTGTTCCTACTTTAAAAGCATAGTGTCTGGAACTGGCCACTTAAAGACTGTACATTTCAAACCTTTTAAGTGGTTCGTAATGCCACTTCCACTTGGTGCAAGTTGACAATTAGAAGCTGTGGTTTACCACCACCAGAAAAAAACAGGAATCAGAAAATTAGCGCAGCAGCTTCTCTTTAGATCAAAAGAAGCAGCTAATGAACTTTATTTAGTTAAGCACTTAATTTTTTAGAACTTACTATCTGGCCATCCATGTGCACATAAATAATAAAAGTTTGATCTTAGCTCTAGATTAATACTTGGTAGGCACTTTATGAAATCCATCTGGTTTTCACTACTTACCTAGGTGCATGAATAGTAAAAACTCCCAGGTTAGCCCTACCAGTGTCATCTGTTTTATGTTGCTGGTTGGAAGGAACAATCTGCCAAAAAAAAAATATTCTTTCAGGGATACAGAAGTAGTATTAAGTCTTAGAAGAAAATATTTATCTCATTTGCCTGCACACTATCTGCTGATTTTAGCTGTAGCTAAATTTTTGCACTGTAAATTAGGGAAATATGTACTGTTATGAAGACAGCATTAATGAAGAAATTTCAAATTGTCTGATAGCTTTGGAAAACAATCACTTCATCTGAATTAGGATATTTCTCTTCATTAACATGTTCAACACATTAATTTACAAATTATATATTTATTAGTTATAAATTTATAACATTTATAAATGTTATTTTTTAAATTGCTACTGATGCTATCATATCATCCATAGCAGATGTTAATCTGTTTTCAGATCCATAGACCTTCTACAAACTATTTAGTCCCTGTTACAGTGTTTCTCCACTCTGCACAGAGATTCCTGGGTAGCAAAAAGTAAATAATTATACAACTGCAGTAAAAATAACTGAGATATCTGTCTCTCTCTTCCCCTTCCCCATTCTAGTCCCGCTGCCAAAAATGTAAGGCTGCTAGACAACCTCGAGAAAAGTGTTAAGTGTTAAGAAAAGTGAAAAGTGTTAAGACAAGTGATATCATTTGATTACCTATCAAAATGCAATGATACTAGACTAGAACTAATCTCTATAATGTAAAAAATGGCATTTAATCAAACACTAATCATGGTTACTTCTTGTCACTGTTGTTTTAGGCTAACACCACAAATGGCTTACACATCTGTTTATCTAGGACATTAACTAGCTCTAAGTCCTTTGAAGTAAATGGAAATTCCATGACTGACTTAAAGGAATTCTTGTTGACTCCCACTGGTAGAAAATAATTCCCCTTTAACTCACTAGTGTCCTTCAAGGTGTGCTTTCTATGTGCACACTGTCTTTGCTGCACACTTTTCCCTGGCACTGGAATTCAAATCTTATGACTGGCAGTACCTTTAAGTCATACTTGCATGTAGAAATTAAACAGCCTTACCTAAGAAATACCTTGTCAAAGTATCAAAGAACCTTATATAGTAGAGTTTGGAGGACAGGAAAAGGAAGCTGTGGATACATTCTGAGTTACTCTGTAATGAATTCCTCTCCAAGGAGGGAAATCAACTCTAATGGAACAATGTGGTGTAAATTTTTGTCATTATCTCAACAGTGGCATTAAATTGCGCTCCCTTCGCTATTTCAGCACAGATTTTAGGAGACTAAGTGTCTAGTGTCCACTTAAACAAAAACAGTGATTTTGGAAAACCTGAAATGGGCAATCTTCTTTCAGAATTATTTTCCTTCCCAAATCTCATGTCAGTAAGTTAAAGGAATAAAACTACTTTAGGAAAAAAAAAAAAAGCAAAAGCTGATTCAAAATGGATCAGCTATGGGAGCATGAATTTATTCCTAGCATGTCACTAGAGAAAAGCAATGGGAAAAAATGTGTTTTATGGTTCAAATGGAAGACAGCATTGGAAAGCTATACTAAGAAAACTGCCAAACATTGCAAAAATTCTTTATAAGAGTATATTTAACTCAACAAAACAGGTCTGTATTTTAGATTAGTGTGCATCACACAACAGGAAGTTTCAGGTTTTTACAGAAACCAGCGCTTTCTGGTTTCACACAGAAAGGAAGTTTCTCACACAAGAGGAAGTTTCAATTTTTACAGAAACCAGCGCTTTGTGCGTTTCCTCTACTGAGCTGCACATAAGAATTCAGAGTGTTTATGTTCAGCCATACTCATTTAGTTTTGGACCTGTAAGATATTCTTTATCTTAAAGGATGGAGTACAGGAAACGCATGCTGCAACTGCACAATATCAGGCTTTGGAGACTTAGAGGGTGGAATGTGCAATACAGAAAGCATCTTATTTGAGAATTTCAGTTTCCAAAGTCTTCTAATTTCTTTCAGGAGACTGTGCATACAACGTATTAGAAATGCCAAGGCAGAGCATGCTGCAGTAAACGCTTTTTAACAATGATCCACCTTAGCTTTCAGAACGTTTTCTCCTGGACACATTCCACTTAGATAAAGAACATGTGGACTCTAAACTGGTCCACCCTGGAGGAAGGCATAAAATCTGAAAAGACACTGCCATGCCACCATAATACCTCTGATCCGGCAGCACAACCATGCAGTGTTACTGCTAAGATTGTATGTTTTCTCAAGAACAACATAACTAGAACCCAAAACAAACTTCAGCTGCCATGATAAAGGCATTAGTTGGGGCAAATAAAAAAATTTCAAACTGTGAGGCAGGCTCCTATGGCAAGAAAGCCAAAAAAGCCAGAAGAAAACTGTTCAAGATATCAAGAAATCTACTTAAAAAAAATCTAATTGAAAGAAGTAATAATAGCATAATTAAATTGGGCAAACAGTAAGGTTTTGGCACAGCTCTGAAGGGGTGAGCAAAAGAAAGTTCTTGGCTGCTATGTATTCTGAGAAAACTGAGAAACACAAATGCATGGCAAGCAAGAACAAAAAGGGAACAAGACTGGCCCGGAATGAAAAAATGCTATGTCCAGATGTGGACGAATACATCCTGTGTTGATAATATATATATTCAATATAACAGTCTCTGTCCTGACAGATAGGAATGTTTGACAGCTTGACTTTTCTTTTTTTTGTTCAAAACCAAGAACAAAAATTTGAATGAATGGAGTATTCTGTCAAAGTCTCTCCTTTGTATAGACCAATGGGAAAACCATCTGACACTCATACCTCACTTATGGAAAGGACAGTAACTACTTAAATTTGGGCTAGATTTGCATCCCCATTGTTTTGATTTCATTTATTCTGCCAATGATTTCACACGATAATCAAGCAGGGATCAAACCTGCTGACCAGCTTTACATACACACCAAGAAGTCACACATTCAAGAATCAAAATCAAAGAACCACCAGATAAAAATTATTTGGTTGCTAGTTGAGACTGTATTATTATTACTATCATTTAGTAAACTACCTCTTATAATGTGGGGGATGGGGTGGTGTGATATAAATGCAAAATTAAGAAAAAGATTCTGTAGAAGATCTGGAATGTATTTGAATTATAACTGGACACTGTCCTATAGGAATTTTGTTTTATTTGTGTTTGCTGTCCTGGGACCTGTTTATGTTATTTGTTCACACTACTCTCACACTAGATTAATTATTCTTTTGGGTCCTAACAATATTTTATTAACTTTTCAAAAAATGTCCTGAATATGAAGATAATGTAGACATGACAACAAAACTTGTGTTAAGCAAAGTTCACTTAATAAGGCCTATGCTTACCTTTAAATGGTTACCCTTTGTAAGGCTGATTTTCACATTAGGTTCAGGAGTTGGATTTCCCCACTGATCACACAACTGAACAATAAGGGGCCTCTGCAATTCTCTACCATTAATCACTGCAACAGGCTGGAAGAGATACAAATGCATGATACAATTCAATTCTAGGTATCTTGGACATTCACAGCAGTTCAGGAATCCTCAGAGCAATGACATCTACCTTTTCCATACTATTTGTTTCCCGTAACAGCTCGACCATGAGCAATTTGTATGCAGGAATATATTTCTAGAGTTTATTTATATTCTCTCGTTAGAATAAAATGCACTACTTGAATTGAACGGCATGGGTTACTCATGTTGATGTGACTAAAAGGAAGGACATGATTCTGAAGCGGCTCAGTGTCCTTGTTGTAGGAAGAGTGATGGCCTAAAACTTTTCTGATATAATTGAAGAGTTGTCTAGAGAACAAAAATAGTTATGCCACTTCCTGAACCTTTAGTTTCATTTTCTTCAGTAACTTCCTTCTCCACTTTCCCAAAACACCAGTCTGGATGCCTGTCCTCTGTTCAGAGATACAATTTTCTTTTTTCTGCTTTCAATTTTCGGTTTCTCCTGCAAGTTAAGCACTATTATTTCAATAGTCAAAGTAAACAATGAAATATAATTTTAAAAACCCAGGGCAAATAAATGTATGGCACCAAAAATCTCCAGCCACTTCCTTTAAGTCCTGTACTCCATTCTCTTTAAGTGTTTACTTTCTAACAGCAAACACTTGTAAACTGAAGTATGTTTGGGACTGCCATCCCACATCCTGAACAACAAAAAACCCCTGCAGGAGACGAAGGAGAGAAGAGCTGCCAGCGATTACTACCATTAAGGACTGTATCTTTAGAAAACAGCAGTGAAAGATGGGTGTCAGGATCCAGCCCACAGCAAAATTACTGCACCAAGGAAAAGTTACGCTATCTGTAGAAAGACAAATGGGGCAGAATACACAGTTTACAATCCTTCAGGTTGTAAACATACACATATAAGTTAGATTACTCCAAAGTAAGTTTACTTAAAAAAACCTAATGTAGTTAGCTATTGCATGAAAAATGGAAATAAAATAGTTGACTAGAGACCATGTAGCTTTTTCTTCAAACCAGAACTGCTCAGCTTACCTTTTCTAACTCTGGCCAATCCACAAATTGCAATTTAGCTGGGGATCCTGCTACTAAGTTCACTCTGATAAAGTCAGAAAATTCACGCCAAGCAAAGCACAATTCCTTGCTTCCAAGTAAACACGGCTTATATCGAATACCTCTTACTTTCATTGTTTGAGTACTTTCCTATTGAGAAATAGAAGATTTTATCAAGAAAAAATAAAGGGAAGTAAAATTTATTAATATTTTTTCAATATAGTATTTAGTATTTATGCTGTCCAGACACTATTTGGTGTTTTTACTGTGAGATGGTGGACTACAATTAAACTACAAGTCCTATTTCTTCCATTAAATTTAAAAGAACTTCATGTGTAAGAAGCAACCCATTTAAAACTCAAGCATTTCTCAGAAACCTGTTTTTCAGGTTATATCCAGTATATTTTAAAAGGTCCACTCTACAAGGTTCTTAAAATCAACTGTACCAGCATAACTAAAGATGGAAGACTACAAGCAAGACAGAAGAAAACATATAGAACAATCAACTAGAAACAAGCAAACCTGACTCAAGCACGAAGTGAACTGGCCTCCACATTGTATAGCTGCAGCAGTGATAAGGTTTTTAACAGATGCTGCTGTATTCCTTAGAATAAGATCACACAATTTTTATACTTTAAGCCTCTAATCACATAGCTTACCAACTAGTGTGCAATTTGACTACCTTTCCACAATTTTGGTTCAATTCTGTGTAACAGAATTAAGACAATTACCACACAAATGCCACGAAGAAATAAACTATATGACATCTTATAAATACCTGCCAAGTTACTTTCAAATTTGATTTATCAAGTCCAGGCCCAGAAACTCCTAGGGAATTTACACATGCAGATGTCACTGTCTGAACCTGATTTCCAAACTGATCTGTAATCATTACATCTGTTAAAAAAGATGATGATGATTAAAATGATTATTAGGATGATTACCTCAGCAGCTGTTTTAATGAAACATTATACAACATATGGAATATAAATGTACACAACATAGACACAATATAGAGAAAACTTACGTAACTATCACTAAATCACAGAGAGGCTGAGGGCAGAAGGTATCTCTGGATGTCACCTGGTTCAAACCCCCTGCTCAAATAGGGCAACCTTAAGACAGTTGCAAACAGGCAACTTCTGAGTATCTCCAGGGAGGGGGACTCCACAAACTCTGGGCAATCTGTGCCAGTGCATGGTCACCCTTGCAGTGAAAAAGTGTTTCCTGATGTTCAGGGAGAACATCCTGCATTTCAGTTGGTGCCCAGTGCCTCTATTACAGTGTCTCTGAACACACCTAGGAAAAACCTGCCTCTAACTTCTTCACACTCCCTTCAGGATTTTATATACATTGATAAGAACCCCCAATCTTGTGGGTATAAACCAGACGTATCTATACATATATTGCATATTTGTGCTTCCCACTTTTTTGAATAAGATCTTTTTCTTAATATAAAGTTAAAAAAAAAAAATCTTAAATTTGAAAGCTGTTTTTAAACCTGCTGGTTTGTTCTATGTGCTTTCTTCATTCACACACATGCTTTTAATGTCCCAAAATATTGTAAGAATTTTTTATTTATCACTATGTCATGTGGCAACTGCAAACAAAATCAAAGGAGAATGAGAAGACTGATCCCTAACAGTAAGCCTTCCTCTTAGGTTAATCTTAAAATGTGTCACTTTGAAGTCCATGCCTTTGCAATAGTCTGAATGCTGCTGCAGTCTTTTAGATTTCAAAATACACAAACTAAACAAAAATTTACAAACAATTTGAACTCAGTGTGATGGATAGCTGTCCTGGGGTGGCATAATGATATCTTGTATTCCCTATTGTTTTGTATGCTTGACCAGAAATATGGTCCTGTAGCTTTAACTGTGTCCCGCAGCTGGGAGCTCTGCCGCCAGCGCGGGATGTTTTGAACTTTCCCCAGCTCTCCTACGGGGGAGTGAGAAGGAAGGGACACTGTTTTGTTTTTTTTTTTCCCCTCAGTCAGCTGCTGCTGCTGGTGGCTGGTGCTACTGGTGTAGCTGCTGCTTGGGTTGGTTTTTTTTTTTTCTCTCCCTGGGATTGTTTTTCATCGTTCTGGACCCTTTTCTTTGACTTGCTTTCTCATCCGAGAACCTGAGGAGCCCCGGGGGACAGCGGACGAGAATCGTCCAGGGAGCCACCGGAGGAACTTCACCTAGCCCCTTCGGGGCCCCCCCGGAAAGGGGAAGCTACGCCTGAGGAAAAGGACACTAAGTTCATCAGCTGTTTGTTCAGGTTTTCTGACCCCTTTTCCCCTTTTCCCTTTCCACTGTGTAGTCTGTTAATTAAACAGTTCTTTCCACTTTAGGCTGAGATATTCTGTGTTGTGGGGGGAGGGGTGCCAGAAACCTCTGCGGTGGGGGAGGCACCTGCTCGGAGTGCTTTCCACCTAGGATATTTGTCTAATCCAAGACAATATCCCAACGAGCAAACTAAGAGGTAAATTTTATCAGGGATAACTCCAGAATTGTAAAATTGCAATTAAAGAAATCTGATCGTCTTTCCTTGAATGAGAATGTAAACCTGTTTTTTATATTAAGGTAGCTGAAGGTAATTTACTCTTGATGACATCTGTACATGTAACAGTCTTAAACTGCTGAGAAAAAGGTATGTATCTTAGAAGAAAATGAAGAATATGCAAGCACTCACCAATTTCACTCTGCAATTCTTCACCCATCTGTAGTGTGTTTGATCCTTTCAGTTTACATTTAATGTGTTTGGGTTCGTCAGGAACTGGTCTGAGTTAGCACATGAAAATTGACTTATTTCTCTCATCAAGGTAAACATAACATTAACAGCAAGCATAATAAATACCTTAAAGAATCTTAATGCTTGGTCATGTAATACATTCTGTTTTCCTACTGCAGATCTGTGAAATGACTAATTGCTGCAAATTTACCCCTGGCATCAGAGTGCTGTGAATCAATTAGTTAATTTTAACCTATTAAAATCACATGAAATATACTAAAGCAATTTAGAATCAGATTAATCTTAATAAACTTTATAAAGATACAAGTAGAGCTACCTGCTTAGACTCACTAAGAGTGATAAACAGACAATTTTAAAGTTCAGTTTACAGCCTGCCAGTTTTGACTGAGAAACCAGATTAGAACTAACTTCACAGTGATATTCCTTTCTCTCCAGTAGCCAGTGACCTGACTCTTCAGTAAAACTAGTTATTCTGTAAGCTAATGTTTACCACAATTTTACAAAGATAGCAATAATCTTCTTCAATGTATGCATACTTGCACAAGTGATTACAGAGCTGGATGAAAACAGATTATGATGGAGTCTTTCACACAGGTAATGTTCTCACATGTAAAAAATTCGCACAAATCCTTCCCACCACCCAAGCTTACATTCTCCTGTTAATTTACCAACCGCTTTCATTATTTCAGCTTTTGTAGAAAGACTTTTCTTTTACCCCAAAGTAATGAGATTGACAATGCTATGCCACCAACATAATAAATAAAGAAGTACTTCAAATTAACAAACCTGACTGTGAATGCACTCTCCAAAGACACGTACTCATCAAGGTAAGTAATTAGACAGTAACGTACATCTTTTACTGAGGTTGGTACTTTTACATCAGGTAATAATCCCTGCATCAACAGCTCTCTGTCAATTTCAGGTGTCCAATTAACCTAAAATTAAAATTTCATAAATTATCAAAAGCTGAATTATAAATGACTAGCTACATAATACATCTTGCAGCCATTCTAACAACATACAGGTAATAGCAGCTTTCAATGGAAAGCTTGTACATTTCGCAGCAGTAACCAATGCTATCTGCTGAAATGCAGTCAATTACTTGAAAAAAATGCCCCAAACACATCAAAACATACATTAGGTTTCCCTCACTGAACTTGAGCTATGAAAGATCCAATTCTTTTTAAAAAGTGTGACATATTTGGTGAATCTCTATGCTTGTCTTAGGCTCCACATATGTACACAGATGGGATAAGATAGGCAAGCAAGCCTTCAAGGGGAACATGCCTATTCAATGTTCCTAAATGTTGGGAAGGCCATAATACTACCCTGACACACTACTTAACATTCAATTAATTTTTTTAAAAAAGTATTTTTAAAAAACCATTAAGAGGAGAGTTAAGTTCCCATGTTCAATAACACAGTCTTGAGGAATATTATTTCTTAGTCTGATGTCTATAGATTTTAAGGGAATCAGCTTTGTGTCTCTCTCCTATAATGATGCTATTTACTCCAAAGTACTTGCCTTGATTTTTTCTGCAGCAGCGGCAGTTATGGGTATTTCCCTTTCCGCTTCATCATACATCTGAAATATAAGCTTGTTCATGACTTGACCAGCAACACAACTGATTTCATCCTGATGTTTAATTTGAAGAGCTTTTTGTCCATTCATGCTTAAGACCTGTAGTCTTGCAACATGACTGCTAGGAAGAAGTTTTATAATCTTTTCCACTGGTGGCACATCTTTGCAATTCTATACATGGGTGAAAAAAACCAACCATATAATTAAAATATTAAATTTAGATATGCATACACGTAACTCAATAATAGCCTACAGCACTGCTCTGGATTATCAGGTGTGACCAGGTGTCCAAACATGACTTGTCAGAACTAAATTGAAAGGATATGCCAATATACTCACAACTTTTAACAGCAGAATTCATGCTAGCTATTTAGATTTTTTCTATTCCTGAAGTACTAGGTACAATTTACAAAATACTTTTAAAGCGTAATCCTGAGTGTCCTTTCATATAATTCACCTTTCCCTATTAGTACTTATTCAGGCATTTTTCCAGGATAAAACACACACAGGGGTTTTTTTTAGGTTTTAATTTTCTCCAGCAGTGCGACTTCCTGACTATGAGATAACTGGAATGTTCAATAGCATTTAAAAAAATTTATACTTCATGAGCTTTGAAACTGAAATGCTACAAAAAACTATTCATTGCCACACCTATTCTTACACTAAATGTTTATGCAATGAAGACAATTTGTCAAAACAATCCAGGAATTAAAAAGGGGAAGAAAAATCCCAGAAAACATGCGTATTTCTGAAACACCTCAGGGTTTTAAGAAAAAGAGCAAGACATGAAGAAAAAGATGGAAAAAACTCTTTGCCTTTTTATGATTTTCTATAGATAAAAAAGCGTAGCCACATGACTATGAGGTTTATAATACCTAAACCAGTATCTTTTGGGAGCTAAGCTTATTCATAAAAGATGCTAGCAAAACAGTACAATAAACTTGTTTTCAATCTTTTATTTGTCCAAACATTCCAAGCAATACTTACAAGTACTTCAATCCTTGCTTTCAGCATCTGATCTTTCTTGATATTCTGTACATGTATAACTGGACCAGTTAAAATGTTTGTTCCTCCATTACTGCAGTCTACAGAATACACAGGAAGGTCTGAAGCACCTAAAAACTATTTAAATTGTAAGATTAAACATCAAGTCTTTTTTACAGAAATACCATGATTATTTCAGAAATTATTATTTGCATTAAGTCCAAATATATATAGACATATATATACATATACATACACACGCACACATATATACATAAAAATTACATACAAAAAAGTTTGATTTATTTCAGTTTTCCAGAGACTGAAAGACAAACACCTGTATTTTTTTGCAGATGATAAGAGATATGTGGGAGAAAGGAGTAAGTTAAAGAAACAAAATACACTATATATTCACTTGCTTTTTTTAAATAATTAGACTCTCCTGCCATTATGCAATAAATTCAATTAACTTGTGAAGCAAACTTTCTTTTCATCAATTTTCTAAACATCACATATTAAACAACTTTAAACATCAAGTTCAACATGCCATCGTACCACTGTAGACCCCATCTACAGGAAGAGAGTGTGCACATACAAAGTGCAAATGGATTGTAGACTATTTTGCAGTGGGAAAACATTTTTAAATATTCTTGCTAGATTTGACTAGAATTGGAAAAGTCACATTCTTGAGTCAAAAAAAGGGCCAAGAGGGCAAGTTTTTTTACTTCCTAAAGTCAGAGCTTTACTTCCTAAAATCAGATGCACATTCCCTTCTGACCTTAGATTAGTGCTTATGATAATAGTCTTATCTAATATTATTTTTAGGCACTAGACTTGAATTTTCAACTTTAAAAAATATCAAAAGTAAGCTGTATGAAGCTATTTTTCCAAATAAATTTTAGCATTGTATATTATAAATATAGCCTAAAATACCTTAAAATTGAATCTATATATCCTCACACAATTTTCTCTTCCATTTCTAAGGCCAAGTTCCACTGATTCTAAAACTTACTGAATGACTCATAAGAGATGAGAGGTAAGAGTGTCACAGTTATGGCTAGCAAGCTGTAGAAACTTCAAAAGCATTGCTAATGATATTAAATTCTACAGATTCCCAAAATAGACTCTTTTTCCAGCCCTTTAAAAAGCAAGGATCAAATTTCTTATAGCACACGATGAAATGCAGCTTACCTTACACTGAACAATCAACTCTGGCTGTGCTGTTATATTTCCTGATTCATCCAATACTTCAACCTGAAAGGGAAAAGCTGTACCATTTTCAATCTTTAGAATTTCTGAATCTGGTTTTACTTTCAACTGACGAGGAGGGCCTGTAAAAAATGCAGAATTGCAGAACAATAATTATATTTTAGATAACTTGTGAGACACTGAATTTCAGTTTTTGCTATCTCAAGGAGTTTTTAAAGCTAAGCTACCAAGATATATGTGGTAACAAACCATTTCAAACAATTCAGGTATATTGGTTTGTACTGAAAAGTTCTAGGCATTTTCTGTCCTTCAGTACATACCACCTGCCAATCTCTTGAATTAAATCAGTAAAGAACGGTTAGACAAACATGATAAAATTCAGCATATACAAGGTGTACATGATACAGTTCTGTTTACATGCTATATGGATTCACATTCACAAAAAGAAACTTGGAGCTTTCTTCTGACATGTTAAACCAAAAAATACTGATGTTGAGATATCCAATTAATTGCCAAAGCTATCACAGCTACAATATGCATGCAAAGAAATGTAAAAGAAAATTTTGTTCTCTTTAGTTGCATAATAAAGTGAAGCTATTCAAGTAAGTCTATCCCCTCTAACACGTAAGTATTTTACCAGTTTTTAAAAAGAGAAGGAAGTAATAAATTAGTACTAAAAGGTTCTGAACGAACAAAGATGGCAAATTTTCAGAAGCATCCTTTATGCATGATACATTAAAACTTCTATTTCAAACTCACTGGTTGAAGAACGAGACTGAAATAGCTTTAATTCATTCCTTCCTCAAAAAACAGCTTTCAAAGCGAAGGATATAACTCAAGTAAGAAGAAAGAGGTAGTGAAGCATCTCTACCTTGTCAAAAGCAAAATGAAGGATGAAGCTGCCTTCAGTCCAAAGTAAATAACAGCAACACACAACACACTCTGTCTCAAGTCCAATCATTTCACTGTTTTCTACATAAAACCGTAACTCCTCAAAAGATAAAAAATAATGGAATAAACTGTGCATTGTTGATCTAAAGAAGTAGTACACATTTTCTCTGCAAAATGAGATGGGGAAGACTGAAATTTGGTAATCTGAGAGGCCAAAACTTAGCCTTCAAACAATACATACAATCCTAAATCCAGAAATACCCAGAACACAAGGGATAACAGATTTCATGTAAGGGAATCAGTATCAAGGCATCGACGAAACATAAAATTCTGGTAAGGGCAGTGTCCTTACAGACACCTATGCATTATGACAAATTCAACAGGTAATATTAAAATTTCAGACACAATTCAAATTGCCAAAGCATCCCTCTGCTGGGTTAGCAAACTGAATGAGCACTTATTCATTCACAAGATGTTTTCTGCTGGGAGGTCAGTGCAGATTAGTACAGGTTAAAGGTCTTAATGCTAAAGAAAAATGAGAAGAAATTAATTCATTCAATGGTATTAGATTAGAAAAAGATTTAAAGTAATTAAAAAGAGAAAAATGTGTCTCAAGTAAGCAGACAAAAATTCCAATTCCTACAAGAGCAGGTAAGATTGAGCTGTGAGTACGATAATATTCCTGCCATGAATGACATACTCTTGGCTTTATTTAGCTTCTAGTCATCACCTAGATCCTTTTTTATGCCCCAGTACATATTTTACCTTGTTGGGAGAAGTATTTCATTAATAGTGTAAAAAAAAAATTCAACAGAATTTCACTAAATATTTTAAGGATACTTACCAGGCTGCAATCTTATTTTAATGACTTGTGTGTCTTCTTTCAAACCAGGAAGAGTAATCTTCAGATTAAAGTTCTAATGAAAACAATATTTTAAATATTAACCTTAAACAAAACCATGTAACAGTCTCACACAATCATGTCAATTTGTATATACGTTAATTTCAGAAGTCTTCAGAAATTTTTTTTCACTGCTACAAAACAAAGATTTTTTTCCCCTGTACTTACATCTGTCTTTTCCATGTCATTATAACCAGAGATGCTCAGTCCAGCATTTGTATGTTAAACTACATGGTTCTGAAGCTATTGAAAGCAGCTATCATAACTTGTGGTTTCCTGCTTAGAGGCTGTTTTAATGGGGAAAAATGTAGCAGTTAAAAAAAAGTAGTTTTAAGGAAAGGGTCTGCAAGTTCTGTGCTTGCTGTTCCTTAGCAAGGCATCGCTAGTACTGTCCATCTCATCTTTCATTAAAGCTGTAAGAAAAATAACTGCTGTAAACTGCATCACTAAAACCAATTTTCACATTACAGAGAATGAAAAATAATAGGAAGAAAGTAATACCCCTTCTTTTTAATTACTGTGGTATGATATTATTTCTGTACTGCAAGTTCCTTAAATGATTCTTGGTTTTGCCCCTCACCAAATTTATGTCTTGCTACAGCCCAGCACTTCTACTCCTATGCACTTTATTTCTCATAGCCCACCCCCTCGTACATCATTATTCTTGCCCTTCACCTTAAATTCTGAACTTTGCCTACAAAATTTACTATATTGAACACCCTTTACTTTTCAATAAGCAGGTATATACTCTCTCTCCTCTTTATACATCTTTCCATTAGCAACATTATTTGTTTTTTTCTAAGCAACAATATCAACAGTATAATGAGGTACCTTCAGCTACCTCAGCTCCTAATTTTGCCTTTACTATGCTAAACTATGAGACTAAATGAAAGGATAGGGACCCAGTTAGAATACTGTGCAAATATGCCATATACATAATTTTAAAATAGTTTCTTACAATCTTTAAATCTCCATTTATCAGAAATATTACAATCTGTTTTATGAAAGAAATCTTTTTAGCATGTATATATTTTGGTTTTTACAGTAAAGTAGTAGCTTGACAAGGTGCTGGGAATCTCTCAGTAATAGCCTGGATTCAGATGACATGTTCAATACTGAAGTGCAACCAGATTTCTGGAAATATTTAAAGCAGACACCCTGCATATTAGCTATTACTACTTAACATCTCAGCTAGGAGTGCAAGATTTCAATGCTCCCTATCATCTTTCAGTGCAGAAGTCACCAGGATGATTGGGCAGATGATATGGCTTAAACCAATCTCAGCAGCAGCTCAAACTAAGACAGCTGATCTAGTGTACTTGGTATAGTCTACCACACATCCATGTGTTGCTCAGCCTTCCAGCTCCAGTCCCATCAGCTGACAGAGTGGACATATGGGAAATATAAACTGCTCCAGCTAGAGCTCTAACAGATAATTTGAAAAGATCCCAGATAATATCAATAGCCATTACTGTAGAGCAAACTTAACTAATACTACGTGACAATTCATTTTACACAAAATGTATTTGCTCTGTGTCTTTTTTTTTTAATATGTTACTTCAAGTTTAAATTTATTTACCTACCTTGCCCTGGCAACTATTTATACAGCCTTTAGCAGTAATACCCTTAATGATACACTTTGCTGCCACAGGTATGTCATCATGCTTCAGTGTTAATCCACTAGAAAAATATATAGAAAACACAAGAGAATCAATTTAAAAACGAACACAGTGTTTTAATATACAAGATTCTTTCAGAAATTCTTATGAAAATAAAAGAAAAAATGCCAGTTAATTTATGTGAGAAATTCCCAGTATATCATTCACAGAAACCCTAAAGTATCATTGTATTATTGTCGCATGAATAAAGGGAAGGAAAAAAAGAGAGATGGCTGAATTACCTAGCTTCTAGAATTGGTTTAATGCGATTTGTCAAGTGTGTTGCATGACCAAATTCATCTTGCAATTCCAAAGGAATATTAAAAGGTACTCCAATTCGAAAAGGAAGTTCCAAGAGACCCACCAAAAATTTCTCTGGTTTGCCCTCTAAGAGAAAAGAATAATACATTTTTAGAAAGAATTACGTGTGCTCCTTGGCTTTTTCTTGATTAAGGCTGCAATTAAGTCAAGTGGTTTTCAGATGCAAAGTAAACAAGCTGTTCAGAATACTGTTATAACCAAAGCTAAGGTTTATGATTGATGCTCTTTCTTTAAACTTATGTTAAAATAAAAACAAATGTTAAAATGTAACAGCAGCAGACTACAGTATAAGAAACACAACAGGATTGTCAAAACTTCCAAAGTGTTCAGAACACCAATATAGCATCTGAAAGTGAACAAGTTCCATATGGACAGCTTTTCTTAGACATTTAATTGCTTTAATTCTGGTAAAACAAATCATTCATGCAACAGAGATTTTTGTTCTACAACTACCCCAAATCTGAGAGATAAAGGTGTTTAATAACTAGAAAATATTAGAAAAAGAAGTGTGAGTGTACCTTTCCTGTGAAATCTGGCCCCATTAGATTGCCTTCTATTAGGCAGTAACAAACAAATGGCAACAAATGGGAGCACATAAATCAAGAAGAATCATGTTTTGTGGAATCTTGACCAAGTGGCCTTTGAAAAAAGAAGCAATGCACTGCTGAGCTAGATGGTAAATAAATATCCTACCAAACGATTTGAAACTCCAATTAACAACTACTTTCAAAACCTAGGGCTGTCATTATCAGGGAGCTTCCTTTGCACAAGAGATTATAGTCACTTTGTATCGGCCAAAATTAGTTACTGGTTACAACAAGAAAAAGACCTCACTCAACCTTACAGTGGCTACAACTTTATTTATCATTATAAGTGAATAATAGAACTGAAAAATTATTTTAGAAAGTAACACTAAAACAACTTCTGCAATACCAAAGTGAGTAACTATCAAAAGAATGTCTGAACTAAACCCACAAACCTTGTAGACTGATGTACAACGTACAGTTTTAACAAGCATTCATGGTAATTTTTCAGCTTATCAAGAAGAACTACAAACACTAAGTGACAAACTGCTGTTAGAGAAATAAAATAATTTGTTTCTTGGCCAAAAATACTTCTTCTGTTTAGACTGTTCTTTTCTGGATTTTTACAATCTACATACATAAAAGGTAACACAAATGTTAGTATTTCGGAATAACGAGTATAAAGCTTTATGGCCGCCTCAGACAACATAAAACACAATTACAGAAATAAAGATTTGAAATATTTACTCTTAAAAACTGACAATGTTAAAAATGCCAAATTATCTTCTGATTAAATAAAAAAACAGCAATAGACAGCTTAAGTTGCTTTTGGTATCCCTTGCGTTAGAAGTACCAAACTACTAGCTAAATAGATTTTTCAAATTTTTATTCCTTTCCAAGGAGATTGGCTCATTTCAATTGTTACAGCTGAAGGATGTTCAATCTTTTATTGTATGCTGCCATACTGGGGAAAGCCACACTGCCATTGGAAAGTAGTAAGATTCTCTTTTCACTTTGATGAAGAGATAAAAGGGCAGACAAGGTTAATTTTTGTTCAGAGAATGAGATTTTCTTTTCTTTTCTTGGAACTTCACAGAAATATCTTGAGCCTTCAGTGGCATGTTTTCAGACATATGTTTAAATAACTACTCTTTTCAAGTAATGCCAAACACTTTTTTTCTGTACTATCATACAAGAATACCTCTTTCTACTCTGCCAATAAGCAGAAGCTTTTAGAAGAATATCCTACATTCAAAGAACTCTTTTCTGCCTCAAGAGTTTGCATTTGAAGCCTCATTTTGTGGAAGAAATAGAAGGCTACAGAAAACACCGCTTTTTCTCTTGATCCTCCATAAACAGATGTTAACTGTACCTCCCAAAATTGTGACAAAAATACCCATTTTAATATTAAATGTGAAGAAATTTTTTTAACTCACCTCCCCATCTCCCTTGTACACAAAGTTCACAGAAGTCAGAAGTGTTATCTGGAGGTCATCTTACCCAACATCCCTGGCTCAACTGGGGCCACCTAGAGTCAATTGCCCAGGAACATATTCAGACACCTTTTAAATGTCCCCAAGAAAGCAGAGTGCACAACTTCTTCGTCAGCTTGTGCCAGCACCAGGTCACTTTTACAGTGAAAAAAACCTGTTTCCTGAGGTTTGGAGAGAACCTCCTGTGTTTCAGTGAGTGCCCATCGCCTCTGTACCTGTCACTGAGCACCACTGGAAACAGCCTGGCTCCATCTTCTTTAAAGTCCCTTCAGTTATTTAGAGACATTGGTAAGAACCCCTTGAGTCATCTCTTCTCCAGACAGGGCAGTTACAGTTCCCCCAGACTTTCCTCATATAAGAGATCATGGAGTCACAGAAGAGTCTGGGTTGGAAGAGACCTTAAGGATCATCTAGTTCTAACCCCACAGCCATGGGCAGGGACACCTTCCACTACACCAGGTTGCTCAGAGCTCCATCCTACCCAGCCTTGAACACTTCCAGGGATGGGACAACCACAACTTCTCTGGACAAATTGTTTCAGTGCCTCACCACCCTCCAGTCCCTTCATCGTCTTCACAGCCCTGTGCTGGACTTTCCAGTATGTCCATGTCTCTGTGTTATCATGTAATGTGTCCAGTTCTGGGCACAGTACTCCAGGTGAGGCCTCACCAATGCTCAGTAGAGAGAAAGGATCACCTCCCTCCACCTATTTCTAATGCAGACCAAGAAGCTGTTGCTGCTCATTTCAGAGAGGGCACATTGTTGGCTCATGTTTACATGCTGCCAAACAGGACTCCCAGGTCCTTTTCTGCAAAGCTGCTTTCCAGGCAGTGATTGTGACACTTCTCCCAGCTGTGTATCTATTTAATCTGCCTCTGCATTGTGGTTGGGTAACGTGGTTGGAGTCTGTAACAGACTCCCAGCACAGTTCTGCCTTGTTGGCCTTCCCCCTTCTCTTAGCTACAAACACACAACAGTATTGTCACTACCATCAAGCTCCAGAAAGTCTAATCACTCCTGGGCTACCCCCCATCTCTCCTTTCCTGCTGATTCTTTCTGAAGTGAGTATTCTAGTAAACATTACAGTAAGTATTTTATGGTGGTTAATCCAAAGAGACATATCCATTACAACCAAATTAGAACTTAGTTTTGCATAGGGTTCTTCCTTAATCTAAAATAAAAAAAAAAAGGGCTTCAATGTCAACATGCCTATTTTAAATGTATAACCTGGTTTTTTGGATGTGTTTTTGTGGTTTAAGCATGAAAGCTGGCCTAATGAATACTAATTTTATGAAAGAACATTTACGTCAATGGCATGAAGAAAAAGGGTGATTCCAATTAAGTACAAGTTTATTTTTTAAAATACATTTGGGAAAGTTAACATCAGGGAGCTTTAGATTCCATCAGAACTTTTTTTTTTTTTTTAACTGCTTGTTACTGCAGAGCCAACATATTACATGCGAGATCAAAACCTACTACAAAAAAACTTTCTTCCCTGGTAATGCTTCACATTTGACATTGAAATGCTACTTTTCAGTGCTGAAAATCACCTCTCAACTAGAACATGACAAATTTTGATAGGTTATGAATCAAACAGAAACACTAAAAGTAGGAGAAAACAGGATTGCAATTCTTACCTACAATAGTAAATTTAAATACTTTAGATGGTAGTGGTCTCCCAGCATAAGTGTCTGCATTACTTTCATTCAATACTACTTGCAGTTTCAATGAGTAATTACCAAGTTTCTGAAGATTTTCTAAACAGAAATAGAAGTACAATTAGAAAGAAAAAAAAATATAAATAAACTGAAGATATTGAATACGCAAACTTACCCATTTTTTTAAACCAGTATGGCCACTTGCCTCCATGCTGACTGATATGGGAAATTATTTCTTTATTCTCAGTAGGTGCTGCAAAACAAATACTTTAGCTACATGTATTTAAATTTTACACCATAATTCTTCACTTTTGCAAGCACTGGTTTATTATTAATTGTTACTATCACTTCTAGATCTAATAAACATCAGTTCAGCTTCACAACTAAAGACATTGATCACAGCTAAAAAAATGTGTTCCCTGTCTAATCCCATTTTAAAAATTGCTAGCCTCAGGCACATTGCACTGAAACTAGCAGGTTTGTAAAGTTGAATTTTATTAGCTCTTTGGTTGTACGTTCCCTGTTAAGTCTGAGCACTCTGCACTACATGCTGGCAATGTTTGTCGCTGACAAACGACCACAGCAAAGTCACTTAAATGGGAGCAATGGTAAAAATGTGCAGTTGACAGAACATACAACTGAGAACAAAAACAACATTCCTGTTTTGCTCCAAATTGTTTTATCTGTCTTTATAAACCTCTGCAGAATTAAGACACATATAGAAAGAGAACACACTAAAACTCTGAGGCAGTGTTTAGTGGCTGGTTCTATAACCTAAGATAAATACAGAAGTAAGATTTATTATTGGAAATGTCAAGAATTAATAATTTTTTTTCCAAAACACACTTTAGAGTATAGAATGTGACTGAAATAAGACTATACAGAATAAAAAGAAATGCAGTAGAAATACAGATTGTTCTATAGCTAAGCAAAACTGTTTCAAGACCCTGCTCTTGCACCAAATGGCAAACGTAAGATAAAGTAAAAGCTGTCAACTAGACTTTATCATTCTCTTAGCCCTAATTCAAACCCTAATTTTGAATCGAAGCTTGTATAATAAGAATCCCCAGTAACAGATCGGGTTTCTCACAGCTGAGCTCTCTTCGTAGTCCATAGTACAGTCTGCCACACACTCCACTCTTCAAAAGAGAAGAGGAACTTTTTATATATTATGTTTGCCCTTGGCCTTTGTATGGATGTAACAAAATTTCTCTCATTTATACAATTAGGGGTTTCAGTTCGACAGGTATGCCATGCCCAAATCCTCACTTATAGAACTTATTCATTCTGGTGAAGAACAGGAGGAATTTCACTACTCAATTGATTCTTCAATTGAGTAGTGAAAAAAGTTAACATAGAATGCAGTAGAAACAGTTAAAAGCACGAATTTCCATCAATTAATTGGTCAGGAGTCATGAAAGATCTCTAAAGTAGACTTTTCAGTGATCCTAGGTACAACTCTGACAAAATAGAACAACAGAAACACCAGGTCTCTCTCAAGTTCATACTTCCTGAAGTCAGGATGGCGTACCTTATTAAGATTGCAAAGCACTAGTTTGTCACCCAAGCTGACAGGAGACAATTTGATAATTAAATTAAATTAACACCTTTCTTTCAATTCTAACCTCTTATGTCCCAGAATACTACGCTGTACAATGATCATACACAGGAGCCACCTCCCATAAAGGAGTGGCATTAAAATACCATGCACAGTCCCATGACAGGTATGCTAAACTGTAGCTAAGATACTCCCATTTGGTTTCCTTAACATGTATCACTACAATTACCTCAGTGCTTCAGAAAGGTATTTTTACAACTCTCAAAGGAATTGGATTTTCCTATCACACATGGAAAGAAACAAGGTAAACAAGATTTTAAGTTTCTACAAGTTTCAAATACATTTGAACTGTGCAGAATTAGAGTTTTCAGAGAATTTAGTGTTCTAATTCTGTGTTCAAAACAAAACGGAGAGATTTCAGCTGCCCTGGACAGAATGCAACTCTTAACAAGGCAATATATGAACATCAAGTGAAGCACCCACAAAATGGAAACCACAAAACAGTAAATCAAAAGAAACTTGATTTTAAAAAAATTCTGTGGTGATTTCATGTTAGATACTAAACAACTCTGATCCCTGCTTTTATGCAGCTCACGTAAATTGCTATGCTAATTATAGAAACATTATCCATTTTATCCATGTTCTTATCATGTTAACTAGACAGGCTGGAAATGATAGGCCCTCCTTACTTGTGACAAAAGATGTAATCAAAATACAGCATTAAGACATTAAACATTTGGCATTGAAGCTGTTGTCATTCCATGAAAAGTAGCATTGAAATGCTACATGCACTGATGGAGTATTGTCCTTAAAACTAACTACTACATCCATCTATCAAATTCTAATATGTATTTTAAATATATATATATATGTATACATAGATATATATTATACAATTGAATACATTATCCATTATGCACTTTAAAAATATAAAGATGCAATTAAATATACTGAAACACTCACAATGCAAAATAACCTTGAGTTCAACAAGAAGCTTCTTTGAACCTCCGTGGCTTGTACCTGGAAGTTTTTGCATTGCTTCTCCTTTTTTATTCAAAATTTCAATTCTTAATGCTCCTGTGTTTAAAATGAAAAATGATGGACTTTTAAAATATGCCGTGGATTAAAAGTGATCAGAAGTTTCTGTATGCTTGACTTTTAAACAAAACTGCATGATGTCTTTTTAAACTGCCGTTTAATGTTTTAGCATTTGGAAGAAAAAAATATACCTATTGGAGTACCAGCAAATCTTGTTTCATTTGGTAACAACTCATCTCCTTCAGGCCATGTTACTGACAACTTGTCGGGAAGTCTAATAAAAAACAGAGGATGAACATTTTTTCAGCATGTTAAAAAAAAGGGTAATTTATCTTTAGTTAAATATATATGAACCTATATTTGGGGTAGCAAAAAACCCCCAAATCCTGAGCTGTGTTTTCTTGGTTTATAGGGGTTTTTTTGTTTCTACTGAAACAGCTGACCGCTTTCCCATTTGGGAATAAAACTGGACTCTGAATCCTGAAGAAATACAAAAACTGTAATTAGGAACTCCACAATTATGTAATTATTATTTAGTCCTTACCTTGCCATTTCATCTTCTATATATTTTTTGACAGCTTTGTCAGACACTGTTCTGTCAAGTTTTGAGATTGGAATAATTTTCGTTTCAGCATACAATGCCTGTGGCTCCTGAAATAAAAGTTTGGTGCAGTTATAAATAGCCAGACTCTACAATATGTCAGAGAAGAAAGACCTTCCAAACAAGGGACTAGAGAAGTCAACACAGACATAATACAATTCGCTAATAAATACTACCTGGTGACACAAGACACTGTCCTAAAACTTGCTGAAATCACAAGGCTTAAAAATGGATGAACAACGTACTGTTGATGCCAACTGTGATGCTTTATTTCATACACACATTTTAATAAATCAGATTGTTGATAATGAATAATAATTTTAATATATTTACATTAAAGCTATGTATTTCTAGACTGCTGATTGACAAAATTACAGAATTTTCAACACTTATTTAAAGATAATTAAATTAAGCCTGACCATGGATTATGTTTAAAGATTTCATATCCATAGTAGCTGTGTGAACCCTTTCAGTATTTGTTCTTACCACAGCAATTTGAACCTCTCCCCCAGTGGCAAATATATCGCCATCATGGTCCCCATACAAAAAAAATTTCTCAATAGTTCCATAGAATATTGGATGAGTCTTAGTAGTTTTCACCTGTAAGGAGAAGACACCAATTAATACATTAATCAAATGCACAATATTTGCCTTTTATACAGTTCAACTAACTTACCAGCTGTCCAGTTTTGTATGTTTTTCCATCCCACTCTATTGCAGCATACATTGTCCAAGGGCTCTGCATTCTTTTGGATGGTATATCAGTACGTACAGTTATTCCTTTAAAGACTGTGAATTTTATCTGTTTGTCGTATTTTTCATGACAGTCTCTGAGCCACAAAGCAAATTCTCTGTCAATTTTCATTCGCTGCTCCTATAAAGAGATTACAAAATAAATATATATTAACAATGTATTACAAAATTTAAATCTGAACACTTCAGAAGCCTGAAAAATTCTAAGAGTATAGAGATAGTGTACTCAAACAAAAAATCACTAAGATTGAAAAAGACACACACACCAAAAGAATAAAGGAAAAAAAAGAAACAAAGAAACAGAAACATAGAAACAAAGGCACAAACAAGAGAAAGGATTCTTCAGCTTAAAAACATTACAAAATTCTAGGAAAGCTACATTTCAAGATAAAAAAAGTGCTTCCCCCAGCAGCCATATTCGCCTAGGAGGAGGGTCTGTCCACAAAAACGGTCATATAACAGTTTAATAATTAAGTAATTATTTATGAAAATAAAAGGAAAAATACCGAGTCTTAATTTTTCAGATTTAATGATTCAGCATTACTACTCACTGAACCAGAGAGACACAAATAAATAAGCAGTGAGCAAAGGTTTCTGTATCATATGCATTAAACTTCACAAGGAAGAAACACTTAACAGAACGCAATAATTACCTGTCCATTGAAGATTCTTGTGAACAGAGTATTCTTATCCTTTAGCTTCAGCTCCAGATCCATGAAAGTGAGTTTGTTTGTGCTGACCTGGAACTTATCATTAGTAAACAATGCACCAGAAATTCTGTTGTAGCATTCAATCGGTGCCAATCCTCTCTTCTTTGGAGGAGCACACCAGTCAAAACTTAAACAGAAGGAGAAAGACATTCAAATCCTGTTTTATAAAGGAAGGTTTACATCATAGAAACAGAATGTAGAAACAGATTACCACTTACTCTTCCACAGTGGTGTATGGTATTAATCTTCCATTCCAAAAACATTCAAAAATAGGCCTTTTTCCTCTGGCACCTTTTTCTACTATAAAGCAGTCATCATCATCATCGTCATTTAATCCTGATTTATAAAAAGACAGTCTCCTTGAATATATTTCCTTAAAAAACTAATATAATATCAAAAACCACAGCAATCTAAATTAAGAAGTACTATTAAGTTGAGCACAGTAGCAATGCCCATTATCAAGCTCATTATATACAATACTAGGGTTTTTTCCTGTTTTAGAAGTAACAAGCAGAAAAGGTAAGAAAGATAAAGAAAAATTTTAAACAGAAGTTATATATTACCAAATCTATCAAATGTGAAAATTTCAAAATATGAGTGTTACTTTTTCCTTAATTTCAACTGATGTTTTTCTAGTATCACAAAATTTTGTCCAAATTAACTCAAGATCTGTTTCGTCAAAAAAAAAAAAAAAAAGAAAAATACCAGCAAAAAGTATTTTAAAGCCCCTAGCATTTGAAAACTCATCATGACTGAATAAAACAAATTTTAAATTAAATACTTCAGAGTACATGCTGTCCTTTGCAATTTTCCAATACTAGAATCTCCTGAATCTAACTGCTTGTATTTTACTACTTTGTTGGACCAAAGACGCAGTCAGAAAAATGCAAAGTTTCAACTGGACTACATTCCATAAGAGTTTATAGTTTGAAATCAGATGTCAAAGATGTTATGGCTGTTATGCCAAAAATCAGGTTTACAGGAACAAGTTACCACAACAGCCAATTTATTCACTGGATCTGTTCATCCAAAAGAATGCAAACTTTTCTGTTCTGACACAACCTAAATCAGGTAATACTTTGCACTTCAACTTAAATTGTTCTAATATTTATTTCATTAAACATGTAGAGTAGTAGGACTGTCTATCATAGGAGTGACAAGCAGCAAAACATTTCACTTACTTGATGGGAAACATGGATCATCAGGGAACGTTTCTTTATCATACAGGAAGGGATGGTATCGGATGATGCCTTCGACTATACCTTCTTCTTCAACATGTGCCTTAAACTCAAAACTATCTGCTGCAGTATTTATATACAATGTCTGCATGTCATCTTGGATCTCCCTCAGATTGACAATCTTTGGTACTTTTCCTTTTTCAAACATTGAAATCTGGAAAAAAGGAAAACAAGTGGATTTTGCTTAGAGCAAAAGACTTATAGTAATAAGCGTTTTGACAATTAACTGTTAGCAAATGAATTAGCTCCTACGCTTCAATGTTAACTAGAATTAATTCCAAAAATTAAATTATATACACATACTAAATGCTCTATTTTAAAATGCTTGATGAAAGAGAAACAGTATGAAGGACAATATGAAGTAAGTTGTCATCAAAGTGGACTTTTGACTAACACATATAAAATCTCTTACCTGAATGTTGATGTTGTTGAAAGGGCTTATTTCTTTCGTTACAGCATTAGTTTCATTTCCTTTTGGTCCATGGATATAATAGTGATAGATATGTCTGAAATACATTTCAGAAAAAAACCAAAAACCCAGAAAGTGAAATTAAAAATTTGCACACTATAATTAAAAGAAAATCAAAATAAGTTTGTATTCTTATTAAAATATAACTGGTTTGTTGCACTGCTATAAATCAACTCTTTAACAACATACATCTGGTACAGAAGATTCACTAAAGGGAGAGACTCCTTTTCATTCCTCTCATCTCTGTCATGCACAATCACATTAGGACCAATTTTGGGTAAAATAATTGGAAACAAATTTAAAAAAATATGCATAAGTAAAAAAAAAATACAATTGTTACCTGGCTACAGATTCTTTACATCAAAGGGTAAACTAATAAAACTACTGCAAACTGTTCTGCACTCTGGAGATCAGAAAGAACTAGAGCCACAAATCTTTCCACACTTTGTTTCTGATACCAGTTTGATATCAACCATGTAATAATAATAGAAAAATTTAACAAACAATCACTATCTTTAAGTTATTTACAAAAATTTGAATATAGGCAGGAGTAATGCATGTGATCTGCATATTAGAAATAATTTTTCTGTTTGCAAACATTATTTTCTAATGGGCATTTATCCTCATTTAAGAAACTTCAAAAAATCCATATGGTCAGATAGATTAATGAATTTCACAGAGATATGAAATTTGAGAAAACTGAGGAACTTAACTCCATTTACTTCAACTTTTCAGCAAGCTAGCTAGTTCTTTCAACTTCAAAGACCGAATCCTTAAACCTCTGGGTGATGGTTTCGAGAAAAATGAGATTATACAAGTCAGTGGGACTAAATGCGTGACAAAAGTGAAATGCACCTGCAAGTTTGTAATTGCTTTGCTTCTGACATCCACTGCACTACATATTCCCCAAAGACAAATCTTGGTTCCCAGAAAAAAGCTCCTCATGGTCTCATTGCTCAGAACTTTATGGTATGTCCAAATTGGTTAGTATTTTGTCTGCATTTCTTCCAGACTTCAAAAGGCACTCTCATGGCCTTAAGACATAGTTATTTTAGGGGTTCATCTCCACTTCAAAGCATCCAAAATAATGAGGGCTGTGTTGCAGCCCATTAAAGCAGAACGAAACTGGTATCATGCACATGTGTCAAAAGGCATGGCAGATGGGAATGGGGAGGTGTTCGAGGGGAAAAGAGCCATTACAGCTGAAACAGTGATGCAGGACTATGTAGCACTGGAAGGCTAAATATGATTGGTTTTACTTTAACAACTACAGGGTATATATTTGAATAATTGCACCTGGGCTCCATCTCAAATGGAGGCAGCTCTTTCACTTCAAGAGATGGTAGGAAAGAACTAACACACACCTAGCTGTGAGTGGTCACCTGGAAGCTAATGAAGGACCTAAGTTTATGTAGACGCACACCTACATTTTCATAAGGTTAAAAATTATTTCAGCAACAAGGTTTTATGTGCAACACTGAATGATATTTCACATAATTTGATGTTATTTAACTCTTATTTTAATCCTCTTTTAAAGTATTGTTTGTTATTATCAGATTATAAGTACCACAAAAATAATATTGCAGTTTGAAAACAAAGTTCTGTAGTTTGCCAGATTTCAAAGCTGGCCCATAACTTTGTATTTCAGTTTACATTCACAGACAGATCCATCATCTTAACAGGTAAACCCAAACTATTCACAGGTATCACAGGTATCTCCAGGCTCTGTCAGCCCACTGATAACATCACTATAGTACAGAGCGGACAGCATCAAATAACCTTCTCCTTCTTAAACTGGATGAAGCAGCAGTATTTTTTGTTTGTTTGTTTTTGTTGTTGTTTAAAAAAGCCAACCAACCAAAAGATCCCCTAAAACTGTAAACACAAAGCTAGGTACCGAGTTTAGGAGCACAGCTGTGAGCAAAGTAACTGATGAAGTTATTAATAATTAGATTAACTAATTATTACATTAGTAATACAACATTAAATTGAATAGGCTACTAAAAATTACAGTGGATAACTATGTACCAATCATGAAGTCACATCTTTGGTTGGGAGAGCCCCATTCAGTTGTGTTGGTTTCTGTGGAATTGGTTAGGTAGGGAGACTAACTGTAGTATCAACAGCCTTAACAGGAATAACAGCAATGTCAAAGTACAAAAAGGAAGCAGCTCATGATTAGCTGACTTTGTTAGTAGCCCAATTTTAAATCAAATCTTATAAAGCATCAACTTACGCCAGCTGCCTTGTCCAAAGATGAAAGTAGTTTTTCAAGTACTGCATGTGATCTGGTTGTACACCTGTAATGACAACTGCTGTGAAACTCTCTTTATCCCTTTCTTCTAATATGAGACTATGAAGAAATCTTTCATCATCACTTGTGATGTGAGTAGAGTCAGATGGCTACAAAAAGAGTAAAATAATAAGAGCAGGGATGTAAACTGAATTTCTGAACTCCCATCAACTCGAAAGGGATTAAAAAACGTAACAGAAAAGTAATACGGAACACATGATGCTAAGTATCACAAAGGATTAAAGCTTAAAATAAAAGTTTCCAAATTAAAGCCAACAAGCTGAGAATGTGACATCACTGATCCAGTAAATTTTCAACTCACTTTCATCACAGCACTTGAAGTGTGCAGTCTAGAAACACATTGAATCAAGTTTAATGTAGGACTGCATGCTATCCATGTTCTCATCCATCAAGTGGAACCATTAAGAATGCAAAACATTAAGTCCTTTTCAAGAAAACAAAGCTAGAATAAAATTATTTGCTTTTAAATGGAAAGGCTGCTTTCTGTAACAGAAACTCAAGTGGAAGACACACACTTTTGCTGGGAAAAAAAAAGGTGAATACACAGTTCCAGATGAAATGTCAAGTAGTCTAACAGAAAGAGAGATTCCCAATTCCAGAAACTACTGATTATCTTTTCCTGGATGGATGCACTTTGCTCTTATGACAGGTTTCTGAACTGCAGAAAGACACAGTGGTTGATGTCATGCCTTACGCTAGACCTGTAAATAATCCCTTACATTTGGTACATCCAGGAAAAAAAAAAGCTATTTTTAAAACAAAGATTAAGATCTTTATAGTAAATGCAAACAATTTCTACAAGTGAGAAGATATGTTGTAGTACATGCAGTTACATCCCTTGCTTTGCTGGGAAGGAGGCAAACCACACATCACTAAGGCATGAAAGGAGACATGTCCTATTTAACCATAGGTGGTAAAATAGTTAATCAAGGGTCTTCTTGGAATCAAAGAGCTCTCATTAACCAAGAGGATAATTTAACCAGTTTTGGGACTTTCATCACAGAAGACTACATCTCTTTCTTCTGCCCAGAGCACAGTCTCTTTTAAACCTAACAGTTTTGCTGGTTTCATTCTACACTAGTAATGGGATCAGCAATAATAAAGAAAAGCCAGAGCTGCTTAGTCCTCATCTCCATATGATTTGATAAACCTAGAAGCTGAACACTGATGGTGAACAAGCACCATTCTGTACTATTTACAGAGTGGAAGAACCTCCAAAATGTCGTTCCCAAATTCCTTGGTTGCCTCCCTACTACAGATGACAAACTACCATGGCACCTTCCCCTACGTTCCTGGCATCCATATCAACTAGAAAACTACTGTTTATTTGTTTGCAATAATAAATGGTCCAGAAAAGTGACTGCAGTGAAGACAGGTGTCTATTATGCATCAAGGAAAAATGACCAGCAGGGATGCCATCAATGCCACTTCTCTTTAGTGTTCTAAAGTGTCTTTTGTTTCATTTTAATTACATCTTGATTTCTTTGCAAAAGTAACTTCCTTCACCAACTAAACGGCTACAAGGCTCAATTGTTCTTCTCACACTAGTAATCCATTACAACTTCTGTTTCTGTCACAGTATTCTGCTGCTCACATATGTGCAGTGCAGACCATTTTTCAAGTCATTGAAGAGACAAATTCACACATTTAATTTCACATCAATATAATGAACTGGCCTAGGTACTTCCATGATTTGCAAAAAAATTGCTAAACCTAAGTTATTTATCCATTATCTCCACACTTCACTTCTGTTACTAGAGTCTTTCACATCATCTCTTCCCTCTTGGATAGTTACAAATTATTTTTTAACCCTAATAGAACTTTACTTGCATTTATTTCACAGTGTCACCTTAACATTAATTTTATATTACTACCACAATTTTCAAACAATTGCACCACCTTCTTGAATTCTTCAGTAGTATCTATGCACCTCATTCAGCTACTTCCCTCCAGCTTATACCTGCTAGCTTACCTTCTACTTTATATCATCCCCCCTTCTCTTCAACATCGAATGGAGACGGAAAGCATTTGTACCCTTTACAAGAAAGCAGATTTTGTCTGCTTTTCAGTTTCTATTTTTGTGAGTCTACCTTCTTAACAACACTGTAGAGAATAAAAACAAAACTCTGACAACTCACTTTTTGTTGCAAGTCACTGATCCAAGATTGCCACAATAAAAACCTTATTTACCTCCTGATCCTTTCTCACCCATACAAAACACCAAGAACACTGATATAACCCACTAGATATGGGCTCAAGATCTGACTACCTTGTCACACACAGCACCCATTTTTTCTCCCATCTGCACCCTTAGCTACATCTTTGCCTTTACCTCCTTGCTCAAAAATGTCCAAAGAACATTTCTTTTCAGTCTTCCTCCTTATCTTACAGCTTTTTTACTTAAGCTCTTTTTCTTCATGAAAAGCATCAGGACTGTTGAGTTTAGTTTTCAGCTAAATTGTTCATTTATTTTACAAAACTGATGAATATTTGTCAAACCATTGGGTTTTGTTGATCTGGCTGGACCGTTCTCCCATATATAGGTTAGTTTTACGTATTTCTAATTAAGTACAATCTGTTTCCCTAATTTATTCCTTACTACTTCAGAGAAAATACATTTTTCTTTATGTTTCATACACAACAAAAAAATCTGCTGTGCTTAGAAAGGTATTTTAAAGTATTTTTCTTAACCCGACATGGAAAACTAGAAAGCATTTCTGACATTTAACCTTAACAGAAAAGCAGAAAAAGCATCACATTCAAATAAGGCATTATGATACAGTGTCTTCAAGTTTTCAGTTACTTCCTTTTACACTCCAGAGTGCAAATCATTCAATACGATGAAGACATCCCCAGATAAGTACTACAAGAATATTACATAATTAAATCATGTTAACCTGGCAAAGGCTTTCAATTAAAATTGTGAAAAATCATAGGGCCATTTACCTTTCTGTTTTGAATGAATCCAGTATATATTGCTTCTTTGTTTTTCTCCTTCTTTTCAAAATCCTCTTTAGAAAGGACAAGTTCATGAACATCCTGAGATGTTGCAGGTTTGCTTATCATCTGATTTTATTAAAGAAACAGCATTTAAAATCAAAATAAAACTTAAAATTAACATCATGAAATACTTTAATGCTGTGATTAAAAGTTAGGAAATAACAATCTGATTGTGTGCAAATGTTCTAAAATAAAGTCTGACGTTGACTTACTCTGGCAGACTGTCCAACGAAGAACACTGCTTGCTTGCCTCCAACTCCAAAATATGAGATATCACTATTTAAACTACGAGGCACTGGCAAAGGGCGTACATATCCTGAATGATCACTGAGAATAAAAGTGTCTTTTAACATTTTTTTCAAGACAAGAATAATTAAAAAAACCAAAGATACTTCTTATCTAAAGCTTCTACTAAATTCTGCCTCCTGGCATTTTGTTAAAAAAATCCTTCGCTTTATACCTTTTAAAACTGAAACATTAAAACATATGTGCCTGAAATTCTTGATGTACTCTTTTAAAAAGGATGATGACAGAGGAAGAATTTTCCTAACTCATTTTATAAAGCATTTCTGTCCCTTGTCGCAAACCAAACCTTATTCAAATGAAAATGGCTTACAAAGAAAGTCTGATCTTCCTGACAGCATCCTTACATAAAAATACTTCTAAGTCAAAGTGGGAAATAATGCCAACCAACTATTAAATAAATGCAGACTTGGGAAAGACAACACATGTTATCAGTAGTGAAATTCCAAGTCTCTTAAGTCAGCTTGAACAGCCTTACCTAGTTTAGGACAAACATTTATTTTTAAATCACAGCAGTCCCAAATGAAAATAAGATGTAGATGGTATCCTGCTATAATTTACACCTCTGCTCCCAGTGAGTAATAGTAATCCACAGTTTAAATGTCCAGTTTAAGAATACCATGTATTTCCCTGCTACTAAACTTGCCTACAGCAATTTCAAAAAGCAGTGAATTTCTTTACAAATGACCCAGAATCACTTTTTATACACTCATCTCCAGATGTTTAAAAAAATGCTTCCATTACAAAAAAATTTCCCCCAGCTATATTATCACTTCCCACTGCCCCATTACTTTTTACACTACCTGCTCATAAGACAAATTAGTTATGACTGAGGCTGTGATTCTCATCTTCACAATCCTAGACTTAAAGTGTATAAAAACTGCCTGAAGCTTAAAAATTGTACATAACTAATTCTGTGGAATTTTATACACTAGGATTAAACCTGGCTGTGCAGGTCGAAGATCTCTTGAGAACAGATTCAAAACTGTAAAGTTAATGCCTATAAACAGCATAACCCATCATTAAACCTCCACTTTCTTCTTTAAATGCAAAAAATGTATTTTGCTTAGCCTGCTTCAAAAAATAGACATCTTCAGGTATAATTTACAATACATTATACAGAATTAAGATTTAAAAAAAGAAAAAAAAAAAAGAAAACCTAAAGCAAAACCCTGTATCTGTTTATCTATTATTCCAGTAGCATAACACATATTGAATGCACTACTGAAAGGCTTTCAGGTAACAGATGAACACAATACAAAAAGCTTCTGCAGAACACAGAATGCCCCTGTTCGTAGGTAAGCAAAACAGTTTTAGAAAAGATCCTGAGAACAAAAAAATATTTGCACACTGTTATAATAATAGAAGACCAGTTTTGTGTTATGAAGCTTCTCTATTTCCTACCTAGAAAAAGTATGGGTCTATTTATGTAATCATAAAATGGCAGGGTTTAGCTAAGTGCTGGGATACAGCTATGTCTTAAAAGCATATTTTGTAGACCTTCGCAGAGTTTGCTAATTGGTGCAGAAATATTTAAAACTTTCTAACCTTTCAAAGTCACCTTGTCTTGTAAATTTTGACAATCTATATACAGCCCAGTTGTTAAGCTGTTTAGAAGTCATTCCACTTCCATTATCGATCACAGCAACAGCTGGTTTTCCTTGGGATTCATCAAATAACTGTTTGGGGAAAAACAAACAACACAAATCAACAAGGAGCAACAGGAAAAAAAAAGGATAATGCAAACTACATCTGAAAAAATTAAAGTATTTCTATCTTACCAATTTTATCTGAATACTCCGAATACCAGTATTTCGGGATGTAGCTGACAGAGAATTGTCAATCAACTCAGCAAGGGCAAATGCTAAAGAAATTGAAGATAAATAACCCTATTAGTGCTCAGAAGACAGACACACAGCAGTTTCATCTGAGCAATTAGGATAACACATTGCCTAAACACAGGGAAGAGCTAAGCACTGTCAGAACAATCAAAATCCTACAACATTTTGTTTAAAAAAGAAAAAAGCTTTTTTTACATTTACTTTATGATTTGTTTCATCACTGAATCTCTCACATCTCTCAATGGTAAGAACACAATTATTGGAAAGAACAATGATGAACTCACAGTCTCCTTACCACAAGACAGATTTATCATTTTTATGAATGGGAATTAATTTTTATGATTCATGTAAGAGACCAAAGTACATAAAAAATGGACTTTGACTTGTTAAAATATTGAGGGATGAATTAACTGACAAAACCTGAATTGAAATTTTGTGCACCGTCTAAAACTAGAAACTTATTTGTTTACAAAAGCACAAAGAAAACTGTAAGTGGTTGATATATTTTAGTGAACACAACCAGTTCCCTCAGATCCATGGCAATACACAGCAGAAATAGCAAAACCATTTACACAAATCTGTTGTTTCCAATTATAATGCTTGGAGCCCTTACCAATTTAAAGACTACGTAAGTTTAGTGGAAAATTGCATTTCATTTAGACAACAGAATCAATCTGAAAAAAATACATCAAGTTCAGATTAAATTAATCTGACTGACCAGCCTTAGTGAACAGTCATTTTGATTCAGTCTCTATAAAAAGGAAACCTTACTTCCTACAATTTACAGGGTTCTTCAGAATGCTGCAATGGAGATTACGCTGGCCACGTACTTCAGACATGTGAAAAGAAATCCCTTGAATATTAGCGTAATGCAGCAACACCGAAGCATTTGGCGTTTTCCCTCAAGTTGTTATTGAGGTATAAAAAGAGTTCTGCATTTATTTGCAGCTTTCTTCATTGCATACAAGAGTAGATGAGCATCAGTTACATGATCCATACTTATTATTGCATATCAAAGAACAATGGTCCTTCACCAACATTTGAAATTGGTTAGGCATTGCCGTTACAGATGTTGTAAGTAAGCATCAGCAGCATTACACTTACACAGGCTCAAAATTGCTATTTGCTGCCAGTGAAAACTTACGCAAATAATTGTTTAGTACTTCAATATTCTCCACGGCAGTTGCCATTAGATCCCTTCACCCCACATTTCATTTATTTAGAGTGCAACTTCTTTTGTCATCCTTTTCTAATGTATCTGTAGAAACCCTTATTAATCATCTTCACATCCTTTGCCAAATTTAACTGTAGATGGGCCTTGGCTTTCCTGATCTCATCCCTACATTCCCAGGCAATATCCCTGAATTATTCTCAGCATTTATGCCCCTGCTTCCACCACCTATGCAATTCCCTCTTGTGTTTTAGTTTGACCAGGAGGTGTTTACTCAGTCATGCTATTCTCCTGCCTTCCACACCCGATTTCTTCCACACAGAAATCAATAGTTCTTGTGCTCTAAGAAAACCTTTAAACAACTGTATTCTTCTACTCCTTTATCCCCAAGGGTGTTTCCCAGCGCATCCCACCCACCACACCCTTGAACAACTGAAAGGTCGATTTGCTAAGGTTAGAGTCCTTACAATACTTTACACCTTGCCTATTTAATCGAATGCCACCAGGATGTGGTCACTACAGACCAGCCCCATCTTGGTCTTTCCAGTAAATTCCTCTGTGTTGGTGAGCAATAGGTCCACTAGCAGTCACTGCTGCTGGCAGGAACAAAGCACAGATCTCCACAGAATGCTTTGTGTGGCCCTACAAAGCAATTGCTGTGAACAGAGATAGACGTTATCACTGACCCAACTATCAGTGCACTTTGAGCAGAGTACTCCCAAACCTGAAACTAAACAGTGCCTTTGCTGGGGCAGAGAAAAAATGACGTGCACAAAGAGGAAAGGGAAAAGTCTGCTCCTCAAAAATACAGCTGGTATTTCTAGACATTGTTGATATGTTTTAAAAGAGAAATCACAGTGGAAATGGTATCATGCTTGAGTCCTGATTTATTTTTGCATTTTTTTTCTGTACAATTTTGAACGTGCTGTACCTAAGAAGTACATACTTAGAAAGTAATCACAGTCAGAGATAGATTTTTCAGAGAAGCCATAAACAGAAATTAATTTATCCAATAAAACAATACAAAATGCTGGTTACATATTTCATACACCACTTAGATAAAAACTAAATAAAGCAGCATCTTTTTAAATAAATACTTGCTCTTGTTGGTAAGTTAAGCCCTGTAGAACCCCCAATGGCAGGGCGCACAATATTCTATAGTAGCTCATATAAAAACTGTTTACAAAATTCAAACACAAAGTCTACTGTATTTAGTACAGGAGACAGAAACCTGCTAACACAAATGCTGACCTGTCTGAATGACATGCACAAGATCATTCAGGCTAAAGTTATTTTACTTCTAAAATATTCAAACTTTTGGAAGAAGTGTCTGAAGACATACCTCTATAAATCTGGGTTCTTAGGTGGCTATTTTTAATAATTTTTAAAAGAAAAATCTGTATGAAGAACACAGTTAATTTTTCTTCTATAGTTAAGACTTTTTTTTAAGCAGCTATAATACGTTGAATTGCTCGTAACCACATTATATTCATAAAACCATAATTTACATCATTTGCAGGTACTTACGCAAAGGATTTTGCCCCTCGCTGGCATAGTACTCGTACATGCCACTTTTGACAAGTGTATCATAGTGGGGCAGAAAGTCAATTCGTTCCTTGGTTGCCAAAAGCAACATTTGATCAACTGACTGTAGCAGATATAAAGTAACCCCATCTTGAACAAGTTCACCTGCAGTGAAGATGAAATGCAAAGTACATTGAAGAGCACAGCATCAGGCAACTTCTGCTCTCAAAACAAGTACAGGTTTAGCCGCAGGTAACCTCTGTATTTTCTTAGGCGTTGCCTGCTCAGCATTTAACAACAACATTTAATTTAATACTTTTTCACATTTCCAAGCTTAATAAGGCAAGTTTTCTCAGGTGACAGCTACGTACATGTAATTTTTCCTATCATTTACAGAATTTGTGATGGAAGTTACATAATCAGCATCATACTAATGAGTACTTGTCAAAAACTTGTTTGCAAATGTAATTTTTTAACAATTCTTGGCAAACTACTATAGGATTTTTACCTTCAGGTAATTATTGCATGTTACAGAGCACAAACAATCATCACATGACCTTTATGATCAATATAAAAAATAACTGTAACTACTTTGCCATTTAAGATACTTACTGAAATTATCTTCTGTAATTTCCTTCCTATTTGTTGTGGTGATAACAAAGTTTTCATCAGAAGTTATGCCAAATGCCTACAAAAATTGAAGGTTATTCAATTATGATAACTAAGTAGTCCAAAAAGTATTCAGATAAATTAAAACAAATAAAAAAAGGTGTGGTCTATTTACTTTGTCACAAGCTACTGAGGAGTAATCAGGTATTATCTCTTAGAACACAGTTAAACGTAAGCTTCCTTGTTTTCCCAGTTCAGCCGAATCCGTCCATACTAGGGTAGACTGGTTTTTTAGCTGCATAAAATATGCTCTAGCAAGCAACAGGAATTTTAAGGAGGAGGAACTGTCTTACAGGTAATCACCTTGAGGGCAGAATAAAGAGTCAGAACAGCTCTACTTAGTCTATGCAACAACAGCAACAGTTACGATCTAGACAGTGTCCCATATTTAACTGCACTCTTTTGAGACATCAAACCAACCTAATATTTCTTAATGTTGGATATTAAAGGTTGTTTTTTTTTAAAATTATATCATACTTCTAAAAAAATAATAAAGATTTCTTTCAGAAAAATTCTTTACTGGTAAAACACTGAAGTTTATTCTTCTGAACCCAAACAATCTTTGCCACTTTGATGCCTTCTTTCGAATTTGTTACTGTAGCTTTAGACTTTTTATCCTGCTTTCTATAGGCATTTAAACGCCTCTACTTCTGTCATCATTTTTGCACCCTGACATCCAACCCTAATCTCTTTCTCAAAATAATAAAATATATATCTGCATTTTCTCCTGCCTTTCCAGGTCTTTGAAACTCAGGTATAAGTCAACTCTGATCTTGTTAAACTCAATCAATCCACTCAGCCCTGCAGTGACAACTCAGGAAGGTGCTTTATGCACTTTTAGCCATACTCTTCCCTGAAGGAAACTCTAGCATTCTCAGCAGCAGCTTGCCCTCATCCTTTCCCACATCTCTCTTTCCATCCCTATTACTCAGGCTCATGAAAATATTTTTTAAAACATTGCTTGTGGTTTCATTAGAAGTCTGCTTTCCATATTTCAGTTACTTTCTCCCATGACCACATTAAAGTTACAGTTATTATCTATAAGCAAAATTAGAAAAATGGTCAAATTTCTCATAGCACTTGGCGCAAGTGAAACAAATGGAGATGACAAAGAGAGACTGGTATTCAGACTTAAGAACCTGGAGTAATACTTTTTAACTCTTCTACCTTCAGATCACTTCAACTTTACCTCTCACATGACATGAATTTCCACATGGCAAACCTGTGCAGGAAAAATATTAAATTGCTTAGAGCAAGAAAAGTAAGCAATATATGGATTCTAGAAAGCTAACATCCTACTGTGCCATTCAAGGTCAGTGGTTAATACAGAATAACAGTAGAGTTTTACATTTGAAAGCAGATAAGCATCTTTCCCTCTAGCTATAATTACAACTTTCCTGTTTTCTCAATCTCCCAAAGGCTCTTCTGCTCTCAAAACCTTATGAACAGTGAAGTATTTACTTTAAGGCAGCAAGAAGTTGGGATTAGCTAGTACATGTACGAACCAGCAGCCTCTGCTACTGGGGCATTCTAGTTTGTCATAGCTACTGGAGCAGAGGCAGCCTCCTCCTGGTCCTCTCTCCCCCATTCCACAGGTGAGCCTCAACTAAGCCAACCCCAATAGCCTGGAAGACACAGCTATTCTTTAATTTCCTGGGTGAGCCCAGCATTTCTGTGTCCACTGGCAGCAGGTCCTTTCCACTTCACAAGCTGCTAGGCAGGTACATGGACCAAGTCTGGCAGTCCAAACGGCAGGTAACTGTTTTTTCTTGTCCATGCCATAGTTTAAGAGGCCATATACTTTGTAAACTTTGGCCACCTTAGGGGATTTTTTCAGTTTGAATGCTTCACTTCTATATAAGACCTATTTTTTTTACTTCTTCCCTCCCTCCCTTCCTCCTCCCTCTGTCCTACATTCTTGGTTATCCTAGTCTCCGCCTCTTCCCACTATGCCAGGTAGCAGTGATGGGGCTGCACAGCTGTCCAAGTATGTGGACGTGATCTCCAGAAAGAGAAGCTGCTGGTCATTCCTCAATTAAAGTGAACCTACTGAGCAAATTACTTGTACAGCTGATGATTTTCATTCAGTTCTGATAAACAATGTTTGGTCAAATGGTTCATTTCTCAGTAAGATTTGTGCATGTAAGAGATATGGTATCTTCTGTTGATAAGAGGTTCAGGTTTCACTCCCATGTCTTTTCAGCCCAGTATTGTGCCCTTTTCCAAATAAGTACTGAAGATGCACACAACTCAATTTGATAATACTCACGAGACAACCCAGCAGCACATACATATGATAAATTTGGGAGTTACTCTACGCTAACTATCCAGACACACAACCATTATCAAGCTTGTCACATCATTAAAATCTTCAAGGGTACAGTACAATCACTATACTCTGAAGTGCTTCTGCACATTCACAGTGAAAGCATCTTTGGAGGTTACTGTGTTAAAACAACTAAGTGGAAAGCTTTTATCTTTTTGTATACAAAAGGAGAGATGTTGAGGAAACAACAGACAAGCTTCAAATAAATCCACAAGCTAGGAAAGGTAGATATTGGAAAAGGTGAGGATGCCTAAACTATTGGTTACATAATATCACGACATGCAAGTGCAAGAGTTAAAATGGTACAATGTGAATAGTTATGTGCATACAAAAAAAGACATCTAAAGCCTGAAAAGTATAGAACATGTCAACAAACCAAATTTTGAATATTCTGGGAAAACAACCACAGCTATTCACTGAAAACCAAATTAGTTGCTAAACAATGCTTGAAGGTTATACTGAGTGTATGCTGCCAGGCTTTGATGGCAGATAGCCATAGGGGCGACCAAAGTGAGAAGAGGCAATCAACTGCCCCGAGACAGCCACAGCCAGTTCCAGATGGCTCTCAAACCTATGTAGACAATTCACTCCTCACCAAAATTTCAACCAGAAGAGCACATGGTGCTTCTGCTCAAACTTATCAGGGAAGAAATAGAAGACACCAATGAGAAGCAACAGAGGAGATGCATCAGAGAAGACACTGATGTTCTCCGTACCAGAGCACGGATGGTCCCAAAGGTGCTGAGGCCCATGGAGGACCCATGCCAAGGCACAGAATTTCCCATCTCTGTTCTCCTACTCCCATGTGGCAGTGACCTATGGCCAACTCACCATAGCAGAAAAAAAGCCAGCAAGAGCAGCAGAGTAAAGAACATGCCCTGACTTCTCACACCACCTGTTGCCTAACCAAAGGAATTGGGACTGAGCATGCATTGGGAGAACAAGGGTAGATTAGGCTGGAAATGGGGAAAGAAAGGTATAGGACAGAAGATGAGTTTGGAAAAGGAGAAGGAAAGGCATTTCTCTAAGTAATTAATTGCCCCCCCAATCAATCATCCTAAGTTTGTGTTAATTGGCAATAAGTTAAATGAAGCAAAAAAATCTCTGAGTTGAGATTGTTTTGCACACAGCAGGATACCAGTCCTTAAACCCATGGAATGACACAGCAGCCAAAAAAACTGCCTTTGTACAAACTAGAGAAATGCCCTCTATAACCTGGAGGATCAGTCTGGAGCACCACCTATGTATGCTTCATGATAAATAAATCAAGTTAATAGCTCTCAATTTGTTGGTAGATGTTTATGACAATGAGATCAATACAACACTAAGGGAGTATGAGACAATGTCACATGCCCAAAAAGCTTTCAGCAGAGAACTTTACAAGTATGATATATGAAGGTGTGAATGAACTATGATATCTTCAACCTTTAAATCTGAATCAAGAAGCAAGGTTCAGTTTACGTACTTGCTTCAGACACAGGTTTTCTTTATAAACTAAAACACCCCACAAACCTCAAAACAAAACACTACCCTACAAAACACAGAGAACTCCGCAGTTTATACTCCTTCAAATAGGCTTCTGTTTCTTTTCTCTTTCACATATCAGCACGAAAGCAGGTTTTACTGAAACTTGATCTGCACACACTGAGCAAGGCTTACCTGGCTACTGAGCCAACTAAAACACTCAACAGGAAGTCAACATAGCTTTTGCCTCTGGATTAACTATCTGCCTTAGAAAAGGTGTTCAAGAAGCAAATACTTAACTTTGTGTATGTACCACTACAGCTTGCAGTCACATGAATAGGTTTGAGGTGGTTAGTGAAGGAGAAGTAACACGCTGTAGGCACAGAATCTGGCCTGCTTCCTCTGGTCCTTCAGTCTATTACCATAAAATAAAGAGTTTCTCGTGGTGACTTTTCAAACTGAAGGAATGAACACTCTCCAACATGACAAGGGTAGAACAGTGAAACCAAAACTAGAAGACATTTAACCCCCTTGCAATCCAAACCGTTCCAACCCAAACAGTTGTTTCCTACAATAAGCAAATTCTGTACCCTCCTACCATAACCAATCCAAGCAGGCAGTGCATGAGAATAATGTGAATAAATGGCCTCAGAGTTTGGTGACGCAGCCAAAGGATAACAGAGACGTAAATCCACAGAGCCACCTTCCATATCCCAGAAGTATTTTTCTGACTACTAGAACAGTATTGCCAATGCAAACCTCTTAAAGGGTAACTGAACTGTATCAGTTAAATGTAAAAATCTGGCAATGTAATTTTCAATGCTGTCCTTCATAGTAATTTACTTAGCTACCCATCATAGCAAAAAGCAATACAGCTTTTCCAGTATTTCAAACTGATCCAGCAGCTCCTTTGCAGAAACTTGTTCAAGAATCTGAAAAAATGAAGAGCCACATCCAAACACTGAGAAGCCTGTAGCCTTCTGTAATTTTGCACGTGACTAACTGAATATCCCACGCTATCTGCAAAATTACCATCTGAAAGACATGCATTTATCAGTTAGCTTTCCCACTTAATGAAGAGGTATCAGTCCAAATTGAGAGAAATCTCTTATATCAACAAATAGATGAAATGATAGTACACATTTAAGGGAAACAATTTCATTCTCAAATCACAGATTTTCAAACCAAGAACCGTCTTTTCTATCATCTCTCTCAATTATTCCTACAACTATATTATATTAAGGTAATTAATGAAAGTAAAAAACACAAAAACTAAGACATATAAAGATTAAGTGGAGACCTTGCTGGAAGTAAATGAGAACAACTTTATGTGACTCATAATAATGCCAACCAAATAAACTCTTCCAATCCACTGTTAGGTCACAACATGATCATAACTTGCTGAGTACCTGTTATTGAGGACCTGGGACTAAGCACTCATGGCGGCAGGGCAAGTATGGTAACAATATCTTTAATCATAATCCGAAATCTGTTCCCGAATGTCAGAACACAAACTTATGTATAATGTCTTTGGACACACAGAAAGGGGAATCCCAAAGTCTTCTCGAAAAGTAGTTGAAATTAAAAAGAAGCTAGAAATTATTTCTAAGCATTTCTTGGAGTTCAAAGCAAAAATTTGTGGATTCAGAAATACAGGAATACACAGGAGCCTATATTTCCCAGTCAGATGGTCATTAGAGACAATCTACAGACAAAAGCCAGCAGTGAACACTAATGTTTTAAAACACTTTCCAACGCTCCTTTATTAACAGAGCTATCTCCATCTAAAGAACAAATTACAGAGGATAACATTTGCAGACCTTGAAGGTCCTTGCCTTCTGTCCTAGTTAAATATTTCACTACTTTCAGAAGTCCAGTTGATATGCTTCTAAATATTTACGAAAAGTAAACAATAAAAGATGTTATGGAGTGAACTGAAAGTTCAAGAGAAACATTTAGAACATTGCTACTTATCACAAGATTCAGTAATAGAGTAAGTTTTCATGAGGTGTCTTAAAGTTTTATCATAATTTTATGATAATTATCATGATAGTAGAGAGAAAAAGAAGAGGGGCAAACTGCATGACACAAGATCTCTAGAGATGTAACAAGCATATTTGTCCAGAACTATGTGTTAACTCAGACATCTTTTCAAGATTTGCAACATTGAGCAAGCAGAAGGAAGCTTGGGACCCCAGAGTTTCTAGAGCATGCGATCATGACTAGACTTAGTCTGAGTGTATACAAACAGTAACTTCCATGAGTCCTTCAGAAACTGCTGTGTCTAAAAGCACAATCACAAATACTCAGTGCAGCTATCAGCCAAAATTTTAACATTAACTTCGTGCCAGCTTCCCCCACAAAAATACTTTGTATGGCACCACTTGTTAAAGTAACAAGAATTCAGAAGCCACTCTTCAAAAGCAAAAAAATACTTGGTCACATCTAAAAACTGCACCCAGCTAACTGATCCTAAATATTGCAGGGACTCAGCATCTGACTGTATTGCCAACAGTCAAATTTGACCAGGAACTTACAAGCCACTCAGCTTTCCAAATCAATCAATGCACCACAAGGCTGTACACCTAAGTGGACAAAGGTCTGTAAACTGCATCCTTCTTTCCACCAGAACATCAGTAACACAAAGATGCTACACACAAGAATTTCAGTGAAATCTGAAATAGAATGTGATACTTTGGGAAAAAACTTACAGTATCGCTGCATCTTACACAGATCTTACAGCGTCTCTGACTGCTTCTTTAAAAATCAAGGAAAAACTTGCTTTACCTAGGCATGGAATGTTTAAAAGATATCTATTTTTAGTTTCTGGTTATAGAGAATTGCTAAAATTGTGTAAACAAACATATGGTTTAAAATACAAAAATATAATTATTTCAAAATGGTTTCATCAGTAAGAACAGAAGTATTTCTATTCAGCATTTATTAGAATGATGTTTTGGTTATACAAATTTGCAGAAGTTGCTAATATTTTTTCTTTGCAAATAATTTGATTGTACTTTATTTATTAGGCATTGGCAAGCAAATATTCACAAAAAATGATACTTTTTTCTTTTCTTGATTTTCTACTACACCTATGATTATTCTCCATACGCCACCTTAATAAATATCCTTTTTTGCCTCTTGGCTTATTGAGACAGTGGAGTTTATTTGGGTGGACTGGCAAAATAATCTATTTAAATAGTAAGTAGACAGGTTAGGATACAATGGGAAGCTCAACAAAAGATGTGACAAAAGATTAAAAGCAAAATTTTGGTTTATTGTGATACCTGGTTTTTGAGTATTTACTTAAATTGCAGATATTTATTTTCTACAAAAATGACAGATCTATACTTTCTTTTTTACACAAGGAAGTCACAACAATGAAGTTTCAGAAGAATTAAGGAAGCATTGACTAATGGGTTTGGTTCCTATATAAGTAGTAACACTAATCTTAGTACCATTAACTCTCTTCAGACTGGTAGTTATCATTAAGCCTCTTAAAATGCCTTCACACATGGCAAAACTTCTGTGCAGTTTTCACCACAGACACCTTTCTGCCTTAAAAGGAGCGTGACCTCTCCAAGTGCCTGGAAGGGTTTCTGCTATCTGAGCAACAAATTGAAGTGTTCCAGCTTCACTGTGTACCTGGATAACATGAGCAAGGGATCTAGGATTAGCTGCCAACAGTTTAGCTCCATTCTGCTTATTGCCAGGAAGTATTTTTTAATTATACTCAACATCAGGACAAGCAGTGGGGCATAGACCTAACAGAACACAACAGGAAGGTGCACAAGAAACAGTAGTACCAAGAAGGGGCAAAACACAGTATTTAATTCATTTATTCACCTTAAAACTTCATGGTTCTGTAGACTGAAATGACATGACTGCTTCACGTATGTTCAACAGTGCACAAATGGAAAGCTCAAGACAGCACCATCCTTAATTAAGAGGTTTCTGCTTTAGGATTGATCACTGCAAGGATGAGGAATAAAGATTATTTATGCTCCAGCTTCTCATTAAGATTTTTTTTTTTCCTAAATCTTCCTTCCTACAACACTGAGAATAAAAGGCTAATTTATGAGTATATAAAGCCACATCCAACCATATAGATATGTATTAACTGTTTAAGGGACAGTAAAAAAAAATTGCTTCAAAAACCTCCCCAAAATATACAAAATTAATAAAGAATAATTTAGTAATAATAGAGGACTATTTTATATGACAACAGAAAGGATATGGATCAGCTCCTAAATCAACCTCTCAAGCAGCTGAATCAGTTATTTTGCTACATAAACAAGAAAACACTTCCTCTCTGCATTATGAAAAAAACCCCGTAAGTCTCAGAAGCAGCAGCCTACAACCCTCCCTTCAGGCAGTCAAGTATTTTCAATTCAGGATCATGACATAGTGCAAGCAGGTAAAATTCCATAATTTTTTGCAAGATTTTCCCTCTCATTTGACTCCTACACATCCAGTTCTAGCCAAAAGAATTCTCTTCTGCTATCGGAAGATGTTCCCAACATAAATAGCCCCAAGACCTTAATATTTCTGGCATTCTTGTCAGCCATGACTACATTCACAGCCCAGACTGGCAGATGTGGGAGCACCTTAGCTGCTAAGAGTAACATCATTCACTTGCACAACAAATTGCCAATGAAAGTCCATTGAAAGTTGAGCGGGTACAGAGGCCGAGCCACCACAGGAGACCTGCGGAAACACTGTTGCATATGCGAACTTTGCCCAATCAAGCAGTCTAATGGTGTCTAGCTGCTTTAGCTGTCGAAAAGTGAATACAACTTTCCACTTCAGCTTAGTCTGAACCAACTCAAAATCTTCTGAACAAAAGAATCATTCTTCCTGAGCTTTCACCACTTCCCTGCTGCATTTTCAGCGCCACGAAGCTAGGAAAGTCTGTCCCAATCAAGTGAAGCCATTCATCACTTTTTCCTGAAAGTAATTAATTGCAACTTTCAAGATGCCAGAAATTGGGAACTTTGGAGTACAACACTTAGAGAAACACACATAATTTACAAAGCTCTTGGAGAACTCAGATGCCAGAATGTTCTTCCAGAAGTCTAACTAGAACTTGTACGCTGTTGGTGTGGGAGACATGAAATATCAAACTTCCCAGACCTCTGCCTATCCAGTTTTCACTGTCCTAGCATTTACTGGTCACAGCATCCTTTCAGAGTCAGATGTCCCACAGGTCAGATGATGAAAACTCCAAAGAGTGAAGAGTCATCACACTGAAACTAGCAGTGACAGAGGCCTTTCTGATTGCACTCACAGATGGTCAACACATTATTAGAGAAGGTCTTTCTCTAAGGGACTGATCAGCTGAGGTTCTTGCTGCACAAGTTTGTAAGAGCACAAACCCTATTATCCTTAACACCCAAAACAGCACCAGGACTGGTGATAAGGTTTACTATGTTAAACATGTTTAAAAACTATATTTCAAAATTTAACTTTCACAGGCACCACATTCATGCACCAAGACCTGCTTTGCAGCACCAGTCTTCTCAAACGCTCTGCTGCTCATGTGAGCAGTCTGCCTAACCACATTAAAGTACTGACTTCAAAATGTCAATACGTTTCTCAGGTAAAAAAACCCCAAAGCTGTTTGTACCCAAGATTTGTCACAGCTGGTGATGATGGCTTCTTTCTTTATAAAACTGCAAATATTCCAAAAGCTCTGAGAACTACTGAACATCAGGAGGATGCATGGAAACGTTAAGTCACAGGAATGTGCAGCATATATTAAAAAAACTATGAAAAGACAGACTCTGTTCTAGAACAAATTGCAAATTAGTGTTAAATTCAGCCTATCAATTAATTACAAAACCTAAGAGAAAAGATGGGTTCATCATCCACATATTTGCCTTAAGTACTGAAAATACGAAGTATTCTTGCAATTCCTCTACTAGGTACAGTGTGATGGTATCCATTAAGACAAGTCTTGGAGAAAATTATGTAATACACATAGTTCCTCACCGGAGATACAAACCCTTGGAGGGTAATGACTGTCTAGCTTCTCAGAATGTTCCACTGCATAAAGTCTACTCATTTCTTTTTTCCATTCCTTTATGAGTCTTCCAGTCTTATGAACTTCAGGGGCACTGATCAGACCGAGGGATGTGCTATCACTCCATAACCACTTTACTGACGAGTACAGAATTACAGAATCATTAAGGCTGGAAAAGACCTCCAAGTCCAACCTCGACGGAATAACACCACATTCACTAAACCATATCACAAAGTGCCACTCCTACTCCTTTTTTTGACACTTCTAGGGAAGATGACTCTGCCCTAAGATTCAGTGCCTCCACCAGAAAATGGATATGCCATTTTGCACACTGAAATAGAACTGTGCAAGGAGGAGGCAATCACAGGTGACAGCTATTCCTGCTGACATTGGTAACTCAAAGCTTCCATTGCCGCAAGAAGCCATTACATTAAACACTGCCCAGACATAAAACCATTTATATACTATTTGTTTAGCTATCTTTTCCTCAACAAATATTTTATCTGCATTTTATATATACCTTTCTATTATCACATATAATTATATTCATTATCTATATTACATATAAAAGTGATAGAGTCGATATTTTTATATTGTTTATAAATAATCGATACAATTTATAAAATTTATAAATAATCCTATTCATTCAAATATAAAATAGATACTTACTATATCCCATCTATATGTAAAATATAGAATTTACATCCTAGAGAACTAAGTGCAAATTACACTGGATAAAGAAATTAAAATAAATGTTTTATCAGACTTAAGTAATGCAAAATCTAGAGCTGATTTTCTAGCGCATTTCACATGGTAAAACATGCACGCAGCTAGCAGGTTTGTGGCATTTATCACTCGCTACGAAAACGAAACCATGACAGAAATGGGCGATGCCTACTGGTAGCATCAGCAAACTACAGCAAACAGCCCTCACGGAGAAAAGAATCTCCACCGCCCCGCGCTGTGAAGAGGGAGTAAGTTTCGTTTCGCGTCAAGACGGGGAAAAAGAACCGAAAGGGCAAAGGTGGAACCAGATACGGTATTTAAACGGCAGCCACCGCTGCGGACGGGAAACGACCAGCGCTTACCGCCAACACCTTGGACAGCAGACTCAGAGCCACAGAACCATTTAGGCTGGAGGAGACCTCGGAGCCCGCGCGGGGACCGAACACCACCTCGTTAACTGCGGCACCCTC
>VZRL01004604.1:0-36828 GCA_013397895.1 Origma solitaria | reverse complement strand
GCTTCACGTGACACACAGCTTCGCTGGGGCCTCTTGCTGAGCCATGGGCCTTGGTTATTAACACCATCAATTCCTAGCCCCTGAGCTCATGCAGGGTGTGTTGGCAGGATGTATTTTGTGTTCAGATGGAGGCTCTTTCCCAATCTATTGTCTCCTCTTGGCTGCTCAAAGATAGTTTCAGTATCAAGCTCCAGGACTCACCTCAATTTCCCAGTAAATAGATCCGAGGTATGAGTGCCTGTCAGGATGGAAGGAGTGTGAAAGCGTTGGGAAGATCAAAGCAGCACGGCTCCCATCAGAGTCAATAGGGAACAAGCAGCTAAAATCTTACAAAATGCTCTCAAATTATCCTCCACCTTCGATTCCCCATCCTCACTGAAACCAGCTCCTGAAATGTTTTATTGAATGCGTTCCTCCTGTCATTTCTTAGAAAGGAAAGGGAGCTCGGAGGAGCTGTGGGCTCGGGCTGGCAGCGACATCCCCTGGCAGGCCAAAGGGCACCGGGCTGTGCCACCCCTCGGCTGCCTTGGGCACGGCTGGGCTGGGTTATTGGGGTCTGGGGAGAAAGGCTGTGTTTTTCTGATCTCCCCTTGACCCTGAGCACGGCTGGGCTGGGTTATTGGGGTCTGGGGAGAAAGGCTGTGTTTTTCTGATCTCCCCTTGACCCTGAGCACGGCTGGGCTGGGTTATTGGGGTCTGGGGAGAAAGGCTGTGTTTTTCTGATCTCCCCTTGACCCTGAGCACGGCTGGGCTGGGTTATTGGGGTCTGGGGAGAAAGGCTGTGTTTTTCTGGTCTCACCTTGACCCCAACCATGTTTTAAGGACTGTCCCTGCCCCGCTGGCTGCCAGCCCATCCCCTGCGAGCCCAGCGCGGTGTGCTGGGCCGTTGTGCCCGGCCAGGGCTGTGGGCAGGGCGGGCGCTGTCTCTGCCATGCTGGCACTGCCTCGGAGCACATTTTGGTCAGCAAAGCACCTGCAGCACCTCCCAGAGCTCCGAGTCTCCGTGCCCAGGAGCTGCAGTGCCCACCTGAGCTGTCCTGTGACAGCCGTGGGTAAAACATTCATGATGAACAGAAGGAGTGCAAAAAACACCTTTTGTGAGGTCCCAGGGCAGAGGTGGAATAGAAACCATCTCTGCGGTCCTCACCTGGATTTCTACGCATTCCACCGGCATGGGTTTGTTTAATAATCCTTTCTAGGCTATGTGAGAGGGAATGTTTTTGGCCTGGCTTTCCTGTTTATCTAAACGTCGCTATTTTCATTGTTCGGTTGATTATTGTCAGACCTCAGAGTAACGAGAGTTCATTTCCCATCCCAGACAGCATTTGCAGATAACATTCCCCAGCACTCTGTGGCCATGGGAGAGCTTTGTAAAGAGTTAATTCCTTCACTCTCACCGTGAGGATAATGATATCTGCGCTATATAAATAGGTATTTATATGGGAAAATGCACAGAGACACATCTGTGTCATAAGGACTGAGCCCTCCCTGTGATGGCATTTACAAAGTGTTGTCAGGAGGTTTCCTGCAAAATGCTGAAATGCTGTTAGATAGCAGGAATAGTTCAGATATAAAATGTTCATCATCAACACCATTGCTGTTATTATTTTACTCGACTGTGCAAAGAAAGAGGCACAGAAATGAAACACTATTGATCCAGAGTGATTTCACTGGTCCTAAACCAGGCTTTTGTTTGGCTGTCTGAGGAAAACAGGATGCCTTTTCTTCCATCTTTTTAATGTGTTTTTTCCCTTGAATCCTCTTCATTTAATGAAATGTGATCAATTTTCAGGCAGTGGCTTGCCTTGCACATCAGAATGCTTCACAAGGTGATGTAAATTATCACCGCGAACGCTGTAAATACAGGCGAGAGCAACATCTTTAGCATTGTCTCACAGCTAATGAGGAAAGAAGGAAGTTTGAAGTTTGTTTTGGACAGTGCAAACTTATTTAATTTGACCTGAATGGCCGAGCTGAGCTGGCTGCAGGCATCAGAAGGCGCCGAGCACAGAGAGTGTGTCCTGTCGGGAAGGTGGGAGCTCTGAGGAGAGGCTTCCACAGGAGCTGTGCTCCTCTGCCCGTGGGACTGAGCAAAATGATTTCCCAGCACAGCGGCACCTGCGTCTGCTGTTGTGATCAATATTGGATCTGAGGAGCAAAGATGAAATGCTTGTTGCCTTTTTTGCCCAGAAAATCTGCATTTCTGGTAGATGGCATGCATGGGCTGCAGACAGGAAAAGCTGTGCATCGCATATCGCTGTAAGGCTTAAAAATAACTGAGGTTTTCAAACTGAGATGAAAGGACCAATATTTCCAGCTTTGGAAAACATTCCTGAAAGTCTTTTGTCTAAACATGTCTTAAGTATTGCTGCAGTTGTTAATTATCGTCTTCAGCCCTCAGTGATCCCTGGAGGTGGAGAGTTTCTGCTCAGAGCGTCCCGCTTCAAGTCCTTTTCTTCACCGATGTCACCAGGCCAGCCTTTCCCCATCCTGCACTTAATTGTTTTTTTCCAACTTTATACTTTGCCCTTACCTTTCTTCAATCTCATCTCTTTATTTCAGATCATTTTCTACACTACAAAGATCATTTTGAATTCTAATCTTGTTCTCCAGAGAACTTATAACCCCTCCCAGCCTGGCATCATCTGCAAATTTAATGAAATTAATTAAATGAAAATTAAATGAAAGGCTCTCATTGACTTCAAGTGGCATTGGAGTGAACCCAAACTGTCTTACATCTTTCAGAAGTGGTTCAAGTGAAATACACTTATTGCTTCACAGGCCATTTTTGTAAGGGGAAAAGACAGATGCGTGTTGAATAATTCAGGGTCCTCGTTGCTGACTGAGAGAGATTTAACTAATTTGTCAAAATAATGACCTCTGTTCACGGCGGGGAGCAAGTGGTTTTGGATTATTTGTGTCCCTGGAGAGATGCTGGAGGTGCCTGCGTTCAGCTCAGCCCTCGCGAGGGGCTGGTTTGGGGACGTGAAATACCGGGGAAGCGATGCAGCTGAGGGGTCTGGGAGAGGGGAGAGCTCCTTCAGCCCGGAGGGATCTGGGCAGGGATGGAATGGTGAGGAGAGCTCCTTCAGCCTGGAGGGGTCAGGGATGGTGAGGAGAGCTCCTTCAGCCCGGCGGAGCAGAGCTGGGCAGTGCAGGCTCACGGAGGGCTCTGTCACACACAGCAGTGCCAGGCACTGTGCCCAGCCCGGTGCCACTGTCACAGCCGTGGCAGGGGACCCTGGGGCACAGCTCAGCTCAGGGTGACGAGTCCCCAGCCGTGCCCTGCGCTGCAGCAGGGCAGCTCCAGGATGGGGAGGGAGGCTGTGTGATGTGTCAGGAGAGGACAGGAATCCCTCCCTGCCCAGGAGAGGACAGCATTCCCTCCCTGCCCAGGAGAGGACAGGAATCCCTCCCTGCCCAGGAGAGGCCCGCCTTCCCTCCCTGCCCAGGCGAGGATAGGGTTCCCTCCCTGCCCAGGAGAGGACAGGGTTCCCTCCCTGCCCACAGCCCTGCTGCAGAGGATGCTCTCTCCCGTTCCAAGGCAAGCTCTGCAGTCGCTTTCACAACAAGTGTGGTTGGAAAACATTCCCTGGCTCCTCAGTCTGTCCGTGTTGGCGAGGCCAGCTTTCATCTGGCACTGCTGCTCTGCTCCTGGAGCACAGTCCTGCTTGTATATTCTTCTCTGCAAGTGATTCTTGGCTTTAAAAAGGCACCAGTCTCTTTCAGAAATTTTTCATGCTTTGCTGTTGCATTATTTTTCTCCTGTCACTTCAGAGTGTTGGCCAACTTTCCAGAGCCTGTCGTGCACATATGAGTATATGTATATTGCAACAGATTTTTCCTTTTTTTCCCTAAGTTGTGATGTTGGATATCTGAGCACTTGCCAGAGGAGTGGAGCTAGGATTTGCCTGGGCAAACTCTCTAGCAGAGAGAGGACTGGATCCTTAAAACTCTTTGAAGTCCTCCTGTTACCAAGATGGAAATCTCTTTGTCCTTGCAGCTCTAAAGTCTGCCATTGCTAAACATTTTTCATCTCCTCCTCGCCGTGCTGAAGTGCCTGAGATGCAGTGCCCTTGCTGGGGGTGGTGTCTGAGCCACACAGTGATCTCAGGAGCTTTTGGCCATTGCTCGGTGCCAGCTGAGGCCTGGCTCAGCTCAGGTCGCTGCCTGCAGATCTGGGCCTGTGGGACACTGAAGTCTGAGTGCACGGAGGAGTTCGAACTCCTCTCCTTTCATCCTGCCGTTCTCTTCTCGCTGCAGGCTCTTTTCAATCCCTTCTCCTGCGCAGCTCTCCTCTCCTTCAAGTCAGTGCAGCTCCGGTCTGGCACTTGGCTTGGGTCAGAGCAGTGCTCAGTGCTGTCCCTCATTGAAATTCATGTCTAACCATTAGTGTTTGGGCAGAAATGAGGAACGCAGGGCTGTTGTGTCTGAGGGAAGCAGTGTGCCTGTTCAGGGTGGGATCGAAGCTTTCCAGAGTCCGAGAGGAGTCCCCCTAGCTGGATGGGATTTGGTCTATTGAAGCTGATCCTTGAGCACCCAGTGCAGCTTGTGGTGGCGTGCTGGGGCCGTGAGCTGCCCGTGGGGTGTCCTGCCGTGACCGGGGCACAGATGCCCAGGCTGCTGAGTGCCCAGCGCTGCAGGGGCTGCAGGGAGATGTGGAGCTTTGCACCTCTGTAACTCGGAGCTTTCAGAGCTCAGCTGGCTCCGCGTGCTGCAAATCCCTGCAGATCTGCCATGCTGAGCGTGCCCGTGCCCCAGCAGGTGCGTGGGGAGGGCTTGGCACAGGGCCCCAGTGCCAGCTCTCCCTGTTCCACCCCCCTGTCNGGTGTCCTGCCGTGACCGGGGCACAGATGCCCAGGCTGCTGAGTGCCCAGCGCTGCAGGGGCTGCAGGGAGATGTGGAGCTTTGCACCTCTGTAACTCGGAGCTTTCAGAGCTCAGCTGGCTCCGCGTGCTGCAAATCCCTGCAGATCTGCCATGCTGAGCGTGCCCGTGCCCCAGCAGGTGCGTGGGGAGGGCTTGGCACAGGGCCCCAGTGCCAGCTCTCCCTGTTCCACCCCCCTGTCCCCTCCTGCCTGTCCCCTCCTGCCTGTCCCTCCTGCCTGCTGGACCAGGGCCAAGCATGAGCCTCTGCCAAAGGTGAGAGTGGCGATCCCGCGCGTTCGGGAGCCACCTGCTGCTGCGGCGCGAGCTGCGTAATTAGAACTGACAATCCCTGTCTAGAGATTTCTTGGGAGCTGGAAAAATGAGAATGTTGTAAAAAAAAAAACAGCGATGCTTCTAGTCTGCAGTGCAGTGATGGAGATGAAAGATGAGTGAATCCAAGGAGGCAGAGAATATATCAGCCCAGTGCTTTTTTCTGACTAATTTAGAAGTCCAAAATGGTCTGAAAGAATTTACATTTCTCTAGCAGCCTTACAGAAAAAGCATTTTAAGGTAGTTTTTCTATTTCTTTTTCTTTCTGAAGAAAACCAGCAGCTGTAGGTTTGTTGGACCAAACCAACAGCAAGTTTCATAGCAGTCACGCGTAAAACTACAAGAAGGGTGGTAATTTCTTTTTCGTCAGTTGATGCAAAAGAATTTTTATGTTTTATTTGGTTTTAGGCAATTTTCTGTAAAGTTATGAAAACTCTTTAAAGGAGAATCTTATTTTTTCTAACAAACTCAAACCAAATTGATTACCATGTTCAACCAGGTTGATTAAGGCTTATTGGGGAAAATTTGGCGGAGTTTATTCAGTCAGAATTTGTAGTCCTGTAAAGCAGCTTCATGAAATGATGCTAATTTCCTTGGAATTTCATCTCTGACAGGGAAAAAAGGAAGAAAAGGATGCTACCAGGTTCCTGTTGTGTCAAGGAAACAACATGTTTTGACATTTCCAAAATGAAATGTTTTGATTTTTCCTTTTTAAAATAACTTTTTCTTTGATGTTATGGTATTTTTACATAATTTCCATCATTTGAAATTGAAATGAAACTGGATTTCGAGACCCAAAAATGAAAGCAGATGTAGGTGTGTAGAAAGGCCTCGTGAAACGCAGCATCCGTCCTGCAGGCAGCTCGAGTGCCGGTCCCAGGGACAGGGACACACGTCAGGTGGCCCTGGCTGTCCCCGAGGGGGGACAAGCTCTTCAAAGGTCAGAAATAAATCACAGGAGAGGACAGAGTGGACAGGGCTCAGTAATGTGTCCATAAAGGCCTGGGCAGAAGCCGTTCTGCTCTCACTACAGCCTCAAAAAATGTATAAATTCTGTGCGAATCCACTGCACAGAGATAAACTTGACTGTTCTTAGTAGTGGAAGCGGGGGCAAAATGGAAAGGAAAAACCCACTGGAGTTTTATCTGACGAATGTTGATTTTAAAAAGCAGAAGGTGATTCCTGAGGAGAGGCTGTTAATGAGGGGATTTTTCAGTTGGTAACACCAACACGCTGCGGACATTGTGTCAGATCACAAAGGAACTGTTAAACTTGCAGCTACAGTTGGATGCTTGCCCAGAATCTGAAGTCCTTTTAAAATGTCCCATTGCGTATTTCACTCGGGTATATTTGGCTGAGGATAACATATTGATGTTTGCCACAAAGCTGCAGAAAAACTAAAATATTTCTTAGAAATTAATTGGTATCAGGTTCCTATTAATCAATACACCCTGTGAGATGCTTCAGGTGGATCAGTGCGGTGACAAACATTTTTCGTTTGCTAATATCTGTTTCCAGCAGTGCTAGGTGGGCTCCCATCGTGACCCTGGAGAGCCTGGCAGGAAATGAGCTCCTCAAACCCTAAAAGCGAGGGAGATGGCACAAAAAGCAGACCCAGCTGCGGGCTGGGCGGGACGAGCATCCCTAACTTGCTGCGGTACCATTTGCATTTACCGTTTCCTTCTGGGAGGACAACACAAATCTTTCCTGTGCACCGCAGGAGGTGCTGTAATTATCCCTCAGAGCAGCTGCTCAGCGCTTGTTCCTCATTCCAGCAGCGTGCGGGGTCGGTAACAGCTCTGCTGCTGCGCCGGGGCTGGGCTCGGCCATCCCTTACCCTCCTCGGGAGCCCCGGGCTGGGGCAGGAGCACAGAGCTGCCGTGGGCTCGGGGCTGCTCTGACCTCTCTGATCTCTCTGATCTCTGCGCCGTGCATCGCTCCAGGCTGAGCTCGGGGATCGCTTACCCTGCCGCTCCTTGGGAGCCCCGGGCTGGGACAGGAGCACTGCGGACTGCCATAGGCTCAGGGCTGCTCTCATCTCTCTGATCTCTCTGCCATGCATCATTCCAGGCTGAGCACGGCCATCCCTTACCCTCCTCGGGAATCCTGGGCTAGGACAGGATCACTGCAGGCTGCCGTGGGCTCGGCTTTGCTCTGGCCCTNGCTGCTCAGCGCTTGTTCCTCATTCCAGCAGCGTGCGGGGTCGGTAACAGCTCTGCTGCTGCGCCGGGGCTGGGCTCGGCCATCCCTTACCCTCCTCGGGAGCCCCGGACTGGGACAGGACCACTGCAGACCTGCCGTGGGATCAGCTCTGCTCTGATTTCTCTGATCTCTGTGCCGTGCATCACTCCAGGCTGAGCACGGCCATCCCTTACCCTCCTCGGGAGCCCCAGGCTGGGACAGGACCACTGCAGACTGCCGTGGGCTCAGGGCTGTTCTCATCTCTCTGATCTCTCTCCCGTGCATCGCTCCAGGCTGGGCTCAGGGATGCCTTACCCCCAGACTGGGTCAGGACCACTGCGGACCTGCCGTGGGCTCAGGGCTGTTCTCATCTCTCTGATCTCGCTCCCGTGCATCGCTCCAGGCTGGGCACGGCCATCCCTTACCCTCCTTGGGAACCCCGGGCTGGGGCAGGAGCACTGCAGACTGCCGTGGGCTCCGGGCTGTTCTCATCTCTCTGATCTCGCTCCCGTGCATCGCTCCAGGCTGGGCACGGCCATCCCTTACCCTCCTCGGGAGCCCCGGACTGGGACAGGACCACTGCAGGCTGCCGTGGGCTCGGGGCTGCTCTGGCCCTGCCCTTCAGCCCCATCAGAGCTATTTCTCTGCCGTGCANCTCAGCTTCTCTCTGGCCCTGCCCTTCAGCCCCATCAGAGCTCTCTCTGTGCTGTGTGTGCATCGCTCCAGGCTGGGCACGGCCATCCCTTACCCTCCTTGGGAACCCCGGGCTGGGGCAGGAGCACTGCAGACTGCCGTGGGCTCAGGGCTGTTCTCATCTCTCTGATCTCTCTCCCGTGCATCGCTCCAGGCTGGGCTCAGGGATCGCTTACCCTCCTTAGGAATCCCGGGTTGGGGCAGGAGCACTGCAGGCTGCCGTGGGCTCGGGGCTGCTCTGGCCCTGCCCTTCAGCCCCATCAGAGCTATTTCTCTGCCGTGCATCACTCCAGGCTTGGCACAGGGATCGCTTATCCCCGGACTGAGACAGGACCACAGACCTGCCGTGGGCTCAGGGATGCTCTCATCTCTCTGATCTCAGTGCCGTGCGTCACTCCAGGCTTGGCACAGGGATCGCTTATCCCCGGACTGAGACAGGACCACTGCGGACCTGCCGTGGGCTCGGGGCTGCTCTGGCCCTGCGCTGCAGCCCCGTCAGTTTTTTCTCTGTGCATCTCTCCAGGCTGAGCTCAATATCGCAGGAGAGATCTCCTGCAGCCCCTGGGGTTAAGCGCGGGTGATTAAAGGTGACTCCTCCTCCCCGGAGTCATTTATAAGTGACTTATAGAGCTAATAATGGCCTCATCCTTTTGTACCTTGGTACACAGCTTGTGTTCTGAAGTCTTTTATAGCTCAAATGAGCTGCTTTTGCTTATTTATTTCCCTCCTCATTCATTTTTAATGGTTAGAAGAGACTCCCCCATTCTTCTTGTGACAGCGGTGATTTAGGCAGGGCTCATTATCATAACTTACGTTACTAAATATCGCCATTTATGCGGGCAGACCACGGAAAATGTGTGCAGCGCTAAATCAGAAGAGATCCCAAGAGCTTGCCAAGGTGGCAGGGCTGTGTTTGAAGTGTATATTATACAGAGAGGGCTGGTGTGGGGGAAGGATCATTTCCAGGAACGTGGATGGGGACAGAGTCATGGAGTGTTTCTGAAATACAGATTTCTATGGGCAAATATCAGAGGCTTACTTTCCTAATTGACCACCCTTGAAATGTATAGACCCAAACTGCTCAAGGTACGCCTTATTTTCAAAGACTTATTAGCTGTGACTTTGTAAGAGCTCCAACAGAATTCCTGTAGCAGAAAAGCAGTTTCCTGCGAGGGCTTTACTGTTATCCCATGGGAATTTGGTAATGCTAATGAGGTGGGGAAAGGCTGTTGCAGTCATTTCTGAGAGCTCGCGGTGAAATGCTGGGTACCTCTTCTGGGAGTTGGGATGTACATTCCTCTTTCCCTCTCTCCCATCGGGTTTTGGATTGTGTTCAGCCCAAAACGAACACAGAATTTATGGGACCAGAGGAACAGTCAGGCACACGGATTCGTGTCTCCTACAGACAGCCTCCACAGGGGTAGTGGGCAAAGCAGGAAAATCCTTCTAGGGAGGGATGGGAACAATGTTCACTGGAGAATTGGATGCAGGAGGTCGGTGGGATTGGGATCCTGTGGGATTTGGGAGGGCCCTTATTCCTTCTTACCCTGTTTGCCCCTAAAATCCTTTTAGGGATGAGATGGGAACAATGTTCACTGGAGAGCTGGATGCAGGAGGTCAGTGTGCAGGGATCCTGTGTGATTTGGGAGGGCCCTTATTGCTTCTTCCCGTGTTCTTCCCAGGCTGGCTGAAGCCCTGCTGCAAGGCTTCCCAGAGTTTAGTAATGTAGAAACAGTGAAATTGAATCAGAGAAATGAGTAAAAACAAATTTCTCTTGTCTGTGATCACACCCGAAGAGCGTGCAGAAGGTGGGCAGTTTTAAAGGTGAGATGACCCTTTTTCAAACAACACCAACAGGCTTTTAACGGAAATGTAAAACGAAGGGCCTCGGAGCAACAATGCTCCTCCTTGTGTTTGTGTGCCAGGGAGCAGCTCTGTGTGCGAGTGGCACAGCAGTGTCCTCTCCACAGCTGAAGGGCTGCCGGCAGAGTTCAGGGCTCGCTTTGGGGTGCCCAAAGCACACAGCTGGACATGGGGCTGGGATCTGCACCCTGACAGGCAGAACCTGCAGGAGGGAACCGCAGTGAGTGCCCTCCCTTCTCCCTGCTGACAGCAGGGCTGGGGTTTGAATCCAGCGCAGGGCTGAGCACATCTGAAATATTCCACTCGGCTCATTCCGTAGGACTGATGACTGAACTCGATGTCCGGCTTGTCAGAAGCTATGTGTTTGGTGTGGACATGGTGCCCTGGGAATGGGATTGTGCCCTCTGCGCTGCCCTGGCAGTGTGGCACAGCCTCTGCCCTCCGCGCTGCCCTGGCTCTCGGCGATCAGACAGGAGTGGCTCCGAGGAGCTGTCTCGGCTCTTGGCCGATGGAAGGGAAAGAGGGGCACCGGCAGGAGCCGAAAGAAACCCAAAGCACTTCTATAGCCTACCAAGTTCGTACCCAAAAAAGCCATTCAAACCTCAGTCCCTCAAGAGATGAAAGCTTCCTGTGCTGAGAGAGTTTCTGGAGCATCTTGTGAGCGCTAAGTACAGCTTCCCTTAATTAATGGCAGTCAGCTCAGTGCAGTTGTGTGAAAAGCTCCGGTGACACAAAGCCTCGAAAAGCTTAGCAAGGGAGCGCGGCACCAGAAGGGTTTAATGGCATTACAATGTCCCCGAATTACGGTGGCCACAACACAGGGCTGGATTCCAGCAGCACTTTCGCAGGTACAGAAAATCGACTCTTTCTCTCCTGAGCCCTCGTCACCTTTGCTGAAAACTCGAGTTGCCACCCCTGAGATATCAAACCCAAAGGCAGGAGGAGGGGAAATGAGAGATGGGAGGGAGGCCCTGGGTTTTGGGAAGCAAACAGATTGGTTTTCCCCACAAATCACTGCCTCGCTGCAGTCCCTGTGCATTTCAGAGTGCGTTTGCTGGCTGTGGGCAATCTCTGCGCTGTGAGCGGGCAGTGAGCCCCGGGGCTGGGCTGGGCCAGGGCACAGCTCCCGGGCACACCTGGGCACACCTGGGACACACCTGGGGCACACCTGGGCACACCCAGGGCACACCTGGGGCACACCTGGGCACCGACAGGTGCCCCTGCCACTGCCCGGGACAGGCCGTTCCTCCCGGGCACGGGTGACATGTGTCCTGCAGAGGCTCGGCCGAGCCCCAGCAGACTCACCTCACACCAGACTCACTCCCAATGAACAGCTCAGAAATCACAATCTCAAAGGACACAGAGCAGCTCGACCTTCCTTCTGCCCCTGCACCTTTCCGCCCTTCTCCTGGCTGGAAGGTGAATGGTTCGGCTGTGCCCGCGGGAGCAGGGCCGTGGCTGACCTGCTGTCCGTCGGTGCCCTGGTTGTGAACGTGCCGCCCTGATCGATGAAATGCGTGTGCTGCTGCTCGGGCAGGGCTGCATGCGAGCTGCAGCGGAGCAGTGATGCATGTCCATCGCAGCGGGGAGGGCTGGCTGGGGCAGGGTGAGCTCACTGCTGCGAGGGAAACGGGCAGGGATCCCACGTGGAGGCATTTTCCCTTGAGCATCAGTTTGTTTTATAAATCAGAGTCTGGAAGGCACAAGGTCATGGTGTGTATTTAATCATTCATGGAGTGGTTTTTAGGGGTGGATTCTTTTTTTAACTCTCTTTCTGCAGTGAGCTCTGGTGGAGTTGGAATCGAGGGCTGTTCGCCTGCCAGGTTTTCTGTCTCCTGTCATTGCTTGGGCATTAATGAATTTAAGATCGGAGAGTCTGATTCCATCTCTAAATGGCACAGGGGACACGCAGGGACACGCAAGGTACACGCAGGGGACATGCAGGGGACACGCATGGGACACGCAGGGGACACGGAAGGGACACGCATGAGGCACGCAAGAGACGTGCAAGGGACATGCAGGGAACATGCAAGGGACACACAGGGGACATGCAGGGAACGTGCAAGGGACACGTAAGGAACGCGCAAGGAGCACTCAAGGGACACACAAGGAACGTGCAGGGAACACACAAGGGACATGCAAGGGACACACAGGGGACATGCAGGGCCCAGCAGCTCCGCACTGCGGTTTGGAAGCTCGGCTCTGGTTCCTGTGCTGCCCTCAGTCACCAGGGATCAGCGGCGAGGATTGGGTGTGACTGTGGTGCTGAGCAGTGGATGTCACTCCGGTGCTCAGGCGTGGATGTCACTCTGCTGCCGAGGCCCCAGCCATGCTCAGCTGCTCTGAGCTCCTCCCCATGTCTTTGGAGGCCCTTTTGGACTGGAACTGTTCCTTTGCTCTGCACACATTGAGATTGGATTCTGACAGGAGATGTTGAGAGCTGCTATCAAACAGCTCACACGAGACAATCCCAAACCCGTCAATCTGCCTGTAAACAAATTCTGATTTTCCTGCCAAAACCAACTGCAGTTGCTTTGACCAAAAGTTTGACCTTAGAACAAACCTGGCTTGGAAGGCAGACATTGCAAGAGCCACGATAACCTTTTTTTGTGTGTTACCTAGGCCCAGACAAGCCGGCATGGAAATGCATTTGCTATGGATCTGTCTGCGAGGGGGTTGTTGTTTAAAGATAATAATATTAGGAATGCTAATTATCCTGCTAAAGCTGGTGATATTTAAATATGATTTAAATTCATCCAGCATTTAAACAGAAAAGTAGAAAATGGCATTAAATTCAGGCAAGGATGAGACCATACATTCCGGAGTGAGAAATATTAAATACATTGATGGAATGGAATGGAACGGAATAGAAGGTCTGGCTGGTAATGGATTGTAAAAAGAGTTCAGGGTTCTCATAGATCATTCCTTCAGATCATCAGCACGGTAAAGTGGTGGTTAATAAATTATTTGACGTGTACTCCTATATTTTAACGAACTGTAATGAGCAGGTCCTGTCAGCTCACCTGATCCTCGCAGCAACTGCTAAATTGCTCGGGTGAGATTTACTAACTCTCTGCAATATTGATGTCCAGAGCTGCAGGTCATAAATAAAGTGACATCAGCTGGCTGAGCTGCTGCCCCAGCGCTGTGCCGGGCTGGCAGCAGGGACGGAGCTGCTCGGGCAGCCCTGGCCATCGTCAGCTCCTCCCTGGGGCTGTGCCCACCCCGTTCCCTGGCGCCTGTGGCAGGACTTTTGGGGAGCTCTGTCCATTCTGGGGCTGATCAGAGAGATCAGAGTCCTCCTCAGTTCTTCCCACAGGTCAGTGGTGCTCCTTGGGCTGCACACGGAGCTTTGGGGAGAGGAGAGGAATCTTCTCTCCCTGCCATCCTACTAGGTCTATCCCACTGTTGGAGTAGGAATTAAGGACGAAAAAAGCTGTTTTCTTATCCTAGGTCATACTAGAGCTGTTTATAGCAGCGAAATCCAGGCTGTGGAAATGATGCTGAATTCCACAGGCTGTTAAGGGCACCCAGGCACCTTCCTTGTTATTCCTGGCTGTCCTCTGAACCTGGAGCTGCTTTAAACCGAGATCCTTTCTCTTCCTCCCAGTCACTTACCCAGCATGTGGTGAACTTTATAATTTGTGAAGAGACTTACTAATTCTTCTTTTCCGTCTCCTTTTTTTTTCCAGGTTTCTGACAGATGTGACTATGTCTTTGTCAATGGGAAGGAAATGAAAGGCAAAGTGAATGTCATAGTTAATTTTACCTACCAGCATCTGAGTGCCCCTTTGGAAATGACGGTGTGGATTCCTCGTCTCCCACTGCAGATAGAGGTCTCTGACACAGAACTCAATCAGATCAAGGGGTGGAGAGTCCCCATCGTCTCCAATAAGAGGTAGGTTTCCTTAGAGGGTGTTCATCCTGGGCTCTGCACTTGCCAGGCCCTGTCAGGGCCGGTGGATCTGAGCAAGCTCCTCGGGCCTTAATGCGATTCTGCCGTGGATGATTTGAAGGTCACCAGACATTTATTCAATGAGCCCCTGCACCGGACTTACAGGGGAAATGGAAACTGCAGGTTGCATGGCCCTGGACTGGAAATCAGTTCCCTTTTTAAGCACTGATGAGTGAGATGGGCAGAGCCCACTGGCCGAGTGGGGCAGGAGCAGCCGTGGGGCAGGGTCAGCCGTGGGGCAGGATTAGCGTGGGGCAGGAGCAGCCGTGGGGCAGGATCAGCCGTGGGGCAGGATTAGCGTGGGGCAGGATCAGCTGTGGGGCAGGATCAGCCGTGGGGCAGCAGGGGACGTCAGCCAGAGCTGCTCTGGCCATGGGGCAGGGTCAGCCGTGGGGCAGGGGACATCAGCAGGGCAGCTCCGGCCAGGCCGGTCAGTCTCCAGCCTGTCCCCAGGCCCTGGCACTCCATGGGTCCTGTCGGTGGTCACCTGTGGCAGGTCCCCGCAGGGTCCGGTGGCACTGAGCAGTGTCCCCAGGCCAGCACACAGAGCTCTCAGTGCCCACGGCACAGGATGGATGAAGCAGGCTGGGACTGTCTGCACCTTTGTCAGAGTCACTAAGAACGAGAGGAACAAATTGATAAAGGAGGTACTCGGTATTCCCACCTGCAAATCAAGACATCTATTTCAGGTTTCTGTTGGTATCAGAGCAGAGAAATTTTGGTGGAGATGCAATTTCAATGTGATCGCTGCACCGAGAGGGATGTGTGTGTCGGTGCAGAGATTTCCATGGCAACACAAAGATGTTTATGGGAAGATCCAGAGAGAAAAGAAGTGTGAAGGTCCTGAAAGCAAGGACTTGACATGGAAAATAATGGGAGATATTTGGGAAGAACAATGTGGTGGCAGAGCTGGGAGGGCAGATCTCAAGCGCTGTTCTGGAATCATGAGCAAGGACAAGAGGATAGGAGTGGGAGAACCTGACGTCCCGCAGCTGGGCTGCAGCCTCGGGTCAGCAATAGCGCTCCTGTTCCGAGCTCTCCCCACGCTGATTTTTCCCTTTGGTGTGGTGGCAGGCCCGCCAGGGACAGCGACGACGAGGACGAGGACGAGCGCAGGGGCAGGGGCTGCACGCTGCAGTACCAGCACGCCATGGTGCGCGTCCTCACGCAGTTCGTGGCCGAGGCCGCCGAGCCCGGAGCGCCCCCGAGCTACCTGCTGGGCTCCGACTGGCAGCTCGACATCACCGACCTGGTCAGCGACTTCATGCAGGTGGAGGAGCCGCGCATCGCCAGGCTGCAGGACGGGCAGGTCCTGGTGGGGCTGGAGCTCGGGATGACCACCATTCAGGTAGGGAAATCACCGATGTGCTCCCGCTCCCCCAAACTCACCTCCCCGGGGCTGGGGTGATCCGGCATCAGCAACTGTGGATGCACTGTTCTAAGGTTTCTCTCTTCTTCCTCATGATTGTATGGGGAACAAAGATAAACTGAATTCCTCTTGCCCTTTCTAATCTTTGTTTGGGTCCTGGGTGCTGTAAGGGTTCAGCCAATCCCCCAGGGGTGGATGGCTGTGAACCAATCACTGCTGGGCTCTTAATGCCTATATGAGAAAACAAAAAATAATAAAATCTCTCTTGCCGCTTCCGTCGGTGTTCTGCCTGCCTCGATTTACCCACGAGCTCTCTGCAGCAAGCAGCCACTGAGCCGTGAATTTCTGAACGGAACAGAATCCAAGCACGATCCAGAAGAAATGCTTTTCTCTCCTTATCTTGTGCCCCAAAGTACAGTAGACTGCAGTTTTATTTAATTTAATCCAGCTGTATATTGGAAGGCTTTTCCTGGTTATTTTTGTCGGAGGCTGTGTCTGAACCTGGAGCCTGTCTGGGTTATCTCTGGTGCAGCAGCTCGGCTTCCCCGAGCCTGCGGTGACAGAGCGAAGGGCAAAGTGACAATTAGCCAGTGCTGCCTAAGGAGTGAGGCTGGAATATCAACCCAAATATTAATTAATGGAAAAGGAAAAGGAGATGGGGAGAGAGAGGTTAATTCAGTGATACTGGAGTAGAAAACATGTTAATGAATATTAGAACACGGAAAAAATCTCTGTCCAAACACGCCTATCATCCCAAACTGTGAAAGCAGCAAACAACCAGCACGCCTGTCGGTAACAAGGCTGTCATGGCTGGAGAAATGGGATTCGAGGTTTTTGACTTTCTGCAAAATCTGTAAAGATTTTCTGAATGCCTTTCTAAAGCTCTGGAACTTAATGCTCCAACCAAAGCACATAAAACTGTGGAAAGAAAAATCCAAGGGTAAAGAGCTGAGAGCAAGTTATATTTAAAGAATACTTCTTAAAAGCTGCTTCAAAAATGCTCTGTACCCTGCATGGATCATTAAATTCAACTCAATTGCTAATGAGCATCTTTGGATGTCATGTACCACTGCGCTGACCTCTGTGTGTATTTTCTTAACCAAAACAAATTTTCTCTGTCAATTTTGTATTCAGTACCATGAGTGGTTATTGTAGCAACACATTACCCTTTCTTTCCATTTTGTAGGATGGAAATAAATACCATTTATTCAATGGATTTTATAATATAATTTTATAATTTTAATATTAATTAATATTTAATTTATTAATTTAATTATTTATATCATTTCCTAATTTATAAATGTACAGACTGCATTATATTTATGCTACCTCAAAACATGAGGATTAATGAAATACTTAGATTTCGCACGAAGATTACATTTACAAGCAGTTAACACATCTGGAGCAGATGTGTTGGGCACCGTGCAGAGGTGAATGGCACAGCTGGGTACAGTGGCACAGGTAAAAGGTGTTACAAGGCCCCTATTATTGCAGAAGTTATAAAATGTGAGTAGCCCTTTTTAATCATATTTTAATGGTGGCTTCTGTGAGTGACTGTTGCCATTAGGATGAGCATCCCTACCCATGTTGGAGAGCTCTGTGGGGTTCTCCTCGGGGCTGTACGAAAGGGCTGTTGCTAACTTCGGTTTTCCTTTCAGATCCTGTCCCCCCTGTCCGATGCCATCTTGGCTGAGAAGACGGTGACAGTTCTGGATGAGAAGGTGACGATAACTGACCTGGGAGTGCAGCTGGTGACAGGACTGTCGCTGTCCCTGCAGCTCAGCCCGGGGAGCAACAGGGCCATCTTCGCCACTGCCGTGGCGCAGGAGCTGCTGCAGTCCCCCAAGCAGGTACTGCTCCGGAAAGGCTCCGAGTGTCTGTGTGACATTCCCAGCTGCTGCAGTCCTGCAGAGTTTTACACGTTCCGCCTGTGGAGGCTTTCCTGAAGGCCACCGAGCGCCCTAAACAGGAAAACGGAGATCTCCCAAAGAGGGTGCTGAGTTTGAGCAGCCCCAGCAGCAAGCAGCCCTCGTGTGACACAGCCCCGTCAATGTCACAGACAGCTCGGCGCTGTGTCACACAGAGCACAGCAATCCCTCACACTCACACACACACGAGGGCCTTTTCTGCCCCGCCCAGCACCTGCACATCACAGGTTCTGCCGTGTTCACCCTCCCACCACAGGTACCCAAATCAGCCCTTTAGTTCCACCTGGACACGAGACAGTGTTTTTCACTGTGCCAGCTCTTCTTCCTTCAGCTCCTTCCTGTGAGCACTTTAAGGAGTCAGGGAACATCCCTTTCATTCTGATTCATTGCTGGAATGTGAATCAGCATCACTGACTCATTTCCTGATTCATGATTTCATAAACCATTTTTTTCCCTTATTACTCTTAGTTCCTTTATTAAGGAACCAACAGTTACCAAGGGCTTTTGGACTCTGCCGTGTCCTCATCAGTCCCTGCTGGTGTTTGTCCTTGTGCTTGTGTATACATTTGGAATTTAAACTTTTTTCCATCCCAAATCCATCAGTCTGGGGCTTACATCAAGGGTGCTGGGCTGGGCTCTTAGCACTCAGGCGTGTTCTGAGCTGTAAAGGTAAATGATCATGGCATGCAGGTTTGAAGTCTGGCCAAGTGCTGAGGTGCTTTCATTCATCACGGGGTCCTCTCCGTGGGATGCAGGATGAGAAATAACGCAGAGCTGCTGTCTTTATGGGTGATAAAATCACCCGCGCTGTTCCAGGAGTCAGAAATCGATGCCGGGCAGGTTGAAGGAAGGCCAGTGAGCTAATCCACTGCTGACTTGGGGCTAAACAAAGTGCCATGAGAGCGGCCCAGGGCAGGGGCGGGTGGCATTAGTGCCCCTGTGCTGCCCAGCTGTGGCATTTCAGTTCCCAGAGCTGGGTGTGCACAGGCCACACTTCACAGGCTTCATTTGGTTTCATGAAAGGAAATGAAATTCATTTGGTTTCATGAAAGGAAATGAAATCTTGTGATTTCAGTGAGGATAATTTGGCAAGCCTTGGTGCAGTTCTCTGCACTTCAGCTCGTGCCATGCCATTTGCTTGTTTCAACTTCAGCACCAAATTTTCACCTTTTTTATTTAAGCCTTTCCGTTCCTCACTTTCTTCTCTCATCTCACCTTTTCCCTTTCTTTCCTGATTTCAAAAATTCAATCCCTAGAATTCGGGCAACCTTCTGTTTTTCTCGCTGCCCCTCATTTCATCCCAATGCTTTGTGCTCTATCCGCTCCATTTGCAATTTTTCCGGTTTTGTTCCGCTCGCCTTTTATTTGATCGTATCTCCTTTGCCAGGTGCTTGTTCCCCTTCTTCTCCGAATTCAGGATATCATTTCCTTTCACGAAAGGGAACGAAGAATTTCATTTCGTGAAAGGAGCTGAAATCTTGCGATTTCAGGGAGGATCAGCAGGGCAGCGCTGGATCCACCCTGAGCCGAGGAAACGCTGTGCCCTGCGCTCGGGAAGGGCTGGCTCTGTTCGGAAAGCTTTTCGGAGCACAATCCCTGTAAGCAGAGCAATGCGAAATTATTAAATGATTATGCAGGTTTAAGCAACACAGTGGGAGGATGAGAGCTGGTGACACAAATTCTATGCAGCCTTCAAGAAACATCCGAAGATTAATAAACACAAAGCTGGGATTTATGACAGTGTCAGCAAAGTCTTAGGGCTCTGTCCTGAAATAGAGACAGAGCAAATCTCCCTTTGAGGCAGGGGGAGCTTTGTGGCTCTGAGGATTTCGGAATCAGGCCAGTAGCTTATGCGCGACGCAATCCCAAAAGACTGCAGGCTTATTCTCCATGCTAGGAACAGGTGAATGACTTTGTGCTGGGAACAATTTAAAGGATAATCATACGTGTTTATTCTCCATACATACGTGCAGTTAGAGTGTAAATACTGTCCGTGTGAAGAACTGCTTATTTAAAGGAACAGGTTCATGGTTTTCAGGAGTTAATTTGTCGGTTGGGTGTCTGTCTGTCTGTCTGTCTGTCTGTCTGTCTGTCTGGCAGACTCTCAGAGCAAGCTGATCCCAACTTTCCCCGGACAAAAGCTCATTCCAGCCCCTAGAGATTCCACTGGTGCAGGAGTCTGTCTGGTGGGGATTCTCAGGTGTCCACTAAGGTGCAAATAACCCGAGCAAACCAGGGCAAGTCAGACCATCAGGAGCAGGACTGAGATTCCAGGAGAGCAGCCTGGATTTTGTCAGTAAATGATCAGTGTGTGAATACAGAGATTTTTTTCAGGTAGCACAACAATTGTCAGTAGCCATTTGAGTGCCCTTAGAGGACCTGATTTTCAGAAATGGGTGAGTGCATATTTTCTGAAATTCAAAAATGCTTTAAAATGTTTCAAGTTTGAACCCAAAAGTCAAGGACCCCAGGAAAGCTGCACCATTAGGCACATTCCGTTACAGAATTAGCACCCAGGTCGGATTCATTTGCAGTCAGTGACAGCCTCCGTGCACACTGAAGTACACAATCTGCATTGCTGTGACACAAGATTAAACTTCATTATTGTCTTGCTTTTAATTGCTAACAAGCGTAAAAATTACCCTGGCCGTTTCCTAAAGAAGCAACTGATTGGTTTCCTCTGCCTATACAATCTGCTAATTTAATTTGAGACAGAAATCAAGGAGTGAAGGTATGGAGTCATGTACGGCCCTGTTTGCTGTATTAGCTATCTTTAAATATGTGTTTTGTGTAATAAGAGGAGACTTTGTATTTTAAGCAGTTTAGAAATAATGTTTTTTTTTTTTTCATTTAAATATACAACAGTAAATGATCTCAGTCACTGGTAATGCTTCCTGACACACAATTTATTACAGTGCTGAAGTAGATTCTGCAGAGCCCAGGGGATACAGCTCCTTTAAGCACCTTTGTGGAAACAAATCTTATTATCAATGAGTGTTTTACACTAGCGTTTCCCTTCTCATCTTGGCAAGGTATTAATTTCACTGCACTCCCTATTTATTTCTGTTCTGATCGCTAATGGTATATTGTGAGGAGGAGGAGGGGACAGACAGAACAGAGCACATCTCCGCGGATGATCATCTGTGTGTGTGTTTTATATCTTGCAGGAAGCAGCCATCAGCTGCTGGATCCAGTTCAGCGATGGATCTGTCATGCCCCTGGACATTTATGACGCCAAGGACTTCTCCTTGTCAGCCACGTCGCTGGATGAGAAGGTGGTGTCCATCCACCACGACCCCAAGTTCAAGTGGCCTGTGATCGCTGCCGAGACGGAGGGCCAGGGGACGCTGGTGAAGGTGGAGATGGTGATCAGCGAGTCCTGCCAGAAATCCAAGAGGAAGAGCATCCTGGCTGTGGGCAGCGGCAGCGTCAAAGTCAAGTTTGGGCAGAGCGACGCCAGCCCCAACGTCAGCGAGAGCAAGCTCAGGGGCGGCGGTGTGCTCGTGGAGAGCCGCGGCAGCGAGCGGCACCACAAGGGCTCCTGGCAGGACAGGGCCGGAGCGGACGGGCACTACTACAGCTCCTCCGTGGGCCACGAGCAGGGCAGGGCGACCACCACGCACAGGTCCATCCTCAGCAGGAAGGAGGACAGGGAAAGCCTCCTGGACGACGACAGCCAGAACCTGCCTGTGGACTTCACGAGCTTCCCCGCCCAGGTGGACCTGCCCAGGGACCCCGGGGACGCGGAGGAGAACGACCTGGTGCAGTCTCCCCGGGGCCTCAGCGACCTGGAGATCGGCATGTACGCCCTCCTGGGGGTCTTCTGCCTGGCCATCCTGGTGTTCCTCATCAACTGCGTCACCTTTGCGCTCAAGTACAGGAGCAAGCAGGTGCCCTTCGAGGAGCAGGAGGGCATGAGCCACTCGCATGACTGGGTTGGGCTGAGCAACAGGACAGAGCTCCTGGAGAACCACATCAACTTCACGTCCCAGCAGGACGAGCGAGTCACAGCCATCGACAGAGGGGTGGACTACGAAGAAAGCAAGTACCTCCTCAACACGAACGCCACCAAAAATATCAATGGACAATCTTTCAGGTCCCCCGAGTCCACGTTCACCGAAGGGAAAGAGCAGAAGAGCGAACCAACCGCCTCTCCTACCTCCAAGAGGAAACGGGTTAAATTCACCACCTTCACCACCATCTCCTCTGACGATGGCTGCCCGACTGTCAACTCGGTCCTGATGAGCAACGAGGACGACATTAAATGGGTCTGCCAGGATATGGACCTGGGCGAGTGCAAAGAACTTAAAAACTATATGGAGAGACTACACGAAAATGCGTAACGAGACACGAAAGACTTTTTTTGTTTGGTTTGTTCGTTTGTTTGTTTTTCACTCACCTTCTGCCTTTAATTTTGGGTAGTGGGGCGAAATGTTGTATTCTAGCAGGAATCAGCTGGTGGATAATAACTCACTGGAGCCCCAAGAAGCCACCCAAAAGCAGCTGGGAGAGCAGAGATCCTGGACAGCTCTTGAAACTCAAGTCTTCTCAGTGCTCAGAGATGGAAGTGAGAGATGTGTGTGGGTTTTTGATACATGGTAACATGAAAAAAAAAGCTTAGAAAAATAATGTGGTCTCATTCTCTGAGCTTTCCCAGGAAATCAATAAATATAACAAACTCCAGTGCAGTTTGGATATTACAAAGTTCACACAGCTCTACTGTTCGATATTGCAAGCTTTGGTTAAAAGCAAAAAATTGGTCTCAGAATAAATAGATCCGTGAAAAGAGCATGTCGTTGGAGCCACGTGCACAGAATATCCATCCAGGAACATTAATGTAAAGCTGACAAAAACCAACAGTGTGAACGAAGCAGCTCCCGGAGCTGAGGAGTCGTGATTTTCCAAAGATTCTGGAGGGGGTAGAGGAGTAACTGGGCTGTTTACAAACCAGCATGTTTGCCTCCCAAGCACTGAGAATGGATACACCTATACAGTTCAGACTGAAACTCTTTTTAAGTAGATGCCAAGGTAATAAACTTTGCCAGCCAATTTTCGGTATTTCTTAATTTGTAAAATAGGAGAAGATATAATCTATACTCAGAATATCACTCGTATTAAGGAAGGTCTGTTTTGGAAAGTTTGAGAGAGAACGAGCTATTTTTAAAAGCCCACTTTATTCGATTGTCCTGTTTTGGATTTGTATTCCCAGGCATTTCCCCGGAGCGTTCCCCGTCTGGAATCCCGCGGGCACTTCCCACATCAGTCAGCCCTGGGGCTGTGGTTCCTCCCCATCCCTCCTGTCCCTCCCGGGCACACTCACTGCTCCAGGGCTGCTCTCGCCCACCGCAGCCCCTGCGCTGTCCTGCCTTTCTTCCCTCGCTGTCATTCCCCACAGCTGGCCGCTGTCCCTGGGGTCAGTGCCACCCGTGCTGGCCTGGCCACCGCAGCAGCTCTTTGTGCAGCCCCTGCCCCGGGTGGCACAGCCCCTGTGTCCCTGTGTCCCTGTCCCCTGCCCCGGGTGGCTCAGTCCCTGTGTCCCTGTGCCCTGCCCCAGGTGGCTCTGTCCCTGTGCCCCTGTGTCCCTGTCCCCTGCCCAGGGTGGCACAGTCCCTGTGCCCTGTCCCGGGTGGCTCTGTCCCTGTGCCCCTGTCCCGGGTGGCGCAGTCCCCCCTGTGCCCTGCCCCAGGTGGCTCTGTCCCTGTGCCCCTGCCCCAGGTGGCTCTGTCCCTGTGCCCCTGTCCCGGGTGGCGCAGTCCCCCCTGTGTCCCTGCCCAGGGTGGCTCAGTCCCTGTGTCCCTGTGCCCGTGCCCGGCACGTTCGGAGGGCACTCGGAGGTCACAGGGCAGAGCTGCACGTTCAGCACTGAGCCTGCACAGCTAAACTCAGCAGATAACGTTGGTTTCTCCCAGGGGTGATGATTATCTTTGGTTTCTCCTGATCAGGATGTACATACGGTAGGATTGCAGTGATTTCCCTTCCGGCCCGCTGTGCCCTCCAGCCCGCAAACCCTGACATTTTGTGAGGTCCAGCAGCAGTCTCCGACGGCCAGTGGCAAAGTGCCAAAGCACTAAGTAAAATTCAGCTTCTATTTCAAATTTTCCTTTATTTTCTGGAGTAGGTCCTTGCCCTCTTTTTGTTCAGTCTTCCATCATTGAATCTGGGTTGCTCGGTTTAATACACACCCGCCCTCCCACAAACGCTTAGACTGAATCCCTCTATATTTAGAATGTACTGTAGATTGTAAGAATGTAATATATATATTTATAAACATGCCAACTGTGAATAAAATTTGCATTTTAGTGGCTTCATCTTTTTTCCTACTCCGAACGCCTCTCTGATTTCACTGTCAGAGCGTTTACCCTGGGAGAGCCTGGCAGCAGCACAGAGATGTGTCCTTTGGTGGATCCGGGAAGGCTCGTGGCACAATCCACTCGCAGAGTTTATGTTGTGCCGTGTGTGGGGAGAGCACGCAGCACCAACAGCGTGTTCTGCTACAAAATGTATTTGCACCGAGTCACGCTTCCAAGATTGGAAACTATTTGCAAATAAATCCACGTGCTTTATTTCTAGCCTGAAAGCTCAATATGTGAGTGTCTGGGTTTGGGTTCTGCTTCTCTTCTCTTCTCTTGGGAAGATCCACATTTGGCTAAACACCTTTTTAAGGCAATTTTAAGAGAATTGGTGAGTAAATAGAGCAAATGTGCGCAATGCTTTGGAGATCAGATGGTCTTTGCTTGCTTTCAGCACAAGCTCAAGGCTTGGATGACTCAGTGCAGGACACAGTGGGACAGTGACAGCACAGTGCAGGACACGGTGCAGAACTGAGGACAGGACAGTGCAGCAGTGACAGCACAGTGCAGGACACGGTGCAGCAGTGAGGACAGGACATGGTCAGCAGTGACAGCACAGTGCAGGACACGGTGCAGAACTGAGGACAGGACATGGTCAGCAGTGACAGCACAGTGCAGCAGTGACAGCACAGTGCAGGACACGGTGCAGCAGTGAGGACAGGGCAGTTCAGGGCCCAGACGAGCGCTGGGTGAGCTCTCAGGTGAGGGAAGCAGCCTCAGTGCTGCAGCAAAGCGTGTCCTGCTGTGCGCACGGCTGCCCTGGCACTGCCGTGGGCACAGGAGCAGCAAACAGCGAGTTCGTGTGGTGGCACTGACCACGGCCATGTTCTCTGGGGACACAGCCCCAGGAACACGCTGGGGACCCTGACACGCAGAGCTGTGCCCGGCTGCTCGCTCGGGGTCCCCTGCTGTCCCCAACAGCTGGAACTCGCTGTGATCCCCAAGGCAATGCTATAAATAGTGCACAGGACTCGGAGTGCTCTGTTCCCGTGGATCTCAGTGCTCTGGGCAGGGTGGGCTCCTCACTGGGGGAGCCCCGAGGTGGAGTGACCTGCCCAGGGTCACACTGGGACCTGTGACAAAGCCACCGCGCACGATCCCGAGAGGGAATGGTGGCCTGTGTGCAAACACTGATTGATGTGCTAATGGCAGGATCAGTCAGCTTCCTGCAGAGGTGTTTGAGTGTGTGTGTGTGGGGCGTTGGTGTGGATTTGTGTTTTACACAGAGCCCACGCTTCGAGCAAAGCCTTCTGCACCTCGGGACCCCCAGGGGAGGAGGTTTGTGTTTGGGGCAACCAGTGGCGATCCCAGCTGGCACACGTGGACCCACTGCCCATCACTGAGGCAGTGCTGGTGTTTGGATCTGCATGCACATAATGCTCTGCAGCTGTGGCTCCCATTGGCAATCTCCTGGACCTGATAAAAGCCCTGCCGACGGCAGGCAGTCTCCTGTGAGAGTTTTAATTACCTTACTGTTTTCTGCTCTGCAATTGCCTCCTTATTTTCATGTTTGAGTCTCTCTAGCTGTGAGTGGACTGATAGAGGCATGCTTAAAAAAAAAAAAAAAGAAATTTATCTGATAAATTTTGGTTCTTTTTAGAGACTTTATGCATGAATACAATCAGGAGTAGAAACTGGATGGTCCTATAAATCAGGTAAGCTGGTTCTTTATTGTCTTCCTTCATTTTAAAAGCTTCCCCTTCAGCAGTCTTAAATATACAGTGGTTTAGACCCAGCTGCATTAATACACCAATGAATTCAAAGTCTGAGCTAAATAATTGGTTTGGAGCAAGACTTCTCTGGAGGTAAGTGAGTTGAAAAAAGCCAGAACAGGTATTAAATCTGTGTGCAGCCTGCCCCAAGTAGCTCTAGAAAAGACTTTCCCACAATGAATGATGTAAATGAAATGAGCGCGCTGGAGACGCTTCAGTCCAGCTGTGCACGTTCCCTTTCTCCAAACCGCCAGGGCTCAGCCTCCCGCGGCCCGAGGGCTGTTCCCCTGCGGAGGATGCTCGGTGAGAGCTGCAGGACGCGCGTGTCACAGCTCGGAAGGGCCTCTCTCGTGTGTCACTCGCGAGTGCTTGGCTGGGCTCGCGTGGGTATTGATCTGCGCCAGCGCGGAGCTAGCTGGGGAGGCCGCGATCGCTGCCAAATGGCGCGCTTGGAAAATGCCTCAAGCGTTGAAAAAACCTCCCGGAGATGAGTTCATTTAGTCCTGAAAGCCCAGAACTCTGTCACGTATTTGTACATGTCTGTTATGGTACCGCAGCCCGTCCTGCACGGCTTGGAGCACTGCGGCACACTGTGCTGGTGGGACAGTGCCTGCCTGCAGTGTCACCAGTCAGAGCTGTGTCACCGTCAGGAGCACCCGGCGACAGGTGTGTCCCGCAGGACAGGTACAGGGTGCCACCCTGAGCTCCCCCAGAGCAGGAGCAGCACCACAGGTGTGTCCCGCAGGACAGGTGTGTCCCACAGGACAGGTACAGGGTGCCACCCTGAGCTCCCCCAGAATAGGAGCAGCACCACAGGTGTGTCCCGCAGGACAGGTGTGTCCCACAGGACAGGTACAGGTGCCACCCTGAGCTCCCCCAGGGCGGGAGCAGCACGGCAGGTGTGTCCCACAGGACAGGTACAGGGTGCCACCCTGAGCTCCCCAAAGGGCAGCAGTAGCAGCACAGGTGTGTCCTACAGGACAGGTACAGGGTGCCACCCTGAGCTCCCCCAGAGCAGGAGCAGCACCACAGGTGTGTCCCGCAGCACAGGTGTGTCCCGCAGGACAGGTACAGGTGCCACCCTGAGCTCCCCCAGAGCAGGAGCAGCATGAACCATTCCTCACTGCCACGTCTCGCCGCAGCTTGAGCTGTCCCCTGCGGATGACAGAGCTTAACCCCAGCTCGGGTGTCACCTGCAGAGTGCCGAGGAGCCAGAATTGGTGTTGTGCTCAGGTTTGTTTCTGTGTGAAGCTCACAGGTGGGCCCTGCTCCTGCGCCGAGCCCCAGCCGTACGCTAAGGCACCTGTGTGAGCAGCCCCTTGGCTGCCAGCAGCCATCGCCCTCCTCGTGCATGAACGATGGCCTTCCCTGTGAGATCACTCGGTGCCGCCTGGCAGAGGCTGGAACGCGAGGCTCAGAGCTGGCAGCGCTCCTGGCCTGAGAGGAGCAGGGCAGAGCGCCTGGGCCCTGCGCCGTCCTCGGGAGCAGCGCCAAGGTTACCCGAGAGTGCCCCAACAGGATCGTTTCTACCTTCTTGCTGATGTGATATGAAGACCTCTGTCAACAAATCCTTCATTATGCAGGCTCCCTGCTCCGGCTCCGCGAGGAGCAGCAAATTAAGCAGCCCACGAATGCAATATTAATGGCTGGAGGAGCAGCAGCGCTACTCTGTTTGTGTGTACTGCCAACGCTCATTAGGAGGTTGCTGTCACACTGTGGGGACGGCTGGGAGATCACACACGACAGTTCTGTATCGCGGCCCGTGGAGCCTGCGGGGACAGGGACACGCCGAATCCTGAGTGTGCTGCCACCCCAGGGACACAGCCACACCGAATCCTGAGTGTGCCGCAGCCCCAGGGACATGTAAACACCGAATCCTGAGTGTGCTGCCACCCCAGGGACACAGCCACACCGAATCCTGAGTGTGCCGCAGCCCCAGGGACATGTAAACACCGAATCCTGAGTGTGCTGCCACCCCAGGGACACAGCCACACCGAATCCTGAGTGTGCCGCAGCCCCAGGGACATGTAAACACCGAATCCTGAGTGTGCTGCCACCCCAGGGACACAGCCACACCGAATCCTGAGTGTGCCGCAGCCCCAGGGACATGTAAACACCGAATCCTGAGTGTGCTGCCACCCCAGGGACACAGCCACACCGAATCCTGAGTGTGCCGCAGCCCCAGGGACATGTAAACACCGAATCCTGAGTGTGCTGCCACCCCAGGGACACAGCCACACCGAATCCTGAGTGTGCCGCAGCCCCAGGGACATGTAAACACCGAATCCTGAGTGTGCTGCCACCCCAGGGACACAGCCACACCGAATCCTGAGTGTGCCGCAGCCCCAGGGACATGTAAACACCGAATCCTGAGTGTGCTGCCACCCCAGGGACACAGCCACACCGAATCCTGAGTGTGCCGCAGCCCCAGGGACATGTAAACACCGAATCCTGAGTGTGCTGCCACCCCAGGGACACAGCCACACCGAATCCTGAGTGTGCCGCAGCCCCAGGGACATGTAAACACCGAATCCTGAGTGTGCTGCCACCCCAGGGACACAGCCACACCGAATCCTGAGTGTGCCGCAGCCCCAGGGACATGTAAACACCGAATCCTGAGTGTGCTGCAGCCCCAGGACTCGCTGGCTCCTGGCCGTGGGTGCAGCGAGGCTCTCCTGCGCTCCCTTCTGCAGCCCCAAGCTCCCCAGCTCTGCTCCGTGCTGAGCTGCCCTGGCTGGCTCCCAGCTCGGTGTCCCCGAGCCCCATGGCACCTGGCAGGGCCCGGATCGGTGCCACCAGCACCGGAACTCTGCGGATTTGGAGTGTAGCACAGACTGTGCTTATTTGTGTTCTGGCCTTTGTTCCTGATAATTGAATTAGAGCCTCCTACAGTCAGCTGATACACTGATGGCACAGAAACCAAGCTGAGGATCTTCACTACCCAGCCCTGATGATACGAGACTCCGAAGATGACTGAGTCCCATTTTCAGCATTTTTCTGAGCTCAGTGAGTGCAGAGTGGAGGAGAAATAAGGACAGAAGAGAAGCAAGGAGGCTGTAGTCACCCTGAGCACTGCTCAGTCAGCACGCTGTGGCCAGGTCTGTGTCCCCGAGGAGCTCACCCACAGGTACAGCTGTGTCTCGTGCCTCTCTATTTCTCCACCAAATCCTCTGAAACACACCGTGGGCACACATTTTCTGTGCTGCTGTCGTCAAGCCAAAGCCCTGGCTCGCCGCGCTCCTCTCAGCCATTAATAACCTCCACAGCTCTCCTCCATCGCTGCCCTCTCTCAGGCCTGATCAATAGCTTTGCTCTCAGCATTTGGCATTCCCTCGGTTCTGCCCGTCAGGATCCCGAGGTCACATCAGTCCTTCTCGTTTCTCCCTTCAATACGTGGCATCAGCCTGCGGAATATATTGCAACAGTGCAGAATCTCATCTATTGGTCAGGCCCTGCTCTGCACCAAGCTCTTGACTTTGATCAGCCTCAGTAATGCATTTTTGCCAGAGCAGCTCGTGCAGCTGAGAGGCATTTTTGGCAAGCTGCGAGTGCCAGAAAGCTCGGAGGGATTTTTCATCGCACCACGCAGTCCTTGCACAATCGGCCCTGAAGAGCCATGGGATTTTTATCATCTCTTCTAATAGCTTTGTCCCCTCGTGTGGGACAGAGCTGGTGTCCCCGCTCCTCCTGCACCCGTGATCAGGGATTTTAATTGCAGGGGTGCTCGTTAGCCCAGCTGCAGTGTGGTTTGTGAGGCTGCTGGGGATCATTGCTGTGAGGCAGAGTGGACAGGACAGACAGACAGACAAGCTGAGCATCGCTGCTCAAACCAGGCCTTAAACAGGGGAATTGCCAGGGTTTGGAGCAAGAGTCAGGCCAGAGCACCGAAAAATCTGCAAACAGCTAAATTTTGCCACTCTGATGCTCCTGAAGAAAATAACATCATCTTCTCCTCCTTCAGAGTCACAGCCTCACATCCTGGAAGGCTGTTCGGCTTCTCACCCTCCCCGGCAGTGACCTGGGCTATAAACAGCCGCTCCTGCCTTTGGGGACAGCCCGGGAGCTCCAGGGGATGGGAAAGGACCGAGAGGGGACTCGGGGACATTTTGTGGCTGCCCTGGTGGCAGTGGGGACAGCAGGGGAGAAAGGACCGAGAAGGGACAGGGACTCGGGGACATTTTGTGGCTGCCCTGGTGGCAGTGGGGACAGCAGGGGAGAAAGGACCGAGAAGGGACAGGGACTCGGGGACATTTTGTGGCTGCGCTGGTGGCAATGGGGACAGCGGGACACACAGTCTGTGGGCTCTGGGAGAGGCACACAGCCTGTCTGCCCTGCCATGCCCTGCGTGCGCCCAGCCCGGGCCAGGGGCACGGTGCCACCTCCAGCAGCAGCTGTGGCAGCCCAGCGTCCCCAGCCCAGCCTGCGCCGTGCCCTCCCTGCCCCCCGGCCCCAGAGTCCGTGTCCCGGGTGGAACCCTGCAGGATTCACCTGGAGCTGCCCACCTGGCGCCCAGGAGGGCTCTGGGTGGGAGGCAGAGCAGAAATCTCCGCGGGAAATGCCCTACGCTCATTAGTGTTCTCTGCTGCCGTGGCTGTGGGTGGCGGCAAAGGGTGGGAGATTATGATTTTCTATTCCAAGCAGCAGGAGGCCTCAAACAATCCATATTCATGTGTTTCTGTGGCTGTATATAGAAATATGGGTCCCTCTGTGTGCCCAGAGCCGGCTGTCCTCGTTTCTGCTTAATTCACCATTTGCTTACTACAGCCTCCCCATCCCCCATTTTAATATTTTCACTTACCGTGCTTTAAAGAGCTAGAAATAGCTTGTCAGCTTGAGACAGCTCTTGAGAAGTTTAATTTTCCTAATGCTTGTTGGAAATCCCCTTTCTGAATCTGCAGGAATATTAAGGTTCTTAGCATGAGCTGTGCAGAGAGGGAATTTGCGAGTAATGCTGTCAGGGAATTGCATTTGGGTTAGGAGAGGCTTGAGGGGCAGCACGGAGGGTGCAGGAGGTGTCCGGGGAGGGAAGGAGCCGTGGGTGGCACAGCTGGCAGGGGTGGCAGGGCTGGGCAGTGCCAACGTTTGTTTTGCCGTGCCAGGCCCGGGGAGCAGAGCAGCAGAGCAATCAGAGCAGAGGCTCATGGAGCGTTTGAGAGCGAAGCTCGAGAGTTCTGCTGCGCTGTGTTCCCACCTGGGACATCCGTGTCACCGCCCCTGCTGTCACAGCTCGGTGACAGTGTGGCACGAGGTGTCCCTGCACAGGGCCTGGCCAGCGCTGTGTCACCGAGGGCTCAGCGCTGTCCCCAGGCAGGCAGGGCCACTCCCGGTGGGGACATTGTCGTGCAGAGAGCAAATGAAATGTGTTTGACACAGAGCCGGAGCAGCAGAGTCCCCGGCTGCTGGCAGGGACAGGCAGGGCACAGCAGGTGACCTGGCAGGGCCTGGGGCCCTGTGCCCCTTCTGTGCCACACGAAGGTCCCTGTGCCACCAGGGGATGTCCCCTGTGCCAGCAGGGACATCGGGCAGCTGCCGCACCTGCCAAGGCCCGAGCGGGCAGGGACTGTCTGTGCCCTGTCCTGAGGGCTCTGCCGGGCACAGCTGGGCGCACAGCTGGGGCTGGGGGCACAGCTGGGGCTGCACTGGCCCCGAGCAGGTGGCACTCGTGCTGTGGCACACAGAACTGTGCGTGGCAGTGGCGGTGACAGTGGCAGTGGCAGTGCCAGGCCGCTGTGTCCCTCCCCGGTGGCTCCAGGAGCTCACCGAGGGCTGCACAGCAGCTCAAGGCGCAGGCTGTGCCCAGCCCCTTCTCCTCCACCGTGAGCAGAAGCAAATCCTCCATGAGATCAGAAGGGTGAGATTCCTCCTCCTGCCCTCTCGTTCCTCGCTGAGCGTCTGTCCCCGGCGAGTGACAGAAATCAAACTCGGCAGCTCAGGCTGCCCATCGCTCCCGCTCTGGGGTGGCACCTCTGCCCCATCAGCCGTGCCCATCTCCTCGATGGTTATTGTTGCAGAAAGGACCTGCAGCGAGCTCCTGCATTATTCACTTCATTTATTTGGATACAGCATTTGGAGCCACTCCATTAAATTCTCGTACGATGTCCTGTCATTTTCCCATCTCCCTGCCTGCGCCTGGCTCACACAGATAATCAGTGACAACAGTCAGGGGTGTGGGGAGGAGGGGAATGGATTTGTTTTCTGTGAAAAGGGCTTGCTGTGAATTATTTGATCTACTGACCTCAGGATTTCCTCTCTCTTCCCCTCAAAAAAGAAAAAAAGAAGAGAACAACAAGCTTGAAACATCATTTTTGGGCAGGAGATACAGGAGTAAATACTCAGGGCAATGAAGTCTTGAGCAAAGAAAAAGCCTCCAGTGTGGGAATGCAGGACAGGAAATATCAACAGCGATTTACCGGCACTGGGAAATGACCCCGTCCCCCTCACCTCACCTCACAGTGCTTCCACAAATGCAACAGATCGGTCTCGTGGATTGGTTTGGGTTTTTTTAGTTTTTAATGTTCCCAGCGCTGTGATCTGAGGAGGGACTGAGAACACAGACCCTCCGTGACTCGGGGGCCGCTCTTTTCCTGGTGCTGCAGAATTTGCCAGAGCTGCCGGGGGTGTGAGGAGCTTTCCTCCAGGGGTGGCTCTGGCTCAGCAGCTCAGGCTCTCCGGGGAGCAGGATGGGTGTCGAAGAAGAGACTTTTCCACATTGGAGTTCAGAAAATGAACACCCTGCGATTCCTCCCAGGCTGGGTGGGTTTTTGGGATTTCTAAAATCCCTTCCTCCTCCAGGTGAGGACAGCCCAGGCGAGGCTCCAGCTCTGCACCCACAGGTGCTTCCATGAACATGTAATTAAGCTAATTGGCTATCAGAGCCAGCCCTCGGTAGTTGTGTGAGCAGGTGGCAGGTGTCACAGTCTGCCTGCACATTGTCCCTGCCCTCATCAGCCAAAGCCAAACTCCTGAGCGAAGCTAAGGCCTCATTTGGAGCGGGGAGCAAAGAGAAAACTGGAGATAGCTCCAGAGCACAGCAATTTAGGAACAATTAGCTGTAACTGTGCTGCCCTGTGGGGGAGTGGGCGTTGTGGGGAGGGATTGCAGTGGGGATTGGGCTCTGGGCTCTGCCGGGGATTGACCCTGCAGGGCTCGAGCAGAGCCCCAGGGTGAGGAAGCCTTGGCCCGGAGCACAGGGAGCTGCTCCTGCAGCATTCCGCCAGGCTTTTGGGACAGCCCCTGTGAGTATGAGACAGAAAGAACAAATGTGGTGATGGGAACACTAAATCCTTGATTATTAATTTTTTTATTTATTATTATTTATTCTTTTCTGTGGTAGCAGCCTTAACAAACGCTTGTCATTGCCGTGTGTATATTTTTGGGGCTGCAGAGAAGATTCTGGCTGCTGCAGCGCCCAGGGGCTGGGGGTGCACGGTCTGCTCCCAGCCTTTCCCGCAGGCTCTGAGCAGCACAAATCCCCTGTGGCACACGGGAGAGCTGAGCCAAAGCAGCCAGAGCTCCTTTCCGTCCTCATTGTGCCGTGGCCTGTGCCTCCTTCCAGCCTGCCTGTGCAGAGATATCGCAGTGCCCATAAATCGTGTGTGTGTGCAGAGCTCAGGCTGGGTTTGCCCGGAGGGCAGAGCAGGGCTCATACCTGGGCAGGGTTTGTACCTGGGCAGGGTTTGTACCTGGGCAGGGTTGGTCACCGCCCTGAGAAGAGCTCTGGCCATTCCCCACCGCAGGTCGGAGCAGAGCTGGGCTGGGGGTCTGGCACAGAGACAATTCTGTCCTCAGGTTCAGAGCTGGGCTGAGGGTCTGGCACAGAGCAGGGACAATCCCTGCCTTGGGTTCAGGGCTGGGCTCAGGGTCTGGTACAGCACAGACAATCCCTCCCTCAGGTTCAGAGCTGGGCTGGGCGTCTGTCACGGAGCAGAGAGGTGATCCCTCCTTTGGGGTCAGAGCTGGGCTCAGGGTCTGGCACAGCACAGACAATCCCTCCCTCAGGTTCAGAGCTGGGCTGGGGGTCTGGCACAGAGTCCATCCCTGCTTTGGGTTCGGAGCTGGGATGAGGGTCTGGTAAGCCATGGTGTGTGGTTTGCTGCTCGTGTTTTAGCTGTGTCTGTGTGTCTGTCCCCAAGGACTGCAGGAGGTTTAGTGCTCGTGTTTTTGCTGTGTCTGTGAGCCATGCTGTGTGGTTCAGCGCTCGTGTTTGAGCTGTGTCCGTGAGCCATGCTGTGTGGTTCAGCGCTCGTGTTTTAGCTGTCCGTGGGCCATGCTGTGTGGTTCAGCGCTCGTGTTTTCGGCTGTGTCCGTGGGTCCTGCTGTGTGTAAGGCCAGCACTGTCTGTCCCCCGTGTCCGTGAGTGCAGCAGCGGTCGGAAGGGCTCTGCGCTCGCTCGGTTCGGATTGCAGTGTCCGTGGTGCTTTCCTTCGCTCTCAGAGCAGCCTGGCCGCAGCAGGCAGTCCGTCTGCGCTGGGAGCTGGACCCCGAGCCCGCAGACACCAACCCCGAGCCTGAAATGTGGCTTTGTTACTCCTCTTGGGATAAACCAAATTACTCCCTTGTAAAAAAAAAAATCTTTATTTTGGACCAAACCACTCCAGTCTGGCTGTAGTTCCTTTTCCCTAGCATTGCACAACCCTGCTGGATGAGTGATCTTTCAGACTGTTTCTTTAACTTTGGGGTTTTTTGGTGACTTTAATTTGGAATTAGGGCTGGGAACTCTGCTTTGCATGCTCTGCCTTTAATCCGAGTCAGGCAGCGATGATGGAACGGCATGTTTGGAATAATTCTGGGTTTTCTCAGCAGAATATTGAGCCGCAGCCTTAACCTCCCCAGTAGTTCATGGCAGTTGCAGCTGAGTTATTTGATTAAAATATTATTTCTGCCAGCTCCTCGCAAGTGCCGCGGCAATCTGATTTATCCTCATTGCCGGCGTGTGTTTGTTTAGTCTTTCAGACGGAATGAACTCGCCATTCACTGGGCACTGGTGCCACGGGAGCCATTGAATCCCGAAATAATGGAGCACAACGTGCAGCAAACACGGCTCTTTCGCTCGCGCGGCTGCGTTTAGCCACAATGGGAGTTATTTGGTGGTTTAGGGTGTTAATCTGAGTGGGCCCTGCAGATTTTGTGTCAGCCCAGGGTTATCCCTGTTCCTGCGGACGTTGGTGTGTCCGAGGGCAGGGATGGAGCGCTTTGCTCTGGGGTCACACCTGGAGCGTTGTCACAAACCAATGGCAATGCGCTGTCCCTTTTTTCTGCAAAATTCGGATTTCTCTGAATTTTCTGTTGGCCTGAGGAATGCTGCGGAGCTCAAGAGCTGAACATTCCAATCCTCAGTTTTAAGCAGCAGTGGCCAATGCTGGCACAGAGTGGGCACACAGGACAGCCCAAACCGGGGCTGGGGCAGTGGCTCTGTCCTGCTGTCCCCTGGCGCAGGGTGGGCACAAAGGGCACCCAGTGGCTGTGTCCCGCTGGGAGCTGGCACAGGGTGGGTCACAAAGGGCAGGGACAGCCCCGGTGGGGCAGTGGCTCTGTCCTGCTGTCCCCTGGCGCAGGGTGGGCACAAAGGGCACCCAGTGGCTGTGTCCCGCTGGGAGCTGGCACAGGGTGGGTCACAAAGGGCAGGGACAGCCCCGGTGGGGCAGTGGCTCTGTCCTGCTGTCTCCTGGCACAGGGTGGGCGCACAGCGGAGGGACAGCCGCAGTGGGGACACTGTCCCCTGGGCACGGCAGGCTCGGAGCGTGCCCCGGCCGGGCCAAACACAATCTGGTGGTTTACTCGAACCCAGGCTGGGCCGAGCTGAGGCTTTGCGTGGGGAAGGGACAGCCAAGGTCTGTCCTTCGGCACAGAACTCCAGAGTGCAGCAGGGACAACACAGCGCTCCAGGGTCACACTCCGGGGACAGCAGGGCGTGTCCCGAGGGATCGCTGCGACACAAACACACAGCACGGACCGAGCTGCAGCTCTGGGAACGGCTCTCAACCTGTGCCACACAGAGCCATTACGGGGTCCCACTGAGATGGAAAAGAGCAAGGTGGGGTTAAAGGATGATGGATATTCAGAACACGCAATACTAATATTCTCCCATTCCAGAAAATGGTTATTTAATTTGTCCCTCCCTTTGCTGTGCTGTCACACAGGAGAAGACACAGCTCTTTTTGCCTGACCCGAGGCGCTCCTGAGAAATAATCCACGGCCGAGCCACCCTAATTCAAACCGTGCTCCAGGGGGTGAGCAGCCTGTGCCGGGAGCTCCAGGATGCGGCCAGCCCTGCCTCGGGAGCTCGGTGTGCCAGGCGGGAATGCTTTACAGGCAAGAATTCATGGAATGGTTAGTGTGATTTTGAGTGTTTTCTTCCTTAAACCTATTTGTAAACCAAAAACATTGGGAAGAAGGCAGGAGCTGCCAGGGATGGCAGAGGCCGCCGCGCTCAGGGATGTGTTTTTGGTGCATCGCTCGAGTTCAATGAAAGCTTTGTAACTCAGCTCACTTCGTTAAGGCCGCTGAAATATCAGTGCGACTTTTCAACGGAGGGGGTTCGTTTTTGGAGCACTGGAGGGGCATTTAATCTCAATGAATGACGGAATTCAACTGTATCAGACAAATGAAATCAGTGACCTCTGTCTGGCAAGGTTATCCTTGCGGCTGGACTTGTGTCTTAGCGGATCTGAAGTGCGCAAAATTGGGAATTTCGTGTAAGAAACACATTAAAATATCATAAAGGCTGGGAGCGCTTGCCTCTGGAGCAGGAAGAGGAATTTTAAAGGGTTAAGGAATTTTAAAGGGTTAAAAATGCTCATTCTGGTCTGTGGCCACACTGTGATTTCTCAGCGCCCAGATGTTCTCCGCTGGTCTAATTAAAATGGATTGTTTAATTCCCAGCAAATGTTTCAGATTAGCTTAATGGCAGTGCTCGGGGGGAAATGATTTCTAGAGTCGTTTTTTCAGGCGCTGGACAAAACAAACGCTGGCCTGCATTTTTTGGGGAGGATATGAGATTTCGAGTGGCCTCAATATTTGATACCTAAAAGAGATGTCCTAGGAGTGACACGGAATAGTCACTCGATGGAAATGTGCTTCGTTTGGAGAGAATTAAATCGCAGGTGATTATCCACCGTGTTAGAAAACGGAGATTGTTTCTCAAAGAATGGAGATTCTTTCCAAAAAAATTGGGAAACACAGAGATTAGAGAGCACAAAAATGCAACTTATCTCTATTCTCCATGAGAAAGAAGAGGAGAAAGACTTTAAAATTTAAATTTAAAATTTAAAAAATTAAAAATTTTTCCGTTTAAAATTTTAATTTAAAATTTTTTAAAGCAGTGCAACTATATTTGTGCATTGATTAAATCTAAAGGCAGAATTTGCAGGTGTGGGGTTGGCTAATAATCTGAATGGATGGGAAATGATTTGCACAAATGCTTTTAAATCTTAAAATAATTGGAATAGTTTTCTTTTGCAATTGTCTTTTAAGTCCTGCTAGGGTCACAGCAAAGCCTCGGAACTGAAGCCTTAGGCTGATCTGGAGCTCTGGAGAACGGAAACCACAACGGTCAGTGCCCAAAAACGGCAGAACTGAGC
>VZRL01004602.1:192234-202901 GCA_013397895.1 Origma solitaria | reverse complement strand
TTAATTTTAATTTTAATTTTAAAAAAATTAACCTCATAGAAAGTACAGATTAAGAGAAATAGGCATCCACCTGAATTGCACATAAAAGTGGATTTGTTGTCTTCTGTGAAGATGTGGCGACTACAAGTTACAAGAATCTATAGGATCAGAGGACTTGTAATAATAGTTCCCCTTATTTTCTGGTCATTCACATTAAAAAAAAAAAAGGCAGAACAAAATTTAAGTACTAGTAAAGTAAAAATATAATTTCAATATTATAAAGTATTCTTTTTAGTCCTGGTATTTCTTTTTCTGCTGCCATCTCAAATTGGCTGTATTAACATTAGATACAAATTTAAATTCATTTTTGATATTCCTTAACTGTCTGAACAGAAGCAAAAAACACGGTCTCATCACAACCACTTCTAGACTTCTGTAATGCAAAGACCTAAACTGTGCATTTAGGCTTTTTTAGAATCCTTTTTAAAGAAACTCTGAAGGTACCATTTGATTCGTGGTTGCTTCCTGAATTGGACTCTTATAGTATTTATTGTTGCTAAATGATTCGAATGTACTGCAACAAAAGAGTGAGCAAACCTAAGGGTGAACAATGAGCAGAGAAATTGTGGTTCAAGTCACAACTCTAATCAAATCTTACTGTCCATCATAAACCAGTAATTAATCTTATTGCTAGTCTGTTTGAATAGCTCATCAAACTGTTTCATAGGTAACGTTTCTATATTAGCACAGAGCTGGGAATGTTTCTTCTGAGATTACTTTTCTTGAAAATTTCTTCCTTCAAAGATTAGTGAAGATAAATCCACCATCTACTCTGAGTTGATCATATTATTTAGAGATGGTCATTCAAAATAATTTTGTTTTAACAAGAGCGAATGCCAGATTATGCACCTGGGACTGGAAAATCCTGGTTATGCATGTAAAATGGGAGATGAGAAATTGGAGTGCAGCACTTGCAAAGAGATTTGGGGGTTTGGGTTGATAGCAAGTTTAACATGCATCAACAGTGTTCCCTGGCAGCCAAAAGGGCCAACAAACAATGTCCTGTGGTGTACGAGACACAGAATGCCAGCTGGTTGAGGGAGGTGCTTGCTCCACTCTACACTGCTCTTCTGCATTCTCACTTCCGGTACTGTGTGGAATCAATGATCCCTATGAGTCTCTTCCAACTTGTGATATTCTATGAATCTATGATTCTGTGGTCCTTTTCAATTGTCTGAACATATTATTTTGAATATTCAGGAGCCTAAATCGAAATTTGTGTTGGATAAACTTGTTGGTTTATCATGATTCTATTATCTTCAGAGACTGGCCAAGTGTCACTTTGGTTTCACAGCCAGTTCTGTTAGTAGTCCTTAAGCAAAGAATGACTTACACTATATTCCAACTAGTTCTACTTCTTGTTCAGCTATCTCGCCTCAAATGTATCATTCCAAGACTGTGCATATTTCTGAGAATCCCTGTAAGATTCAACTTTTATGTTCACTTTTACTTAATCCATAGATGCACATATGAATAATGAGTTCTTTAGGATTCAGAGGAGAAGACATTTTAGATATTGTTTGTATATTATGAAGGTGATAGGTTTCTGAAATATGTCTATTATTTCTTGTGGTATTAGTTTAAGCACAAACGAAAGGATGCAATTTACCAGCTGGGTGCAAGCAATCACAGGTCTGTAAAACAGTATGTTTTTAGTTTCACAGATGTTGCCGTATTGACACTAATTCTATAACTAAGAAATTGATTGTACTATGCCTATTCATACTTATTAGGTTGCTCCCTCATGTCTTTGCTCAATAATTCTGCTAGGTTAAATTGTGTAGTACTGCTCATCATTTGTAAATCACAGTGGGATTAAATATACACACGCATGCACATTCATAAGTCATCTGCACTCTACATTCTTTATTTCATTAATTTAGTAAAAAAATGTATTTTAATGTCAATGCTATGATGGTATTTTGATTTGCTGATGTACATATATTATTTTATAAGTTGTTTGCTTAGCCTATATGTCTTACTAGATTAAATGCAATGTTTCAAATGAGCAAACATTTTAAAAATCTTCAAAAACAGATTTTGGAAGTGTAAATTCAAGCTCCTCTTTAAAGAGACTTTTTATCAAACAGAATAAGACTTTTTAAATAGCTTAGTTGTCATTGAAAAGACACTGATGCAAACTAGTTGAATAACTAGGACATTTTTGCCAATCAACTTTTTAACAATATTTTTATTTTTAATCTCCTGACTGCAAAGTATAGCTGATGGGCTTTTGTCATGTTTTATGTATAAAGTTGATATACATCAATTATTTCAGAAGAAAATGTATTATATGCTAAGCTGATTGCAAAGTCTTGCTTGCCTTGCCAGAAGAAAAGAAAGAAAGAAAGAAAGGAAGGAAGAAAGAAAGGAAGAAAGAAAGAAAGAAAGACAAAGAAAGAAAGAAAGAAAGTAAGAAAAGAAAGAAAAAGAAAGAAAGAAAGAAAGAAAGAAAAGAAAGAAAGAAAAGAAAGAAAGAAAGACAAGAAAAAACCCTAAACACAAGAAGAAACCCTCAGCTTTAAAGTTTGGTGAGTCTTTAAGAAACTATTAAGAGCATACAAGGGAAAACATCCATTCAAAAATAAGGAAATTAATTCAGTTTAATCTTTGGAAAACAACAGAAATTAACTCCGTAATCAAGAAATCTAAACTCCAATTTTGGATGGTATAAAAGATTTAGTAAATAAGAGAACTGTGTGTGTGTTGTGCACACAACCACCTAATAGTGCAAACCATGTAAAAGAGCTCTTTAGAGAGCAGAGCTGAAGTGTATCGCAGGCCTGTTTCTGTTTCCACTGTTTTACTATGATTTAGAATTACTTGAATTTATTGCCATACTGGGGAGGAAGTGGCAGCTGGTTGAACCTGTGGAAGGTGGAAGTGAGCATAGTGCAGTGATGGAAAGTTAATAGCTGTTATTGATATCCAAATCTTCACCCAGTGCAACTTCCACTGGAAAATTATGTTTAGAAGAAACTGAAGATTTAAAGATTCCCTGTCATGAGAAGGTAGGACAACTACCCTTGAGCACGGCCACAGGGAAGGACAGTAGACTTCTTGAAATGGTCACTTAAGCCTACTGCTTCAGAAGAACCTAAATATGCAGCTGGAGGCAAGACAGAGTTGGGGCTACAACTTGTCCTTTCTCAAATTAGAATCTTGTGAAGGAAAAATTCACAGTGTGCCAAAGGGACACCAAACATGTTGGAGAAAAGGAGAGAGGAAAGCAGATCATATGGGGTTAGTTTCCAAAGAACAACCTAACTTTGGCAGGCTGTAAAGGTCTTAAGGACCTGAGTGCATAGGCTGTAAGCTCAGTGTGCAATGACAAAGGGGGAGTGTGGTTTGAGTGAGACATTTCTTCATCAGCAACTTTAGTGTTTGATGCTGTCACAAATACAGCACTATTAAGGCAGTGTTGAAGCGATTGATTCAATGGAGAACTTAAGAAGTGGGAAAAGGTAACTTGAAGTGACATATTTCTCCCTAAAATTTCTTGTTAATGAATATTCAAACAGACCTGGGGGCTTACTTCTAATTAGCACAGATCAATGCAATATGCCATGTGAAATTGGACGAGCTCTCCAAATGACCCAGGAAACACAGATACAAAGAAGTATGTAAAACCACGTCTTTAATTCTGTGTTTGTAATGAAAGAAAACACAATTCAAACCACCTACCTCTAGATACCTGTGTAAATAGGTTAGTCCCCTGAATGATCTGTTTAGAGCCACTGGAGAAAGGCAGACCCTCACAGACAATAGCCCAGACTCCAGGTGTGCTGAACTGCACTCCGGTGTCTCTCCTTCATCTGTGATGGCTATTCACGCAACACAAATGTGGCTGATTATGCACATGCCAGCATGAATCTTAGTGTATATTAAATATACGATTACTGTAGGTAAGTATCTAACACTATTGCCACTTTGGCAATATTCATCAGCATTGTGGTTGCAAGCCCTGCCACACCAGCCAGCTTCAATACCATTTCCAGTTGCTGAAAGGCAGGAGGAAATAAAAATGTTTTATTATTTTATAGCATCTTTTGCTCTTCTGTGCTGACAATAAAGAGCTCAATTGTTTTTTCAAGATGAAATCTGTTCTGGAATAGCGGTATGTTTTCTTTAGTTAGTATATAGTGAAACTGTCAAAGGAAGGACAGTTGATATCAGAAAGGTTCATATTTATTCACGTTTAAATTGAGGTTGGCTGTGTTTGCTCTCATTACTGCTGTCATAAACGGTCAAGGACATCTAGGTATGTGTTTTCATAAATGATGTGATAATTCCAATGCAACAATTGTGAATACTGAGTCCTATAACTCCATTATAGTTTCTAAAATGCTCCTGTTGAAGCACTATTTCAGAGTCTGAAACCTATCTATCTCTTTTAGAAATGCAATTTCTATGACAACTCAAAGCAGTTTAATATCACTTCTTGAAACTCAGATTTCAAAATCAGAATTGTGTGGTCAGCCAAGCCATTGTGATAGTGGACAGTGTAGTGGAGGTGAATCAGAATTGCTCATGCCTTGGGGAACACATTTATTTATCGATACTGAAATAGCTTCATTTTAAACAGCATGGACAGAGAGAAGCAAAAGAGAAAAATCCTCTCTCTAATATTTATCAATTTTAGACAGGCATCTAAGACCACACACGATTTGATTCGTTCATTACAGTGATCTTTCTCTTTGCTGCACAGAGCATCTCTGCATTTTATTTCAATTAAAATATAAAGGCACACATCAAATCATTTCTGCTTACAAAGACAAGACCACCTAGTGGTTTCTGTATGTTTAATTCACTGTCTCCTGCCACACATGCTTGAGGCTTTGATTAGCTTTATCTTACTTGAAAGAGGCACCCCATGTAGAAGGAGACAGGGTGATAAGCTTTCCTGTTGTCTCTGCAATTCTGAAGGAAGGTTGCTCCATTCTGATCCCTAAGCTACCTGAAGAATACACTTTAGAAATCAAATAGGCTCTTATTCTTCGTAACCATTTAACTTATTTCAATCAGCAAAGCAAAACTTGAATCTTCTGGTGACTGACATGCTGAACAAAGTATATTTCCTAAGGCAAGGACTGCAATGACCTTCTTTTAATCTTTTAAATAAAGATTAAATCCTTTAAATGAGAAATTATGTATTATGAACACCCATTTTTCTTGCTTCTGCTTGGTTCTTAGGTAGTTAAGTATGGGTATCATCTACAGGGATCACAACTTTGCATTTGTCATAAATATATATACACATGACACTGGATATGATGGTAATAAATAGCCTTATATTGTATGCTTAGAAACAATGCCTCAAACAGATATCAAATTGACTGAGGAATCTCTACCCATAGCTTGTAATTTCTCTTCTGTTTGTAGATTCCTTGTCTTGCAAAGAAAGCTTTTCTTTTTCTTTTGTGTTTTTAATTACACTTTAAGTTTGACCCTCTTTTTTTTAACCTTTTTCTTTCTGTAGCGTAATAATTAGATATACACCGTTATTGACAATTAAATTATGAAAACAATGGAGCATTAAAAGCAAATAATTTGCCATGTGTGTTCTATATCGACCTTATATAGTTCAAAAAAACCTTTAGAAAGCAATATTAAAAAACATTTTTCCTCACATTTGGTTACACTGGAAAATCAGGATGTTAAAGGTGACAGATCAGAAAAAACTCATTCCAGCAAACTGAAAATGGAAGTAATCAGAATTAAAATATAAGAAATTTCCAAACTCTTCATAGGCAAAAATATTATATCCCAGAACATGGAACAGTGAAACTGTCCAACCACCTGCTCTATTACCAACTGGAAAATCTTAACCTTCTCTAAAGGACATTCGAGGAATGGAAACAGAGAATATATAAACAAACTTGCCTGGACCATGGGAATCTGAAAGTTCAAAACAGCTTCAGATTTTAATTTACAACATGTCTAACTCCTAATTAACCTAACTAGGAACCTCAAATAGAATGTGCACTGGGCCAAAAAAAAAAAAAACAAAAAAACCAACAAAAAAAACAAGCATGCTTCTAGTATAGCAGATAAATAGGTAGCTATTACCTAGGTATTCTTTCTAGATAGTTTACCTCCTTAGAGATCTTAAAATAGGATTGTTTGCCAGTAATGAGTTTTCCCTAGGTAAGCAATTGTTTTTGTAGACATACAGTCTGTTGAAAGGCCCTATTGCTTATAGCCTATATATACCTGTAATTTGCCTGTAAGCCATATAGGGTATTTGTAGAAAAAAAGTGAAATGAATATACTTCATTTGGAAAGATTTTATTCTGGTTCTGGCTTTTCCGTATGCATTGTTTTCCTTAAGCATTTAGGTTAACATTAAAGTTCATTAAGATGCTTAAGCTTAGTTGCATAAGGGGCATAAGGAGTGGGCCAGATAGCTTACTAAAATTGCAGCTCAGCTGGAGATTTTAGTTTAGTACATTTCAGAAAAAATAATGTCCATCTTGCAAGTTTAAACAAAACAAGGCACTTTTTTTTTTAAGCCTTTGGTGCTTTAAGGACAAAACAGTCAGCAAAGCTTTCCACGTCCCCAGATGTCATGCCCCACTTCATTTAACAAGAAGAAGTGCTGGGGAAAGGTGCTGCCCTGTTTCACCAGGGCTGTGTTTTCAGTATGGCTCCACAGCACTGCACCAGATGTTAAAGAGAGGAAGTGGAAGGAGGAGATAGTGTGGTTCTTGTGCCTCTGAACAGGATAGGATGGCCAGGGCTGCCTTTTTCATGGGTCCCGAGCTGCTCTGCGATATCTGTGCAAAGTTTGAGGAGAGGGGGACAGGACTCCAGTGCTGTCACATTAGATCTGTTTGAGGAGCTACATTTGGGAAAGGAGTGTTTAAGTAGGGTGAATATCTGTGAAAGAGCTGGAATGCAATCAAATAAAATTACAGTTAGTAAATAAATAAGACATTGAATTATACTATCAATATGCCATTCACAAAGCCATAGCTAAGGCTAAGTTTTGCATTAAAAACGGGTTTCTATCTTTTCATAACTTGCAGAGGTCCCAAACAAATTAAGAGCACTTCCTATTTGTGTATGATGTTTTGCAGGTGAATGAAAATGTGCAGAGAAAATTAGATTTTTAAAAAAACAGGCCTTAAAAGCAGTCAGTATCAGAAAGTTCATTTGTCCTGCCAGATCTTATTAATGCACTCAGTTTTCAGAGAAAAATAAAATTGAAAACTAGTGAATTTCTCATTTGAATATATTCTGAAAGGTTAAGATTCTTTTTCCTATTCTGCATAAATACAAGTTGTCTTGGACTCAAGCAACTAAAGTTGCTTTGAAAAAAAATGTGTAGTCAATGCATAAGGAGAAAGAAGATGAAAAATATGTAACTGAAGGGTTTTAAAATCTATTATCATAAATTTCAGTTCAGCAGGTTTGTTTATTTACTTTATACTCAAGATTGGACACAATATATTAATGTGAATGCTACTTCAGCCCTTTCAAACTTTTTTTGTTGCATAATTTAAAGTATTAATATTTATATATTATAGGATGCATTGGTTCTGAAAGCCTATTTAAATACTGTTGTATTTAAAATGGATATTTAAATCTTAAAACAACGTTAGTGTCTAAGCTTAAAGCTGTAAGCCATCAACACAGACTACCTTTGCCCTGATGGAAAAAGCCATTAGACTTTGTCTCATTAAAGTTTATTGACTTAAGCATAGGCCTGAAGCCAATCATGCTTTAAATTCTGCTCCTCAAATAGATCTGATTTCCTGAATGCTGAATTAAAGTCTAAGACATATTGTTGAACAGATCATTGGCAATTAATGCAATCACACTCTGTATCAGAAAAAAGTTTAAGACACTGTGTTCTTGATTTAGAAAGAGGTCCCTGGATTCTGGGGATCCAGTGGTGGGTTCAAATAGAGAGAAGGGATGCTGTGAGGCAAAATGTCCAAACAAAGGAAATCTCTAGCTTTGTTTCTTTTTTCCCAAAATATGGGAAAAAATAGTTTCTTTTGAAGGGTATGGACATTGCTCTTTCCCAAAACTGATTAATTTCTAACAAAGGTCTATAGTTCTTCTCTTCTTACCTGCATGAACACCTACTCCCACCCTCATACCAGCAACGGTCTTCTGGAGAAATTTAAGCTGCCCAGTCTGCTTGTGTCGCCCTTAAAAACCCAGTCTCATGGGAAAAAAAAGGGGCATATCTTCATACTGTCAATGGTTATATCACACTCCTCCTCATCCCTGCTCTGTGCCCTGGTGACAGCAGCGCTACAATGCTGGTGGGACAAGAGCTGCCTAGTGCTCTGGCTTTGGTGCCTGGGTTAAACCCAACCTGCAGCCCTGCTCGGGTCACACATCATCACAGCGTCTGCTCAGATGATGCATTGCAGCAGTACATCACCACAGGATTGTCAGTCAGAAGATGGCACAAGCTCGGATAAACAGATCCAAGAGCAGGTTCAGTTTAATTACAGGACAGAAGGTGCCCTGATGTTTCTTGGAGACAAAACACTTGTGCCAAGAATTAATATGTTCTGCATTGCTGTGCAGTGGTCTGACAAATACGTTGAAGCATCTGAAGAGAGTTCACACGGACTTTGTCAAGAGAGTGATTCTAAAACGAAGATGAAAAGTGAAAATCTTAATACCTTCTTCATACCCCCAACCCCCCCTCTCCAGATTCTAACTATAATCTGTATTTCAGTACTGCAGAGAAGGTTTACAGGGACACTGTCAGATTAGATTTGGCTTATAATGCAAACTATATAAAAATAAGTTGCTGTTGGAGGAAACATTCAGTTATCTTTCTTAAGGACAAACATTCTTTTTGTGTTATTCCAAATAGCTAAACAACCAATAGTGTTTAATTTGCTTTATGAGCCACTATCATATTTATGTATTTATTTATATTTTTTTTGTTATAGAATTGAGCAGATGAGGTCATGTTCCCAATTCATTCCTACATAGTTGATGGTCAAAATAGTGTTTTATTATAGGATGCTGTGTTCCTGTTATTTTTCTGAGCTCAGCTACTGCAACCTGAACTCAGCATCTTACAGTAGTATGGGAGCATTACCTCTTCCAACAAGGGTAGTAGCTTCCTTTGCAAAATAAATTCCAATTTTATGGCAAGTTTAAACAGCAAGTTTATAAAGTCAAATATAAACCAGTGAAGAGTATTTATACATATGTGATATGTGCATTAAGCATATGTACGCATATGTTTATATATCTGTATATTTATATATATATGTGTGTGTGTCTGTGTATCTGAACTTTAGCACTTTCTTCTAAATATTCTTTTTTTGGTCTGTTTGTATATATATACACATACATGCTTTTGTATGTGTTAGCATATATGTGATAGCTAATACATAAACACCAAAATCAACGCAGTTTTCCACATGCTGTCATCTTTCTGTGAAGTTAGGCTTAGTTTATGCCACTCCCAGAGTGTCTGAAGTTAGATATTTGTACTGACAGCGCATCACTGTATTGTGAAGTTGTTACGGACAAGCCAGAACTTTTGGCTTCTGGGTTTCATCCAGGTTTTGGAGGGAAAGGTTTGGCCATTTGTTATGAAATTCAGCTGCTGTATTTGCAAATATGGAGCTGGAATAGTAATAGTTTTATTTTTATGCATAAAAATATGAGTAAAAGGCTAAATTTTTAGGATTATCAATCAGAGGAATATTCTTTATCAGAGGATTATCAGTGAAGGATTTTTATATGTTCCTATTTTATCACCCTAACTATCAAAGTTCTTAAGAATCAAACAAAACATATTGTTCTGTGCTCTGTGCAAGCAGAATAAAAGGTCTGGTGCATTTATAATCCAGACAAGGCAGCTAAAAAGAAAAAAAAAAAAAAACAGGGAAAGAGGAAAGCACAGAACCTGCAAGATCAGCTCAGTGTTTTCTCGTGAGAGTTTGGAGCTTTTTTGTTTTGCTTTGTTTTGTTCTATGTCTGGTGTTTTTTCTTTCCTGGTTTGTTATTTTCAATTTCTTAGTGGGGATCATGTTAGTAGGAAGATAATGGGATGAAAAATAATGAAGACAGAGAGGTTTGTGATTTGGGGTTGTGTCCGGACACTCCGGGCTGCAGTGAATGAACCACACAGCCACTTACTCCAGGGACAGGATATTCTCTATATAATCTGCAAGAAATAAAATAGAACTGAGATCAACCCCCATGTCATAAAAGAGACAATTTCACACTCGTGGGTTGAGGTAGATGTTGTTTATTACAAAAGCCCACGAGGTCCGGAATATCCCGAGGTAAAAAAAAACAAAAAACACAAAAAGAAGGTCCCGGTACGGTAATAAGATTCCCCCGGCTACCAGCTGGCTGCCGAAGAGAGGAGATCCTCAAGGCCGGGTGGTGAACTTAAGCTAGCCTTAAGTTCAAAGAAAATTTTAAGCACAAGCCCCTGAAAGGGGTAAGAGGCCCAGCACGCGACCCAATCTCTACCCCTCACTGCTATTCAGCGAGGAGAGACACCAGGCACCCTGCACAGACCCACGTCTGCTGATGTTGGCGGCAGAGGGACCCAGCTCCTGAGGCTGGTCAAATTTGGGTTTTTATAAGGTTTTTGATGGGCTGGTCCGAATTAGTATCTCCGCCCCCCTGCT
>VZRL01004602.1:169092-192006 GCA_013397895.1 Origma solitaria | reverse complement strand
AACTTCTACTCTTCTACTGTAACTCCAAACACTACCCCTTTCAAAACATCTTTAACTAAGTTTTTTTTTTCTTTTAACCTTATAATTTATAACTTTATTAAAGTCTTAATTTTCTAATCTTGTTTAACAGGTATCATAGTAATGGCTAACTCGAATATGTGAAAAATCACTCATTTTACTTATAACACCCACAAAAAAACAATCTGTTGAGAGATGAACTCTATTCTTTGCCCCTTAAAATCTTTCTACAACAGCTGTCCTGGTTTAAGTTTTTGCCTGGTTTATCCCTGTAATTCTTTTCCTGAGCATTTCAGGGCTTAAGGAGAGCTGAAGTACAGGGAAGGAGGGATTGCCCCAGAGATCCAAGTTGCTCCTGGAGCTTCCTGAGTTAGTGAAATAATGTACACAACACAAAAGAATGATTTTTTTTTCTAAAAAAACAACTATTTGCGGGTGTATTTCAGCATAATTGCACCTGTTTCTGTTATTGTATAATGCATACTAAGCCCCTTTGCATGTGCAAATGAGTTGGATGTATCCATTTAAAACCACAATCTAAGTTATGCTAAAAATATTGTCCTGTGTTGTGCAAAGTTATTATTAACAGAAAAAAGCTGTCTTATTAAAATTCAAAGTTTAAACTCCATTGCTCTTGGGAACAAGGGACATCAGACAAGGTTAAGAGTCTGTCTCTGAGAAGTCCTACAGGTGCATTCTCTGCAGCCTTGTCATGGGATCATCAAAATCACAGTCCTTCTTGGAGCGCGCCACTGATCTCATCTGACTTGTACACCTGGGTCACAGTTTGCAGAGAGCAGAGCATGCAGAAGGAAAGAGGGAAAGGACTCGGGCACACCTTGCAGTGGGTTGAAAACATTCGGCATGTCCATCCAGACCAGTTTGTTTGGAGGTCCCCTTGGGTCATTCAGCTTAGACATAGCAGGAGTTAACCAGGCACTAAGACAAATGGGCCGGATCATCTACTGGACTAGGGATGGGATTTTTTTGGAGTTACTGTTTCAAGCTGTCGGCAATGTAGGAAAGTGATCACTGTCCTGGTTTATACTCAGTTGATATTTTCATGGTCATCTTCATTACCATCTGTGCTAGAAATACTGTTTTTTTAATGAAAGATTAATATTTCCACTATCTAAATAGAAAGGAATAGAATTGATAAAAAAATTTATGGAGGGAAAGAAAAAGAAAAATTAAATTGAAATTTGCCTCAGTCTTGGAATAATCTAATGTGTGATGATTCTTAAACACATTTTTTCCTGTATTTTTCTTCTACCTCCCTCCATCTTTGATAAAGCAAACAATATAGTGATGCTCCTACTACTTGATGTTTGTGGGGTTTTTTTCTCTCTGGATATTTTTTACTGTTTGACTGTAAGGATTTCTGGCACACTGTGTTGCTCGTATCGTATGGTTTGCTTTAACTAATAGAGACATTTTGTGTGCTAAAACTCTGCTGCTGCACTGCTGTCTGCTAGTCTAAAGCTCAAAGAAACATACCACAGGAGGAGGAAATATGTTATAATTGTATAACTTTCTGGGTTTTGCTTCTTTTTGTTATATATATTTTGTTATCCTGAGGGCTGGGGAGAAGGGAAAGGGCACAAAAATAGGAATACTGGCATGGTTCCTGATTTGTTTGTATTCAGGTCAGTAGACAGCGGCAGGACTGCTTCTGAGTGTTTCTCTCCTACTGTTGTACCCTATCCAGCCCTGTGACAGGAGCATCAAAAAAATTTGGTTTGTATTTCTGTTTTATAATATCTGCCAGAGTGCTGCTCTATTTTCATCTTGAAGCACTGAGAAGCTAGAAAAACAACTAGATTATATAAGAAACCTTTTCCAAAACAAAGATTCTGCACTATTTGAAGAATAATTGCCAGTAGCCATTTAGTTACCAATATATGCAGAGAAAGGTAGCATTCAAATTCCATTAAATATTGCATATCAGACTATGGTCTATCTGGATACACAAGCACACAGAGCACAATCATTTTGTACTACCACAGTCCGTGCTTCGTATGGCCTTGGGCTGACTACAAAATATCTGATCCGAGTTCTGCTTCAGAAATGCAAAACTAACTCAGCTGCCTTTCTTTCTTTTCCAGAAAAAAAGAAGCACACAAACGGGAAGAAGTTAAGATCTGCTTGTACAACTGGGAATTTCTCAGTAAAATATTTTGGCACATGTTAAACCTCTGAGAGATACATGACATGGTCTATATATTTCACTTGCCATTTATTTTTGTTGTTTGTTTTTCTTCATTTGAGAGACACTATTGTAAAAGCAGTGTATCAACAGGTTGTTAAGATTAGAAGTCCCAGCCTAGGGAACAGCCCATTTTCATCATATCTGACTTATCATCCTTTCTCATACATTACTCAGTTGAAGGAAAGAGATCAGAAACTAGGAAAATCTAAAAGCATAAAGTAGAAATTATCAGTAAACAGATTACATACAGTGCTTTAATAGAGTCTATAGGGTTACTCTGACAGCCTTTCCCTTAAATATTATGAGCCACCTGGAACTTGTGGGAATTCAGAGAAAGGATAATAACAACACTTTGTAGCTTTTAGTGCCTTTCAAATAAGGGTCTCAAAACACTTCACAAACATTAATCAAATGTCATAACAGTGCTGTGAGATAGTAATCAATTATTATTCACAAACAACAAAAGATCCTTAAAAAACAAAAGCAAGCTATTGTCACAGTGTATTTGAGTGCAATCCAATTAAGTAGCCTCCCTTGGAGTAGTTTTAGCAATAACTTTCCCTTATTGTGGTGATTAAGGGATTGGGTCAGTACTCTGCCAGGAACCACTACCAGCCCCTACAGGTTGTACGCTTTCCTGGGATGTAATCTAATATTTTCTTGTGATTCTTACAAGTCATCCATGACTCCAGATCCTAGGATTTTATCTTGCTACCCTCAATTGAAAAACAGAGAATAGTACCTTTGCATTCAACCAAGTCTTTGAAAATGTTTCTCTCAACTTCCCCAGTCAGGAACTAGACCAGATATCCACATGGAGAGACAAGAACCAGGACTAGTAATGCATGGAAAACAGTTTGATCAGGGAAGAAAAAAAGACTGGGACAAGTAGATTTAATAAAAAGAGTATCTGACATGATGGTTAAGCAGCTGTCTAGAGAGGGCTGATGGCCATGCAGTGTTTTACTGTATGAGTATCCATGTTTTATCACATAGCTGGTGAATATAAAAATATTTTTATGAGTAAGTATTCGTTAACCATCCAATGCTAACAATTACTCAGCTCTGGATGATGTATGCACTAGAGCTCCTGTAGTTAATATACGTTGATTTGATTACATATCAGAAGATGGACTCAAGTGAAAAATTAATCATAACCATAAAGGTTGTACGAAATGCCTGACTGCTTAATTTGTACCTAATGTGATGTTTAGGTTGTTTTTATTATTATATCTTGCTTCATCTTATAACTGAGTTACTGAGTTAAAGCATTCATAAATATGTCTTGGAATGTTAGTTCATTACTAGAAACAGTTTCAAGAAAGCTTAGTAGTCATATCATGTAAACATCTATCTTATAATTAAAACTCAATTAATATGTTTGCAACAAACATTTGCTGCTTAGGATGTCTACAAAAATTGCTTAATGGAATCTAAATTTAATCCCCATTAGGAACACTTTAAATTTGATCACAAATCTTTATCTCCACTTCACATTTTAAACATAAAAAGGGGCTCAAGAAGCCACATCATTTTAATCACTATAGATCTATATCTTGTCTAGATCAATCTTTAATAAATTATGCTCTTCTGGCAGTCTGCATACAAGGGCAAAAAGAGTTCTTGCAGAAAAAAATTAACCAGACAAATCCACATACCCAAACAATGTCTAATTGCTTTTCTTTTAAAATGCACTCTCTTGTTTCCCTCACTTGTGTGGGGAAGCATCACATTCATCTAGATAGACAGATTCCTTCATCCACTTAAAGCATCAGAAAATCCAGGCAGTCCTGCCTGTGAAATCAGGATTTAACTGAGTAAAAGCAGCAGGATTGGGCCCAGGACTAATATGTGGTGCTGTCAGTCTGAACTGTGTCCCTGGTGGACTTACACATTTAGAAGTTGATGGTGGTGGTGACATTACTGAAAGGCAAAAGAAAGTATAAAACATCTGCTGGCTAAGAGAGCAAAGCAAAACTGATATGTGCCCCAGAAGAGTTGTAAAGAGAAATGGGGTTAACGTTCATAGTCAATGCAAAAGGAAATAATTCTCTCAAAAACTAAACAAGGTGAAAACCTGATTCCAGCACTCTGTATTAACATTAGAGACAAGAAAACACAGCAGAAAACAGGTTTTGTTGTCAGGCAGAGGGGAAAAGGAGGAAAGGAAAAAAAAACCCACAACCCCCACACAAACCCCCAGATTAGAGAAGGCTAGCAGATGTTAATGTCCAGAGCTGCTTTTCAAGAGCTAGATTCCTTCCAGACAGAAGGTGAGGCTGGATTCCATCACCTTCCCCCTTGCCCACTCCTCACCCTGACATCATTGCTCTGGGCAGCAACCAAGTAGTACCAGGTGAGTAGAGTAGTTCACCTGTTCTTCATAAGTCCATATGTGCATTGAAACAGTGCCTGCATGCCTACATGCATTGTGGGAAGGATCTTGCAGGATCTGGCAGTCAGGGCTGTCCAAACTTGTCCAGGCAAACTGAGCGCACTCAGCATGTTCCTATGTCATGCTTTCAGAGAGTAAATTCAAGGTTGTAGTCACCATAAACATTATTAAACTTGCTACATAGATGGATACTGTGCTGAATAGCTGTACCTAAGGGTAGTCAGTTGGCTGACTTTTAGGAAAAAGACAGGAAAATCTGCAACATAACATTTGATCTGGTAATCAGGTAATAACACCTGAGCTATAGGCAATGCCTAGAAATCATAACCCTGGTAAATGGCCTTATGGTACTCTTTCAAATGAAGCAGTGTTAAATGTCACATCATGGGCCACTAACATGTCTGAACAAGTAGATGATGAAGGATGCTCCTGAACCATTGCCTTATTTTCCTGCAGTCTCGTTTGTCTGTGTGTATGCCTGCCCTCTTTCTGTCTCTAGGCTCCCAAAATCGCAGAAACACCGTTATAATGGTAAAGATGTAAGAACAGTAGACCTGAAACTTCAAATTCAAGTATCACCATTAGTTTAAACCTTGTGTTTTCTCAGGTGTCTGAGGGGCTAGAAGTATCTGGCAAATAGAAAGCAGAAAAATGTGGTTTAGAGGTCCCACTAAAACCATGCTTCCACTCGCTTCCCCTCCCCCTCCAAATGCAAGCACAAAAGGCAAAGATCATGGCTTGAGATAAGAGCAATTTACTGCAAACAGAATGACATAAGAAAATGATCAGTAACAGGAACAATATTAATAACAGAAGGTACAAGGCAAAGAAAAGATTTATGCAGAAAGTCCCTGACAATATCAACCGGTTTGCCTGCCATGTTTTCTCGCCCCAGAGGAATGTCTTTCTTCTTGCAAGCCAGAGAGACAGCCCCTTTCCCCCACCCCTGACAATGACATGACATGGTATTGAATAAAATATGGATCTTGGCCATGCCCAAACAAATCCAAGCTCCACCCCCCCACACCTACTGAAAAAAATGTAACCCAGCCCTTGGCTGAAACCAAGACAAAAACATGTAGGTCTTTACTCACATTGCTGAGTAGCTTCAGGTGTAAAGTGGGAATTCTGTCATGCTAAAGTATTTGAGAATTTTTGTGTCCTGACATGAATTGTATCTTTTTCAATGTTTAGATTAGTTATTTGCCACAATTAGTATAATGCTGGAGTTTATTTACAGAAAATATGTATAAGAGCTATCCTTCACTTCTAACAAAAATTCTAACAAAAAAAGCTAAAAGAAGGACTTATCTGTCTTTAGATCAGGTATGCAATCTAAAGCAGTTGTGTAGCTCCTTTTATATTTGCTGAAGAGAGATAAGCACTGCCAGAGAGCTATATATCTCACCTGTCTTAGACACCTATCTTAGGATACAGGAATTGCTCTCCAGAGGTTGTCTGCATGCCTCCTTCTTACAGAGGAAAATTTCAAGTCTGTCTGGGTTTTGGAGACAAAGTGCCAGGAGGAAGCACTCCCAGATGAGTGTCTCCTCCCCAGGGAAAAGGGCTTCCCCTCTTCCCTCTGCCAATGAAACAAATTAACCATAGCAAGTGAAAGTGGAAAAAACCTGAACTATTTATTAACACAAAATGAAACTGGGAAAAAACAAAGAGGGGGGAAAAAAAAGGAAAAGGGCTGACAACAGGTCCCCCCAGTCTCTGGGAAGGGGAAGGGGAGTCAACTCAGCAGCCTAGAGGAGAGCAGATGAAAAACAGAAACCTCATTGACTCTTGAACACCAGTCCTTCTCCTCACAGCAGGTGAAGCTGGTGGAATCTGGTGGTTCCGCCCTTTCACTCACTGGCGTGGCCTTGCTTGGAGTTCGGAGTGCACCAGGGACACCCCGCAGGCCTGCCAGGGCCACCCCACGAGCTCTCTGGGCTGGAGAGGAGGCAAGGAAGATAGGGAGGCCAAGGGGAGGAAAAGAACAAACAAGCAAAACCTTTTTCCTGAGCTAGCAGGGAAAAGCAGTGTAAAGAGCAGTGTTGCGGTCTCTCTGAGAGCCATCAACCCCTCTGTCTCTCTCTCCATCTCCCCATCTCTCTCTGGGCCATTAGACCAATCCACTTTTATAGCTGGGGCCGTTGGACTGAGCCATTTAATTGACACTTGTGGGTGCCAGTTCGGAACCAACCCCAGCTCCGGCCCTGCCCCTGGCTCCGTCGGCCATTGGACTGAGCTGCCATGTGCGGGCTCAGTTGAACCAACCATTCGGCAGCCATTTAACTGACCCCGGCTCCGGTCTGCCGCTGTTTAAGTGACCCCAGGGGTGGGCTCAGTTGAACTGACTGTTCAGGGGCCATTTAACTGCCCCCGGCCCCAACCCCCCCCCCCCACTGGGTTCATCTTAAAGGCACAGTAGCTGTGGGCATTAAGCAAGCAGGTAAGGAATAATGTAGCTTCCTAATGTCACCCCAGGACATGGGCTTATTTTAAAAAATATGTAGCATCTGAATGTCAGAAAGCCGAGGTGAGTTTCTTCCCATATGTTGGCTTACCTTAGTGAAGGTCTGTTCACCTCAGTAAAAGGACCTATTCAGAATCCTCATCCAAGTTATTTTTATTCCTTAATGCAATCAATAAGCATGTCCAAAGTGCAGTGTGGGATTTTCCAATCTGTTCAGTGCTCAAGCATGAAAAAGTAAGTACCAAGCCAGTGAAACCTTCAAAACTTCATCCTTCCTCCACACAAGCTGTTCAATTAATCATTTCCTCATTGAAACTTGTTTTTTCCTAGATGTTACTGAACAGATTACTGAATACCCTATGGAGAAGTAAGTTCTCATAATGGTATCCTCTACTTGGGAGTGAATTTCTCTTTGTCTTTTTTACTGTACCACATTTATCTGCAGTTGCAGTCTGTTATCTGCTGCTCTTTGTCACTCACTGTGATACAAATATTTTGGCAGTAGACAATAAGACCAATTTATATGAATAATCTTCCTGGTTACTGGATCTCTCAATTACACAGGTTGCATAAACAAGTTGCTAAAGAGTTCTGTGCTCTGCTACTTTTCATAGTTATACACTTGTTACCATCCTTTACTTCCCTTACTCTCTTAATGGAACAGCATAAAGGTGCTGTGGGTACAAAGAGCAGCTGCAAAGAGGAAGATGAGGCAGCGTCAGCAGCATTAGGTGTTTTACTTTCATGCATATACCTGCTGCCTGGCCCTGAATGCATCATGTTGTTGATGTGTAATCACAAATGGCTGTGAAAATAGTTGACAGTCAGCACTGAAGTGAGACAGCACAGAAACTGCAGAGCTGAGTAAGTGACCTTGTCTGGACACTGCGTGTGTGCGTGTGTGCGTGTGTGAAGGGTGTGTCCTCACTCATTTCAGTAGACTTATGAATATCCTCCTTGCTGAGTGGAAAATCAGAGTAATGAGGTGTGGTAGTTCTGTTTTTGAACACCCACAGTCAGAAGACTTTATGTCATAGGTCCTATTAGCTTTAAAACTCAGGAAGCTGTGAGATATAAAGTTGGAGCAACACACACCACTTCCATGAGCAAAGGCAAGACTGTCACAGGTGGAGTGATGCACTTCCCTTTTAAGAGAGAAGTTGCAGTTTATTGATACAGAACTATTATTTGACTCAGTTTGGAGGTAAATGCAACAGTGATTTAACCAGATTCAGCTTCAAGATTGGTCTTCATTGCTTATTGCATAGAGGACAGGGTCACACAAAACTGTCAGGGAAACATTCCTGTTGAGACATATGTTTCAAAAAGGATCTCCATTTGTTCTAAACTCCTTTCTTAAGGGAGTTTATGTGAAGCATCCTCCCAGACTTGGTCAATGGTTTATATCTAAAGGACTATACATGCACAATCAATCCTTTATATCACTTAGCTGAGATTTCAAAGTTTCAGTGTGTTTATTCCAATTTATTTACTGAGCCTCGGATGAAATAAGGATTCTCTCAACCTTGAGGAGTAACCTTGAGATATGTCCCTACTCAAGGGGGGATCCTGGAATGCAGCCCACTGCCAGGCAGGAGTGCACAATGGGCCCTGGAGTGTCCACTATTTATAGAGTGGGGTGATTGACTTATATTTGCAAACCAGTCATATTTTGGGTTGGCATGCACTCAACTAGCCCTCAGCTGTTGAGCAACATTTATGGCCCTTACCTATTGTGTCATTATGTGTCTCCCCAGCGTACAACTTAAGCCAAATACACCCATCAAAATCACCACTGGTAGCAATTGCTGAAGTAGAAAAGAAGAGGGGGAGAACGCACCACCACAGTCTGTGACTAAACAAATAAATGTCAATGTTAAATAAATTATATAGAGATATATGTGAACACGCAGACTTATACTGGTATGAACTCAAGAATGTTAGCCAGGAAATTTTAACTTCCCTTTGATTATTGAATGTTTTTATCTTCATAATTGTCTTCTTTTATGGTTGATTTTCCTCTTAACACTTCATCAGCTTTCTGACTGAAACGGTTAATTTACACATTTAAAAAAATATTTAATATAAATCTGCCTGGTATCCTTACATGTATCTCTTCTCAATGGGCTCCCAGATTTTTGTAATGAGCATGTCATGGAGACTGTTATATTTTATATAGGTAATGTTTTCTTGTTCCGCAGGTAGAGAAATGAAAATGCAGTAGGTCTTGTAGGTTATCATCTTTGCAAATAGACTCCTCTGTATTTAATTTTATTCATATAATAAATATAATAACAAATATAGATGTACCATTCAAAACGATTGTATCCTTTTGACTTTTACCAGAAAATAAGACAGTATTCATCTGAAAATCCATTCACTTTGACACAATCTTCCAACTGTATTGTGCAGCCAAGAAGATGTCTCCCTTATTACTGGTTCTGTAATAAAATTATGTGCATGTTTACATAAGACAATGGAAGGATGTTTGTTATATCATGCAGCTGTAGGTGTCTGCCCTTTCCCTTCTGTTTCAATCCAAATACATTTCAACTTAAGTACGATGAAATGCACACACCCTTCTAAAAACAAGACAAATCAGTCATTTCAAAATTAAAAATAGTCCACTTTGAAAAAAATTAAGTAGTTACATGAAAAGCAGAGCCAAGGAAACTTAATTTTCCATGGCTCTATTTCCATTTGCGACACACCATAATGTGCACTCCCCATCTCTTTCATTGCTCTCTTTTTCTTTTTTTCTTTATTTTTTGGGTTTTTTTACCAAGCATCAGATTCTGTAACTCGAGACGAATTACAGCTATGAATAAACAGTGTGCATGAATCTCTGACCTCTGCTTCCTGTAATACTAACAGGACAAGCTTCTCCTTACTGTTGGTAGTACAAACTGTTTACAAATCCTGTCTGTAGCCTGTACACTCTATTATATAGGGCTATTATAGAAACTTTACACCTGTGAGAGCTCTGTCATCTTGTCAAAATTGAATTTGCACAGAAGGCTTAGAAGGACTAATATGCTTCTTTTGGTATTGTTTTTGGGTTTTTTAATAGTATGATATCCAAATATGAACTTTGAATGCCTCGACATCCAAATTTTTCAATGTCTGTGTGACTAAATTATATGCATTTATTTTATTGGTGTTTAACCAATTCAAAACTTCTCAGTCATTCTGCTATTTTTGAATTCAGTTAAAGAACAGCTCACTAATACATACTTAAACAAAGATTTTTCCCAGGTCCTTATAAACATGGTTTCTCAGATACTGTGTTTTGCTATCAAAACTACTTGTGCATTATCCAGACATGTCATTATATTTTAGATTGCAAGTAAAAATTCCCTGCACAGTTACTTTACAATACTAGATTTTTGCAAAGAAGAAATGTTAAAGGTTCTCTAGCAATGAAATAAGAAGTGGAAAAGTATGAAGAAATGCATTGATGATACTGTAAGCATTTTTTTAAAAATAAACATATTCTTGGCTTGACCTTAAAATTACATGAGTACTACATGTGAGGACAAAAGAAAATGAAGCTTAATAATGGATAGGACAATTAATAAGCATTTCAACAAAAGTTTAAACCTTCTCTGTTATTAAGAATGTTATTAAGAATTATTAAGAAAAATGGTACGTGTTAATTGGCTGCAAGATTATTATATTTCTCTAATATAATGCCACTATGAAAAAGAAAGTACAATGAGAAGAGATGTTTTTAGCAAAGAATAAGAAATGTGGATATTGTTATTCAGCGTGCTGATATGACCTTATCTGAAATTCTGGACACTGTGATCTTTATCTGTACGCAAGACGAACAAACTAAGTAGGTGTGGAAAGTAAGTATTAAAGTTATAGAGAAACAGATATTTAATCATAATGAAGAAAATCTGTCGAGAAATATGAAGACTGACATAATTCCTTACAGAAATGGAAATAAAATGGAGTGTCATAAAGCCACAAGAAGCAGACAAATAAAGCACTATTGCTAAAAGAAACAAATGGATATAAATTAGATCTGAATAAATTCAGTCTGAAATAGAAGGCTCATACAATAGAAAAAAGCAGGGGAAGTGAGAAGAAGTTATTCTAGCAAGCATTAACAAACTATTGATACTTATATTAACAAGTCATCTGCTAGGCAACATTCCTCAGCAGTTGCGTTCTCCAGCTATATTTTGTGACTATGACATCACTGCTTACATTTTTTTCTCAACTGTCAAAAAGCACCCAGAAGAAAATGTATTTCTTGTAATATACTGTTTAAGAAGTAGTTGAAAACAGAGTTAAATTCTTTTCATATTATTTAAGTTGCAAAAGGATTGAGCTCCAGAGGTATTAGAATGTTGAATGCTAGAGTACCATGCCATACATTATTAACACCAGACTTAAGCAAATCTGACAACTGAGCATAGGACTTAGACCGAGAACCACATCTAGAAAAGTGCTTATGACTTTACTTTTTAAATTTATTTTTTGCTTTTTATGTTCAAGAAAGAACACCTGGTGTACAGGGGTAGTGTTTTCCTATGAATTTAATTTAAATAATTTATGATTCAATAAGCATGGGGGAAAAAATAAACAAAAAACAAAATGCAAACCACCTCCTGTACCTCTCCCCTGCAAAAGTTCATGCTTTGTGGAAAAATATTTTGCTACAACACTATACTGAAGCAATTATTACAAAAAGATAAACGGGATAACAGATAAAAGAGAAATATCAACTTCTTTTCTAGTGTGCCTGTGCTTGCTTCTTTCTTGCTCAGCAGAAATATGGCCCCCAGAAAAATTGAAAATTTTAAAGCATCAGCAGCATCTTCACTTCTGTGAAAGCCTGAAAAAAGGAGAGCGTTCATGAGAACGTTGATGATAAAAACTTTGCTAAAGGGCAATTTGGGCCTCAGTACTTCATGAAGGTTCACCTGAGCCTGTCACATTGGCCTCGTTAGATTGTACCAGGATCAAAGGTGTATCAATCTCCTTTCAAAGCAGCTACCTTACGCCTTCATTCTGCTCTGGGAGAGGCATCGGTCAAGAGTGAAACTAACAGTAGTTCAATCAGTGGCTACCTTATACTTCCCATCCCTTTGTAGAAGCAAGAAAAAAGTAAAGAGTGCTTACCATTAAGCAATGTTTGTTCAACTGATTTTAAAATAAAGACAAATGATTTACAATAAATAATGCATAACTTCTTGCCAGATATTCATCCAGTCCAGTAGGTATCAAGTCTACCGGAAGATTCAAATGTTTGGCAGTTTGGGAAGTAAGACCACTTTGGAAGTAATTTAGAGAATTTTCACTTCTACTTTATTAGTAGTGGAACTATTCTAGGATTTCTCAGAACACAAAGGTGGAGGGATGCAGAAACTACTTCACAGTTAGAATCTTTAGTGGAATTGTAACAACTACTGTTGCTTTGAATATTTCAATAGTCATAATATTAGCTTCTTGGTATCTGTCATGTAGACAGTCTTTAAAATAAAATAAAAATAACCACTATTAGAACAACTATGAAATAGCTGTTTTGTGTCAGCTGTTTCATGCTGTTTCTATATTGCTAAAAACTCTACAGGGTATTACTTAGTGGGATACAGGACGAGACAGGAAGGTTGTGAAAGAGATTTAAAGCTTGTCTGACAAGTAAACACAGGTCTGCTTACACATTGTCACATAATTTGCAACTGATGTACTTAGAGACAGAGTTTGTTGTCATTTATAGTTATCGGTATTATATCAGGATAACTTAACAGAACTCATTGGCATTTTATCTCTTATATATAAGAATAAATTTAATTAGAGTCTGGCCTTACATTTTGAGAATGACAATAACAAATGCAATTAGATTACATAGATATATATTTCAGCTTTTTACTTCCTGTTTGCTAAGGAGTCTATCTGCTGTCTCATTTGATATGGAAGTCAACTCCTGACTAATTTTCTGCAGCAAATTCATTTTAAAGAAGTAAATCCAAAGAGCAGGTATTTTCTCACTTAGAAAGCTGAGACCAACAGCTTTTTATCTTTCAAGATTCTGAAGTTAATAAAATTACAAAGCAAAGAACCTTGCTCAGAGGTTTTGCTGACAAGTCCTGACATGACAATTGGAGAGGTTTCACTGTGTGTGTAAAGGACAGTGTACCAAATTAAAACACCCAGAGCATAATATCCAGGTGTACAGATGTGTATCTCTGCAGAAATATGACAAGTGTGATGCTTTTACCTTTCCCCTGTTCTTGAGGAAGGTTGAAGGTTGGGCTAGTCCCTCAAACAATCTAGAGCTCATGTCTCACACCTGTGCTAAAGAGATCCAAGGGATGGCATTAATTATGTATAAGCAGTGGATTTAGAGACATTATCCCAGTTATTCATCCCACCCTATTAGACATGTCAGGGTACCTGGAATGAGTTGCCCTCTGTGGGTTGTTTTTCTCTGCAGGAGATAACTTTAATCTAGGTCTTACATTTCGGAGATGAAAGTTAGGTGAGACAAAACTGGCCTTTAATGACTGGTTGATGTTCCTTAATTTCAGCACATGATGCTAACACAGTACTGCCCTCTCTCAGCCCAGAAAGCTTCTCCTCACCTGGACCATAGAAAGCACCTTCTGCATTTGTAGAATAAGGAGGGTGTGGCATAAACTACATTTAACATTGCTTTAAAGAACTCTGCTGAATCCTGAAGACCCACTCTGCCTGTCTTGTGGGTGACTATCATGGGGCAGTACTGGATGGTGTGTTAGGAGCAGACAGGAGTTCCTTGTATCAAAACCCCAGGGCTTCTCTGTTGAAATTTCAGTCAGTGCTGTGCTGAGCCCAAGACAATGTGCTCTAATTTAGCCCAATCATATGGAGAGTTGCTGGCCTGGTAGGTTTTCAGTCCTGCTCTTTTCCTGAGCTCTGGCCAAGCAAACTCAATTTACTGGTCAGACATCTCTGTTCCATATACTACTGTGTACTAACTTCTGTTTTGATCTGTTTTTCTTTTTAAACATGAACTTTCTCTTCAAAGAATGACACTCATCTCTGTCTTGTGTAATCACCTGAGCACATTTATTTCTTGGCTGTGTATTTCCTACAACTTACCTGTACAGCGCTGTAAAACAGTGCAGCTTGAACATTTTCTGAGCACTATTTTAATACACATGTTCCCTGTGAAGATGATGGTGGGTAAATAGCATAGTTACGCAATGGATTTGTATTTCATCTTTAAGCCTACTAATTAATGTAATTGAAGTGGATTCCAATACTTTCTGGACAGGGCTTAGTTTAATTTATGTCCATGCAGTTCATTTTCCCATGCAAAAATCCGAATTTTTGGCTATGAAATCAAATAACATAGCTCCCAGACAGTGATTTTAGACCTTCTCCTTTCAAAAATTAATTAAAATGAAGCATGTAGTTTTACATGTCAGTGTTAGAAGGGAGGTCAACAACTAACAAAAAAATACCATACATATCATGTATCCGATCCTGCCTCTCTTAATTATCTTTAACATCAGATAAAGTTCAATGACACTCTTCACTGCCCTGGATATTAACATCAGGATTAGAAACAGTGACAGAATCTTGAGGGAAGACCTTGGTAGAGCACCCTGCAGCAGCAGCAATCACTGCTAAATATACTAGAAAAACAGATATTAGTGGCCTTTTCATGTAATGTGAAAAAATGGTATCTGCTGAGGTCAGGGAATGTTACTTCACCAAATACACTAATGCCAAGATTTCAACGTGCATATGCTTTGCCAGGACTGACCAATTATCATTAAGGATAAGGAAGCGTGGGAGGAAGGGAAGATTTTATTATTTATTCTTTGTATTTATTCTTTCCAACCACAATACTCCTTAAGTCCTGTTGTATGCTGAGAAATAAGTGCTATCAGTTATGGATACATTGTTTTCAAAGGCAGTTTTATAATTTTCCATGTCTTCCTCCTCTTATAAGACTTTCCTTAAGTAGCTGAATGGGAGAGGAGATTAAATATAATTTTGGAAACATATTTTATTACTCCATGTCTACAAACATGCTTCACAAAAGACACAAAAGACATTCTACTGGAGCATACATTTATTGTTTAACACAATCCACAAGTCATTAAGTACAGAAAATAATTTACACATCAGAAAATTGATTGTTACCCATAAATTATTTCAACTCCTCTTTATTAGATTTTCAAACCTTTTTCGCTTTCAGTAGTCAAATATGCTCAGTTTGAAAAGCCTTGAAGGCACCTAGAAAAGAAACTTGGGGCATATAAAACTGTTAACACCCTTCTTTGTGCCTTGAATTTATCCAATATAATACTTAGGGTGATGGCAGAGACAGGGGCTCTTCAGGTGACTGCTTTCAGTTTCATCTTAGCCAGAGTTTTGTAAAAAATGTGAGAGGAATATGGCTTAATATGAGCACAAATCTCTTCCCCCACCTTCTGCTTCCTTTCTTACTTTAAAGTCACAGTGGTCTAGATCAGTCAACTTGTGTGAAACCAGACTTCAGTCTGAGAATTGCAAACAGGTTAAAATAAAAAGTATTATACCTGAATATGAGCTGGATTAGTGGATAATCTTTCATATGGCATAGTAGATTGGGAATAAAAGGATGAATGAATAACATTGATGCCTTCATTCCTTTTTCTTAATTTACTTCCTTTAAAACCTACTTAAGTTTTATATGTTTTTTGGCTCTTTTGACCCAAATGCTTAGTTAAATTCAGGATTTTGAGGTTGTTTCTGTTAGTAGGAGAAATTAATAATGAAATCAAATGGAGGTATTTTGGCCATAATTTAAAAATTTAATCAAAAAACTTTGTCTCAAATATCTTTTCTGATTGGATTGTCATGGATTGTGTGGATTTCTGCTCCTTCTCAGACACTTCTTTCAGATTGTCCCACTCTCTTTCCCTGCTGAATTGACCACCAAAAATAATATAATTTCCTTTCATGAAAATTGTCTACCTGCTTGTTGAACATGTATTTATATTTTGCTAGGTACGATGTACAACTTTACTGTGATGCCAGTACCTAAGTTACTTAAGGAGTTTAAACTGTTTGGTTGAATTATACAAAAAGTAAGTCATGAGTTATTATGTATTTCAATATTTTGAGAATTCTGATAGACTAAAAAGAGTATCAAAATTTTATCTTATTTTCTCTTTATTTGAATTCAAGTAAAAATAAATATTAATTATCTATTGAAAAGTGTTATAAAGATTTTATATTTCAGAATAAGCATGACAATGGTCTCACTTGGGAAGTTACACCTTCAGGAATTAAGCAAGGTATTGATTGTTCCAACCCATTACGTCACCATCTGAAAATGTAATTAAAAAGAGCTTTTGCATGACTTACTGTGTGACTAACCATGAACAAAGAAGTGCACACAGGGGGACATATTTTGCAGTCCTTAATGAGATGAAATCCTGTTGTTTTCAGTGGTAGTTCCACTCAATTAAGAACCACAGATTTTGGCCTATGCGTTATAATGCACAAGGACAAGTAGTGGCATCAGAGATGGTTTTAGGATGAATATATGTATGAAAGAAATAGAGGAAAAAAGGAGTGCTTCATTCTACATGGAGTTTTACATATTCGTCATCAGGTTAGAATATCTCTTTCCCTTGCTGTGAGGATTTATACAATACAGGAAAATAAGAGAATAAAAGATTCCTGACTTTTTGCCTTTTTGCTTACTTCAACAATTTGTTGTCTTTCCTTAGTTATTGCTCTGAATTGAGTTTTTAATGTTGCATAACATGAAACATCTCCCCAAACCAATAAACTGAATGCCTGTATTTATCTCCCTAAACTCCATTTATTACTTTTACTAGAGGATGAACTGAATTGCTTGACTAAACACCTACTGCCATACCTTGTAAAATGAGTAGAATCTGCATGGGCTGGTAGATACGATGACAGAATCTATGGGAGCCCATTTTGGAGCAGGACACTAGGAAGTTTTTCCTAGAATATGGATCTTCTTTTTCCTTTACGCAACAGAACTGAGCTCTAGGTATTCCACTTGTTATCACATTCCAGGAATCAATCTTTCTGCAGGCTTGATACATTTGAAGATATAAGAGTACATCCAAATGCTTGTTTTATTTAGTCGAAATACCTGAGTACATTTTAAGGGATCTTCTTTCAGAAGCCTCTATCAACAGTAGCAGCATGTGTCAAGCAGCTGAAGCAGGGACCAGGGAATTCATCACACATATCTCTACCAGCCAGCAGCGAGTTCTGACTCTTCTCTGAATGAAGCAAACAGCAGTGTTTGAAAGTCACTATCCTTCAAAAGTGTCTGTGACTTTTCCCATTCCCTTGTAAAATTTGAATGTTTTGTCATGGCAACTGTACTGCTTTGATACAACACTTAAGACAGCTACTAAGTGAAAAGATGATGCAATTTTACAGGGACACAGAGGAAAAAAACAAAACACTGTATTAATAAATAAATAAAATTTCTAAGAACTAATAACTCATGATATGGAGACCATGTTTTATTCTTGGCACCTGAGTCTATGCTACCTGTGAGTAGTAGCAGAAGTTGAATTGTATCAGAAAGAGTGTGGCCATCAGGACTCTGGAAGACATTTTCCTCCATACTCAGCACCGATGAGGCCACAGTTCAAGTCCTGTGTTCAGTTTTGGACCCCTCATAACAGGAAAGGCATTGAGGTGCTGGAGCATGTCCAGAGAAGGGCAATGGAACTGGTGAAGGGTCTGCAGCACAAGCCTGATGAGGAGCCACTGTGAGAGCTGGGGGTGTTTAGCCTGGAGAAAAGGAGGCGCAGGGGAGACCCTGTGGCTCTCCATACTTACCTGAAAGGAGATTGCAGAGATGGGGGTCCATCTCTTCTCCCAAGCAATAGGACAAGTGGAAATTAGACAAGCAATAGGACAAGGCATCAGGTTGTGCCAGGCGAGGTTTAGATTGGATATTAGGAAGCGTTTCTTACCTGCAAGGGTTATGAAGCACTGGAACAGGAAGTATTCAAGTGACAATCTCCTGAGATATTTAAAATATGGATATGGTGCTTAGAGACATGGTTTAGTGCTGGACTTAGCAGTGCTGCGTTAATAGCTGGACTCGATCTTAATGGTCTTTTTCTACTTAAATGAATCTACAATTCTACAAAAAAAGGGAGAATACTTAATTGCTGTTTGAAAAGGGCATTAATTCAGACTCACCTTAATCCTCCATTAATCCACACCTCACTACAGTAAGAATCCTTTGTGGTGAGAAAGAAATGTTTTGAAGGAAGCAGCTATAAAGAAAAATTTCAATTCATGGTCCTAAACAACATAAAAAAAGGAGTCAAGCAAAACTTTCCCCAAATGTAAATCTTAATGTAAATTTTATTTGCACCAGAAAATTAAAACAAAACAAAACAAAACAAAAACAAACCCACAACCAAAAAAACTCCCCACAACAGATCATTTCCAGAGTATAAGCAAATGAGTCTGCAGGATAATCATCTAAAAGTAATCTCTTGTGTCTGAGATGATTTTATCACTCCCTGAGCTACTTGTTCCCTACATTTCACTTGGGAAACAGAGTAGCATTACAGATAGCTGCCACAGTGGAATAAGCTCATAGCACCAAATTTCTTATAAAAAACCTCCTGAAAATCTTGAAAGGTGTGTCTTAATTAGTTTTGATATGTAATTAAGTTGTTTTCTTGGCAAGTGTCTTCCCCCTTCAGGTTTACAGACTCTTGTGCAATTTTCAGATGTATTAATTGTATTTCAGAAGAAAAAAATCTATTTTGGGAGTTATATACTGCCTGACATGAACTTGCCTGTACTCATGTAAATACCATTTAAAAAGTATATGTCCCAGAAGCTGTAGAGGAATGAGATTTTGTCATCCCAGGAGTACATTTCATTTTCTGTTCAAACCTATATTTGGTTAATATATTGTGATAGGATATTGGCCTTACATTTTAGAAATTAACCAAACACATAAACCAATTTGATGTCAGGACTCTCAAGACCAGTAGAACACGGGGATTGCACACAGCAAATCACAGAAATAGCACTGCATAGTGAAAGAATGCTTTCTAAGATACTATTTATTGGGAGAAGGGCCTGACTGCATTGATAGAATCTGATTAGTTAGCAAGAGAAGATGAGTTTTTATCTCTTGGGCCTCAGAGAGAGATTGTAGTGAAGGAAGATGTAATGTAAGAGTAAAAAGGATTCTGACCCTGTTGCAAAAGTATTAATTCCAGTAACAATCTGTGAACCTACCTGATTCCATCTTCCTCCTAGGCATTGACAAGTGTGCCATCAATCCAACAATTTAGATCATGACTAATGTGATAAGTTTTTGTGAAAGAGTGAAATGTTAATGATAATAACTCAAAAAATCGGCCATTTGCTGGCAACATGCAAAGGAACAGCGCAGATACAGAGGGTGTGAGCACCAGAGGATGGTCATGACAAACCAACCTTTGTTTAGTAACAAGCTGGCTTTTGAGCCAGACAAGGGAAGGGATGGATAAGAAGCAGATCTTGTGAGAGGAGATAGTGCTTTTTATCATGCCCTTACACAACTGGCTCAGGTGTGAAAATTCCCCTCTGGGGCAGTGTCGGGGTGTGCACATAGGCCTGAGGGCTTTCATCCCTGCTGATGTGACACGACTGGCTCAACTACACTGAGGCAGCTTTGTGTCTTAGAAAGCATTATAAGCCATCAGTGATCCCTGAAGTGCCCCCAGACTCATTTCGGGGCACTTCCACGAGAGGACTACACATGATCCACAGTGCTGCAACAAATCCATAGTGTTACCTTGGACAGCGTAAAACTCTGCTCCCAGGGGAGGTACCCTGGGCATTCCCATGTAAACCTAAGTATATATTAACCTACTGAACTCTGTGTTTTGTGGGTTTCCCCCAGCCCTGACAGATGGAGACTGAGACCATCATTTCAACCAAGGGACATAGAAATTGCAACAATCAAATTTGCTACTATCTGTCACTGCTACTGCAGGTGGATCTTCCTACTCTTATAATTTCTTTCTCTTTCTTTTCCTTATGTATTTACTTGGGTGATATTTTTATGCTTTTATATTCTTATATTGCCATAGAAAACAATAACCAAAATGGCCACATACCTTCTGTCTGTTGCAACCAATCATTCTAAAATAAACCCTATATATATATATATTTATAAACACTTATTATTCAGTGTTGTTTCACTCTAATCCACCTGAAGGGATCTATTAACAAGAGTCTGAGCTACCCTCCCCTTCAGGGGCAGATCGTAACCATTGCGTAAACTTTTGTGATGTTATGTATTCTATAAGGCTTTTTCACATCATCTTTAAAGGACTAGAAAGGCACGTGTACAGCTTGAACGAAACCATTTTCTATTTTATGCTATTTCATCTTCTTCAAGATTCATTACTGAATAACTAAGCAGGTAATAACAATATCAATAATAAAATGAATATGCATCAATGACAAAATTCTCTTTTCTTATTATTTACATTCCTTATTGCTGCAAAACAGAATTAGCAGCATACATTTTACTAAGGACGGGGAAGACAAATTGGTAGATGTTCTTTGTGACAATAAATCTGCTCTAAGTTCAATAGCCATTTCTTTTTAAAATCTTGTATGTAAGAAAAAATTGACTTTACAATAGCTAGTGTCTAAATCTTCAGTTGGCTGTCACTGTCAAAATAATTATGAAAGCATCATATATGTTCTGCAGAGTTCTGTGTAGATAACAAGCTATTGCTTTTCCAAGAAAATGCGGACAGTGTAAATATCTTGCTTTTAAAATGAAGTACTTATTGCTGATTTGAAAAACAGTAATTTAAAAAGACTTGAGTTTTAATACCAAATTGAGATTTCAAAGGTGCACCTTTGTGAATTTGGCCACTTTTTGATTATTTTTCTTCTTGCAATTGGAAAACATTGATTTTTAAATTGAATAATAACCTGTCAGAGTTGGGTACCTGAAAGCCTAGACATTTAAATACTAAGAGGAAGCCTGACTACCATGATCACCAAAACTGTACAAGTAAGATATAAATCTGCTCTTTCCCATTGTCTCTTTCCTGGTTGGTTCAAAGTCTTGCATACAACCTCTTTTTTCATAAGGTCAAATTTAGGGAGAAGTCCGCATTTTTTTTAGCTCTAAACCAGTAATTAATCCCAGTATTTTCACATGAACCATCCCCTTCAGTTGATGTTGCTGTTCAGCATGCCACTTAACTGAAGTTCTGTCCAAACTTCTTGTTGCCTTAACTCTCATCCCCTTCTTATTTCCTTTGCTTTAGTTTTACTTCTTTCTCAGTTTCTCACATCTGTCTACCTGGCTGCTATCCAGAATTTAACCGACCTATTTTTTATTCCAATATAGTTCCCAATTTCTTGACCTTTAACCTAAGTTCTGAGCATAGTTATTGCCTCGATTTTTATTTTGTTACAATACCCAGTTTCCCCTGAGTTTTGGTTCCCTCTTTCTGACTGTGTTTGCCCTTCAATGGGAAGATAGTAAGAAATAAGACTTTTGGGAGACAATGAAAACGGCACAAAGGAATGAGGAAATCAAACCCATGCATTGTGAAAATTGTCTTAGGGAAAACAAATATAATTTTACAGTACTTTTTTTTTCAGTTACAGCAAAAAAAGGGGGACACCAGCTCACAGAAGCACTTACTTATGAAATAATTATTAGAAACAGCTAGCTGAGTTTTATGAAAATGAAGGTATTTCACCCAGTACCACAGCAGCAGAGAAATATCATACAAGAAAATCTTTGCAGATTAAAGTGTGAAATATAGAGATTCCAGTTGAGTTGATTATTAAAGCTGAATTTGAATTTGGAATGTCTTTCAAAAGTTGCATTTTTTTAAATGAAGGAAAAATTTCTGAGGAAAACACATTTTGAGTTATTTCTTTTTCTAGAGCAATAGGGGCCATTGACACAATAAAGGTTGCAGAGTGCTAAGGAGATGCAGACAGTACATACATGACAGACACGAAAACTGTAAGGCTGCAACACATGTAGGGACTGGGATGCAATTTACTTCACCAAATTTCAGCACAAATTTATCTTGCCTGTCCTGTGTGTCAGCCATATTGGTTTACATCTAAGCTTTGTGCTTAAGTTCCTGTTCAGATGAACAAATTTCTGTTACTTACTTGAGCTATTGATTCAGACATATAAGACCTGTTTCAGAAACAGGAACATCTAACCCAAAATACCTAGATACATATAGGTATGACACAGGCTACATAGAAGGCCTCCTAAAATGAAAGTCATAATTGATCTGGAATCCCCTACTGAAGCACAAACCAACTTCCTGCACTGTGGTTAGAACAGATTTCATTTCATCTCTCTAAAAGTGCATGTTTGCTATAGCATAAACTGAATTGATCCTTTCACTGCATTGACTGAAGCCTTGATTAAGTTATTCACATATAAATATTTAATGCTCTTTTGTATGACCCAGTGTATCCCACTACCTTTGAAATTTCTACAGAGGAGATCATGAATCTCTTTATTCCGTATGCCATAAACACCAGTACATATCCCTTCGATGCTCTAGAGAAGTTCAAAAGGCACCCAAGTAGTCACTGAAGTCCAAATTGCTGCTGACTATAACATGGAATGAACAAAAGACATGCAAGGAAGCATTGCAGAATATCCCTATGGAACAGTGACTATATATACTGATAATGCAAAAAGTAATTTAAAGTTGAACTAAAAATAAGATTGGAGGACAGAAGTTGTCCTGCAGAGACAACGTAGGCTAGATGTAGATTTAGTTTCAAATTAATTCCCTTGCCTTGCCTTGCCTT
>VZRL01004602.1:0-168236 GCA_013397895.1 Origma solitaria | reverse complement strand
CCTTCCCTTCCCAAACCTTCCCAAACCTTCCCAAACCTTCCCTTCCCAAACCTTCCCTTCCCAAACCTTCCCAAACCTTCCCTTCCCAAACCTCCCCTTCCCGAACCTTCCCGAACCTTCCCTTCCCTTCCCCTTTCTTTTTCTTTTTTTTTTTAAATTCCAATCTGCATTGACCTATAAGTATTATTATTATCTCTACGTTCCAAGACCTCAGGATATGCTTTTTTGGTAATAACTGAAAGTATTAGAGAGTAAAGCCATTTTCACTTTAAGGGAAAAGAAGACCATACTATCTTAAAGCCGTGGATGATTGTTTGGTTTTTGGGTTTTTTTGAGGAGGGAATCCTTTTAAAGTGGCAGATTAGAACATGTAATTGAAAAATTACTGAATATCCTATTTTTATGCATATATGTTTTGTTCCAAAATAAAATGTTGCTTATCTTGACATGATTTTGGAACGATGTTTGATTTTTGTTTGAAACCTTTTCAAAGAGAGAAGAGGTCTATATGAGTTTTTCTGATGAGATCTAATAACAACATTTAGAATTTGAAATTCCTAGATGGTAATAACAGATTGGCTAGATATTAATTCATAAGTGAAAGGTCAAAAATATAATATAATATGGTAGTACTTGCCGATTTAAATCTTTAAAGAACATTTTTTTCTAAAAATTAATTATAATCATATTGCTAAATACTTCTATAACTTTCATAAATGGAATCTGAAGAAAAAGACCAAAGAAATTCTGCATGGTAGCCTCATCAAAAAGCATATGGATTCTGTACAAGAGGACGATACATGCCTTCTCCCTATTTTCATATTTGCAGTGATTCTGACTACTGGAAGGACCCTAGCAGACAAGAGATAACTTTCCTAGAAAAGAGACAGAGAAATACTTCTTAAAGTGGAATATTTGTGACACAGATATAGAAAGGCTCAGCTTGGGCATGTTAAAGATATTTCCTGCGTTATTATTTTCACATTGAAAATGCATGTCCTCACTGAAACCACAGGTGGTGTTGGTTCAGGTTCAATTTGCAGTTGAGGAGAGTTGATTTATCAGAGCTAAGCATCCCTGCTGACTGGGACAGTGAAGCAGTCTTTGTCAGATTGGTAGAGGTATCCATCCCAAATGACACCCTCTCAGGGCCATCCTGTCCTGCCTGTTGAAATTGTCCTTTAGAGAAAGAGAGTCAGAACTCACCACTATAAATCAATACCAACTAATTGCAAATCTAAAAGTATGTTGGGGAAATTTCACTGAGAATTAGAGTGCTAAATACATGTCTCTGTCAAGGCCTAACTCCCTAATTACAAAATTATTATTACAAATTAAATCCTGTCTCAAATGTCACCAACATTAGAGGTATCTAAATTCATAAAGAAAAATGAGTTTTCTTAGAGATCTCCACATGACCAGAAAGCAAGCTAAAGAACATACCTACCCAGCTCACTAAAATAGAGAAATTAATGATACTTGCGTATTCATTCTTACTGGGACTGATCCAATAGGCATATTACAGACATTCTGGTTCCCATGGACCAAGTTTTCTGCAAAATCTATTCAGCTTCAAATATGCAGCAGATGCTGGCTTTCTTGTAAAAACCACGGCTGTGATGATTAGTGCATGAAATCAGCGTGGGGTTGCACGTACAGTCTTGGCCAATAGCCTGGATAACACCACCTGTTACAAAAAAGTATGAGTGCACAAAATATGTGTGTGGATTGAATAGACAAAACTGAATGGTGTTTGTCCAATAAAATGTCATGTTAAAAAGGAAGAAGACTACTGACCCCCACCTGTCATCTTTAGGAAGGAAGACAGTGATCAGCTAAATCAAACACTATCTGTGAATTTTCAGACACATCTGCAGGAAAGAAAGATAAAGTTTAAAGAAAAAAACATAAAAAATTTTAAATTTAAAAAATCCCAGCAAAATCCACCATGAAAATTCATTGCAGGTGGGAAAGACTGAGAAAAAGTGGCAACAATTGCATAGGGCTTGTGCCTGCCATAGTGACCCGGCAACACCCCAACCTCAGCCCAAGCCACAGAGCACAGTTGTCCCAAAGGGCACCAGGAGCAGCTTACACCTGGCATTCAGGCGAGCATGAGAGTAGCACCGAGGATCTCCCACTGCCGGGTGCAGGGACCTTGTGGGGGCTTCCTCATACAGAGCTGGAGGGGGAGTAAATGGTGAATCTGCGCTGCTGGAGAGGGGTACTAGTGAACTCTAGACCAGGAGCAGAGGAACGGCAGGGGGAAGATTAAATTTTGGAGGATTTTGGTTAAAGAAGGATATTTAGAAGTATGTCTGTGCTTACTAACAATTTGAAAGGATCTAGAGTTGTGGTTTTTCAGTTGCGTTACTGATACTGATACTGAATGTGCAGCTCACTAATTAATTATATGATACTAATAAAATGATAAACTATTTTTCTCCTTATTTTGGTTTTGCTTTTCAAACTGAACTTTTTTTTTCTTGAGGAAGTCAGGAAGAACAAGTTTACATCCCAAATGCCATATTCAATTCTGGTCTTGTAGCTTCCCTCCTTTCTTCTTTTTGAGCAAGAGAAAATAGACAAAGTTTGCATCCATTTTTCAAATAGCAGACATATCTAGAGACATATTGAGGTCCAAGACATAAATTTCTGTTTGATATTATTTCCCATATGTCCAGGATATATTGTCCCCTACATTCATGAAGTACATATTAACTCTGTGTTTTGCTATTTTCAATATACACATTTTTGCCTGGCTATTTCCATAGTCAATACAGAGTAATGGGGTGCAATTCATTTGCAATGTTTTATAAATCTATTTTGAGATTAAATGAACTTCATCTTAAAATACTTAATGTTTCTGTGATTATAATGGATTTCAATGAATTAAATTATATCTGGTCAGGTGAATACTATTTCTACTGCTAATATTCTTTTTTCCACCATTCATACCATGAATAGAAGAAGATGGCTGCTGGAAAAATATATATTAGAGAGCTAAACATGGGGAAGTACTTATGAACACCTTTCTGTTTAATGTGTTTCTTTTTCTAATTTCTGGGAATAGGTTATTTGGATTACCATCCTCCAACAATCTGACTTTTCATTCACTGTTAGAAGTGTGTTGGATTGTGATCTATTGTATGGATAATAAAAAGGTGGACAATGTGTTCCTTATATCCTTGTCAGGTCCAGTCCATGACTGCCACCTTAACTTGAAGATTAGGATGCACATTTGGGATGTACTGAAATATTTTCATTTTGATTTTCTGGATAATATAAACCAGAAGAGTTATTATTGGCCTTCCACTTCATATTTGTCATGTAAAACTTCAGAATACTTAGTTATCAAACTTACAAGATTCCTTAAAAAATAGAATATAACGATGCAGTAGGATATTTACACTGAGATGTGGAAACCCAGCATCAAGTTGCTGCACTGAATCATGCAGAGAGCGACCTAAAAAAGCCTCCAGGTATTATAGGCCATGTTAGCTCATCTGCTTAGCAGCAGAGGTCATGACGAGCACATCACCCCGGTGGTCCATTATCTCCTCATGAAATTCAGAGACCAAATCAAGGATTCTTCTCTAGTGTTAAGACTCTCTACAGGACTGGCACTAACTGGCAGAAAAATTGTCTTTCCCTGCATGATCCTGACCTCCCAAGGCATTACATTTGAGTGAGGCTCTGAAACTCTTGACCAATGGAATAAAGATCATGTGAAATATCTGACAGTATCTGGACATCTAACTCTGAAGAAGAGTTACTGTCTTGCATGTATGTATTTTTATAAGTAATGCAGGAGTAATTGCTTCTCTTTAGCTTTTCTTTATGTTTCATATATGTGTATATAGCGTTTGTACAGCCACAAAAAGGCAGGTAGCCTCCTGCCTCCTTCCCCAAGAGGAAGAAAACAAAATAAAACAAAAAACCAAGCAAACTGAACCCAGCAAATCAATACAAACAACCTATGGGATAGGTGAAGAAGTAGAGGAAAAAAAGATTATTCTTCACATTTGGTTCTTTGTATGCATGGGATGAGGATCAGGGAAGTATTTGCGATATAAAGGCTGAAATACTGGATTTTGAAAAAACTCTTTTTAAATTCAAACTTTTTAGTTTTATTTTGAAAAATAAATAAAAGTCATGAAAAGGCTGAAGAAGTCTCTGGATTGAGTTATCTTGATTCAGACTTGGTAGCGGAGGGGAAAGATGTGGATATTATCTACCTTGATATTAATAAAACTTTGGACACTGTGTCACAAAAGTTCTTTATAGAGACGCTGCTGATGTATGGGCTGGAGGAGGGGACAGTAGGGTAGGTTCAAAACAGGCTGACTGACTCGGTCCTGTGGCCAGTGGTCAGTGGTAAAAGGAGACCAGTCACTTACGCTGTACCCCGGCATCAGTATTGGGTCTGATGGTGCTTGACATCTTCATTAATGATTCAAAGGATGGGGCAGAGCACACCTTAGCAAGTTTCCTGAGCAAACAGTGCCTAGAGGAGCGGTTGATATGCCAGCAGGCTGTGCTGCCACCCAGAGGAGCCTCCACAGGCTGGAAAAATGAGCTGAGATGAACTTCATGGAACGCAAGAAATGAAATGTTGAGTCCTGTCTTAGGTGACAGAAAATTTCTTTTGCTGAAATGCATATTTTTCAAGGTGAGTTTGCAGACTCTCTAGCTGTGAATGTAGATTTCAAGAAATTAGATCTGAGGAAAATCAATGTCATTAACATTCCTTTACCAAAGACATATTACCAGCTTTCAGCAAGCTGTAAAAATATTTATACATTTGTGTACCTATAGGTGTATAAATACAGAAGCATAAATGAATTTACCAATATGTAAAACCATGTACAAGTACACACAGACCTCAATACATACATACATACATACATTCAGAGGTAGATTTTTTCAGGAAGATGTTTGTGTGTACATGTGTATGTACAGAGGTTTATTGAAAGTTAAAAGATCAGGCATTACAGTGATATAATTTAAACAAATAGGATTTGAATACAAATGAAAAAGTAAAACAACCGTTTTAAATTCTATCTTACCTCTTGTGGGGTTTATGGATAAAACATCTTTTCTATGGCTGGGAATTGAATTTCTGCTGAAGTAGGCTAGTTTAAGCTCTTTGTGTTTCTTGTGAATAGTCATTAAAAGAAAGGAAAATCAATAAAGATATTCCTTCTAGAACTCAGGCAATATTTGCAAAAGCTGTAGCAAATATTTTTTGCTAGAACAGAGATAAATACATACATATAGCTTAGGAATAATGGAATTCATTGCAGAGTTCTGGGATCAGAGCTTAGGACTGCATAGTAAACAGTTCCAAAAGCATTACCATAAGTCAGAGAATCTAAAGATATCACATCTTAATATTCACATGGGCAAGTTTTTTTTAGGTAGGATGATGGAAGGGAACAGTAGATATGAAACACTAACAGAGCATTGGGAAATATTCCAGTGTTTTTCTGGACAGAGCTGAGCAAATGCCTTTTTCTTGAATTTGGCACCCTACCTGTAATTTCTAAAATATACTTGATACCTTGTTTTGATTATGCTACCATGAGCTACAGGCATTTAATCTTAATATAAAATTCCAAGTAATGCAGGCATCAGAACAGACCTTTGGTGGTTCTGAAGGATGCTTCTCTCACAGCATTGTACAATGCACAAACCCACTCTGCTAGACCACAGTACTCCTGATGTCAGATAGCCTTCTGTCTCCTGTACAGCAAACAGTTGCCTTTGAGAAGTGATTTATTCCAAGAAACTGACAACCTCATATTCAGTTCCACTATGAAATTCATGTGAAAAGGTTTTGGTCAATGTTTTGCTTTCAGCATCCTGTGTGTTGAACAACCAAGGATGTCAGCCGGAAGAAGCAACCAATTAAAGGGACTCTAGAGATTCAAATAACTTGTGTTATCCTTTCACTGCTCATTGACTTTTAGAACACATTTGAAATCACAGACAAAATCAATGTAAGTTTTCCACAGAGACTGTCAGAATACCTTACTAATTTGTGGATGTAATATAATTTAATATATGTGTACATAATGTATACATTTTCATCTGTAACACAGACAGGATAAAATTTATCAATTTAAAATTATGCTGTATCAACATATTACTGTGATTGAATGGACAAAAACTAGCACAAATTTTTCTTTTGTTAATACAAGTAAAAATTGGTTCAGTATAATATAATTGCAATATTATTGATAATAGATAATCATCAAACAATAGTATTTATCCAGAATACTGAGAAAGTCAGACACATTATGATAGATATCCTTAATTTTCCATGAGTAACTATAGATTTTAGTGTTTAGATTTTTTTTCCTCCTGCATATTAACCAGAAGAAAAAACTTGTTACATCAGAAGCACAATGGAATTTTTCTTTGGAGCTGGTCTAGGAAAAAGTACCTTTAGAGACACCAGAATAGTTTCTAATATACTTGGATTTCTCTTGGAATTTACTTTACAAGAACTGATCTGGTCCAGCCATCCCAATGAGACATAGGACTGACCAGAATACAGTTCAGAAAGCTACACCTTTGCATTCTGCAAAGGCTGGGTTGCAATAGCAGCATTGCCTCTTTGTTACAGTATGTACAGCATTGGTACATGATCTAACTGCCTTCTGACAACCTTCCACTCTTATTTTTGAGGGGAAGTGGCTCATTTCACAGCAGCTACACAACACTGGGAAATGAGGTTTTGTGGAGACCTATCCTGAGTGATAATATTTGAAGTGACTAGGAAATGAGGCACAGGGAGATTGCTGTGCCATAGGGTGGTTACTGTAAGTGCTTCAGATGTTTATAATTATATACTACATTTGCAAGCTTTTTACCCAGTTTCATGTCTTTTCAGTTAACAAGCATCTCTACTAACACTGAATAAAAAAGTAATTTTTTATTACATCTAAGCGGAATAGACAATAAAATTCCAGCTATGACAGTGGTTGTTTTCCTGTGCCTCATCAGTTTGAAGATAGTGCTTAGGACAAGGTTTTTGGCAAGTTTTTATACAAAACAAAAGTCATAGAATGGTTTAGGTTGGAAGGGACTTTGAAGATCATGTATTTCTAACCCCCCTGCCTCCTGCAGGGACGCCTTCCACTAGACCAGGTTAGTCAAAGTCCCATCCAGTCCAGTCTTGAACATCTCCAGAAATGGGGAGGCCCCAGCCTTTCTGGGCAACATGGTCCAGTGGCTTACCACCCTTGTAGTCAAGGATTTCTTCCTGATACCTAATCTAAGCCTACCTGTTTAACTTAAGGTAATTGCACTTGTCGTATCACTACATGCCCTTGTAAAAAGTCTCTCTCCAGCCTTCTTATAGCCTGCTTTAGGTACTGCTAAAAGGTGTCCCCAAGGCCTTTGTTTGAACATCCCCTATTCTCTCAGCCTGCCATCATAGGAGACAGGAGTCCTTGTGAAAGTCCTTTGTGCATCACAGAGGCCTGGCTAGAGACTTCACAGAAATTTTGTTATTCTAATACAAAGGAAAATGATCATTGTATTAACAAGTTAAATTATCTAATTGCCTTCATGATATTCCACACTCACAACTAAATACATATAGAGCCATTGTTCCCACAGAATAAGATGCACCCACATACTGGCAGACAGCTGGGCAGGCACACGGCAGACAGCAAATCAGCAAGGCACAAAAATTACACTTAGTTGTTTGCTTATAAAAAATAAGACTTAGATACAGTCTTATATCTGCACGACTTTTCTCAGAGCTGCAAGTCAAGAACAAATTTATTCACTATTAATAAGTTTATAAGGAATATAATTCTCATGGAGACAATAAAAGGTAATGTTTTAGACTACTAGGATGTTTGCAGAAGATTTCATCTTTGAAATCCTGATAATGGCAAAACTCCCATTGGCATCAAGAAGAATTTTGCCTGCCAAAAGACTGCAAGATCAACCAGAAAGTATTTACAAAAAATTTACATTACATTTAAGGGCTTTTATGACTTCAAAAATCACTTTGTGATTTTCCACAGAATAGGTCTCTAGACTTCTGATGAACTAATCTTCAGGTTCTTCTTCATGGATATTAGTTTACACATTTCAGGTAAAGGTACAAATTAGAATATCTTAGAGTAATGAATTTTGCCCTATCTTAAACTTCAGGGAGATAGGATAAAAATGGACCATCAGTATTTTGTTTGGTTTTGGTCCAGTCCTCCACATAACCAAAGAGACTCAAGAAGATACTTTGTGCTGGAGAGAGAGAGCTAAATTTTCACTGATTATGTCATGGTAATCAGAGATACTTACCTCTTTTATTTGCATGAAGAATACATTTGTGTCTTGTGAAGTATTTTGCTCTAATTAATGCTATTAATCTAAACACATACTTTCTAATTTTGCATGAAAATGGGAATAGTAACAATACGCTACTGTAAGAGTAATCTAGAAGTCCTCTTGATGCTTTATATTACCCAGGGAGAAAGTGGGAGAGGGGCAGAGGAAAAAAGAGAAAAATAAGAAAGGATAAAGAAAAAGAGATAAGGAGAAATGGAAGGTTGTAGGAAGGGAGAAATTATTTTGGAAGGTGATCCAGATCAGAAACCTTATAGAACTTAACTGATTATGATTGGAAATTCCCTTATCAGTTGCCTGTGTTTAAAGACTATTATTAATCCTCAAAATGTCATGAAGAAAGAAAATAATTCAGTCATTTTTACTGTACTTAACACACTGATGATTTTATTCTGACTAAATGATACGGATTTAGACATCATGACAGATCTTTTCTGATACAATAACATAAGGTGGCTTCTAGTCACTTATTAATTTTGTTCCTTTGCCGTCTCAGCAACATCCTAGAAAAGTCAAATCTGTAGAAAAAAGTATGAGCCTACAGTTACTATCACTGTTTCATTAAACTGTTACAACCCATTTTTCATATATAAGAAGTCTAGAACTGGGTAATTGCAGCATGATTGCAGTACTGATTTTCTCCTTTTGTCAATGACTTTGTACTACAGTTCTATTGCTCATAACCTTTGAATACCTGACATGTAATTTTGTTCTGATTTATTATACCTTAAATAATATTTGATTGGTATGAGCTACATGATGGTATCACTTACTCTGGGTATTATAAATGCATCTGAGTATTTACCACACTTAGAAATTTATGACTGCAGTCTGAAGAAAGGTTTTGGACACAAAATAAAATAACTTATTTCATAAAGTGTTTTTTTAATAGATTTCAAAATTTCACACCACTAGAAAAGTCAGGTTTAGAAACATTCTTTTCTTAAGACAAAAAATAGAGCTCAGTTTTCTCTTTCTAAATATACACATATAGATTACAAATGTGCTACTAAATTGTCTGCTTCTGAAAATTAACTACAGATCCATCAACAAAATGGTAAAGTGCAGTTTCATAAGTCCCCTATCCTGTGTGATCTCAGTATATTTTTTATGAGATTACATACAGAAAACTTACCCTGCTGCACCTTTTTTTTTTTTTTTTTTTTTTTTGGATGGGGAATGGAAATGTAGACTGTTTGAAGGAAATTGCCCAAAAGCATATAGAAGCAGCTACCATTTTTCCCTCTTCCACTTACTTCCTCTGATTAGTTCATAGGAAGGTCAACCATGGAAAACCATGGAAAAATAGACAATGACCAAACAGGGAACAGAAACAAGGAATTGTTAGACCTGTTATCTTCTCAGCATTGAGATGTCAGTACTTTGTAAATAGAAAGGATTCCTTGCTCACCTCCAGTTTTAGCTAAGATACAAGAGTCATCTGGTATTTGTATGAGAGCAGTTCCTTTAGTTTTGATGCGATCTTCTACCAGAGTAGAGTGGTTGGGAAATAATATTTAAATCCCAATACAGGGTTTTCACAAACCACTAAAGTTGTCACAAGGTTTTTGTGGGAGAACAATCTTTATTAGATTTTTTCTAAATTATAAAAGGGATGAAAAAGAGAAAATTCCTTTGCTATATATTTTTAGAGCCTGATAATCTCTATCCAAGCGGCCTACCAGTCCATAGGGAAAGACATTTTCACCAATTATCCATACACACAAAGCACCTGTGTCTATACACACAGAAACACTTACGTGGAATTTTGTTTTATTTTAGAAACACGCTACTTCCCTGGTCACTGGAATAACTCCTACAAAATCTTTACGTTTTACTTAAGTTTGAAAGGAAAGTATTATGCTGTAAGGTTTATAATTTTAACTTCAATTGGGAAAAAAATCAGTAAACAAAATAGGTGTTTTCGTGTTCTGAATGGCCTTTTTGTCTTCTAAAATGTTACATACATATATAGCTAAAGCAGTAGGAGGATTTATTTATGAAGTTAAAGGTATAAATTACAAATGTCTCATTTAAGTGCAAGCCTATAGACATCTGAAAAAGGGAGGCAAACATCACAATTTAAACTTTAGGAAATTAATCACGTTTTAGCACTGAGTACTCAAACTTAACAGAATGTATATGGCACAGAAAGTGAAAAAGCTTTTGGGAAAAGGAAAGAATTAAAAATAAATAATGTGCAGCAGCATGTCTGTTCAATGACAGTGAATTGGCCTTTTAAATATCGCATATTTATTCTTCTTTAATTATCATTCTTCACAGATATAGGGCTTAGGCTGAACTGAAGTGTGTGCTACAGAACTAGCACAGCTACTAGCAACTCACATTATATTGCCTGCCAGTCATTTTATTAAGCACCTACTACCTTGAGTTTTATCACAGCAGACAGCAAATGAATAAGAGAATTTTAGGAAATTTGAAAACATTACTTTGTTCACTTTTATAGTACAGATTTCCACAGCAGCTAAACAATTTGCTTTAAAAAAAAATTAAAAATATATAAACTGCATATGCCATTCTCACTAGCAATAATAAATAAGACAAGTGTTCCTGCTAGAATTGCAGGCATCATTAGAAAACTCAGTAGCAGTAATTTGAACAAAGTTTAGTCAACCAAGAAACACCATTCATAAAAAATAAAATAAATAATTTTCTCACCCTGGAGGCACGTAGATTTCTTCAGAAGCTATCAGAGGAGTAAATCGTAAAGGCAGTAGGGATTCACCATTTTGCTCAGCCCACCAAGATAATGTTCAGTGCATCACAACAGTGTCTTAACAGCTGTACTAAGCCCTTTTCATAAGATGCAGGCTCTGCCCTCTACAGAAATTTGGAAATTACTTCCAACTTGAGCAGTTTATAGATGAAAGAAAATACTTTAAAAGCATGAGCAAAAATGGAGGATGTGAGTTTTGAAGGTCAACCTATGTAAAAAGCACAGGAATGTTCATGTTCTTTTCTGTTCACTGCTTTTCCCCCTGAGAAAATAGTATGTTGAAATTATTTAGTCTTCAAGGACTGGGCACACTTGATCAAATATAGACATCTTTAGCGCTGGAATGATCAATTCACTTCCTTAAAGTTCCCCAAAACAGTCTGACCCAGATTAACTAATGAATGGCAATAAGTACTCACTCACAGGGAAAAAAATAACCTCATCTAAACATAAACGTGTAGACCAAGTCAAATTAATTGTGTCCTAAGAGGGTAATTTTTTTTTTGTTTGAATATAAAGACTTGGATGATTAGTTCATCTGTGGTTTCCTGAATTGTATATGTTTAAGATAATTGCATTCAAGAGAATCAAACTATGTATGCTTATCAGAAAACTATGAGCTATGTTGAAATGGTTGTAGAATCCTAACTAGTCCTCTGTGATAAAGGAATCTTCCAGAAGTTACTGGAAAACTGCTGAAATCTACAGTGGCACTCACCCCCCAAAATTAAAAAAAACCAACACAAAACCAAACAATAAAGCCAAAACTAAAAGGAAAACTGTGGGAACAGCTGGCTTGTAGTAAGAGCTAACTTACAGTGGGAACTGTTAGTTTGCCTTGGTTTGCAGGCATTGATTCTAGCTCAAAACAAGCAAGAAGCATAAATAAAGATACTAAGAGACTTGCAGCCGTTATTATTGCAAGATGTTAACTATGGGAAGTCAATGACATTGTGGGGTGGTGAATTGGCAGCCAATGGATATATGACATGAATGTTAGAAATAGCATAAAAGAGGCCGTGTAAAACGAAGAGTAGTTCCTTTCTTTGACCAGAAGCTGTTGTGGTGAGTCTTTATGTGTCATGTCCACCCCAACAACAACAAAAAACAAAAACAAAACAAAAACCCCCCCACCACACAAACAAATGAAAACCCCCCCAAACCAAATCAAACCAAACCAACAAACAAAAAAACAAATTAAAAAAAAAAAAAACAACTCCCAACAAAACTAAAAATCAACCCAATGTGGAGTTTTTTCCACGACCTAGTTTTCAGGGAAAGAAAGTATGTGAAAGACCTTCCATGAAGACACAAACTTTTGTATAACACCGTATCCACCACATCTAAACAGGACTGATTCCAGTCACGTATATTTGAGTCCTATGCTTTATGACACCTGGGCATCCTTAATACATGTATATATTATATGTCTCCAATTTTTTAACTTACAGTAATGACCTTCATGAAAAAGTTATGCTATAGGATTTCATTCTTGAAAAAAAATTGATGACATGATATTCCTCCAAGCTTGCTGTCTGATTGAATATGCAATATAACTCAAAATGTGAGAATGTCATAGGGCATCAGAGGAAAGTATGTAGGAATACACACAAGGGCATATACCATTACAACTTTCAAAATAATAGGGGTGTTTTTTAATTTTATTTTTACACTCAATTCCATCATCCTTTCCCTTTTCTAATTAGCTTTCCTCCATAACTTCTCTTATAGCTATTTAGCCTCCAGCTTGGATGACATGTGGAAAAATTCCTCTGAGGCCAATGGTAATGTTGTTCTCTGGATTGCCCAGTAATAGTCGCAAAGTATTGTTGATAAAATCTCTCAAGTACAACACCTCCAGGATAACACCTAGTGGCCAATAAAGTAGGAATGACCTGAAGTTCATTTCCCTTTTTGTGTGAAAAGAGAATGACCCTATCTCTCCTCTGTTGTTCTTCATTTCAAGGTCAACTCAACATATCATGTTTTAACTTACATTATTTTATGATATATGATTACTCATTAGATACAGAGCACACTTGTATTTTCCATCCTTTGTTGTCTGTAGTTAAACATTGAAATGAAAAATGAATACCTTATGTGCAAGAAGAGAATCTGTCTACTGGTGACCAATGACAAATCAACTAGTTGTGGCTGATTGTGGAATCTGATGAATGTTTTGAAAATCAATACCTCTGCAGCTCCCTGTGTTCACAAACAGGGTTTATGAGAGACAAGAGCTAGATCTCTGATCCTAACTCTGAGAGTTCGGAAATCAGAATACTCAGTGGTGTGCAGCACATAGTGTCAGTGATTAAAGCAATATTTAATATGTAATTTTTTGTTTATTTTCTGCTTCATTTTATATAGTCTTGTTATAAAAAACACATGTAGATCCTGCTGTAAGATGCAGAAAATAGTTAGTCTCTTGTTAGAATTCTTTTGATTCATCAATAATGATGTAGATTAATACAGGGATGTACAACATATAGAAGAGTGTTCCCTTGTTTCTCCAATGTCAGTTATTTTAAAGCTTTGTTTAAAAATAACCCTAGAAATGAAATTTATTTCTTTATTTAAAGTTCTCTACAGGATGGAGCTGGAATCAGAAATGAAGATGAAAGTTATTTTCAGATGAAAAAAAGGAATTGTTCATCTCAGAAATTCCTAATGAAGTCTTAGTGCATACAGTATGCCTTCAGCACATAGGACTAGTGAATAGCAGCATAAGAAAAAAATTCAAGCAGCCATTATCATTACTATCATCATCACCAGTCATCAGCTCCATCACACAGGTTTGTGCGTATGCTGTAATGAAAAAAAATAAAAAGAAAGAAAAGAAAATAAGAGAATGAGAGTTCCTACTAATTCTATATTGCTGAATAATTTTATCTAAGCAGTACACTACCTGCCTGAATGACCTCCTAAAGGAGGTTGCAACCCATCAGCTCTGTCATTAGCCTAATCAATATAAGCGCATTATATTTGCTTCTTTTTTAGGGAGACACTCCTAGGAAAGGTTATCAGCAACTCCTGTGTGAGAATTCTTCTGTCCCCATGGATGCACAATATGTCACCCACTGTCAGTCAGATCATCACTGACATGAACAAGAAGCAGTGGATGTGTGATTGGCCTATGCAACATACTAGATTCTTCCAGAAGAATGAACACGAGTCCAAAGGGACCATCGCTGATGTTGTCAAGCATAGAGATTTGGTGCGAATTCCCTGCTAAGTCAGTCAGACCAAATCATTTTTTATGATGTATTCCTAAGGAGGCTCTTGCTAAAGATAGTGGGTTTGCTACTTTTGTTTTCTACTAATCTTGTTTCTGCTTCTCAGGTTGCTCAAAAGTACCTTTTTATAAATTTCCCAAAACCCTTACAGGAGTATAAATGGGAGTTTTGAATCACTGAATTTTTTCTGGAAATATGCTGGGCTGAGCATTAGCATTGTAATTTTCAGCATAAAATGCTAACAAATACAGAACTTTCTTTTTCTGTTATGACAGTTCTTTAACCTTTCTGACAAACTACAGTAAACAGCAGCAGTAAAAATGTCATTGTAGAAAGCCTGAAATATTAATAGAGACTATGTGATTTTTAGAGTAAACTATAGAAAAGAAATTCACACCCAAATTTTGGGAAAATGCTATATAAATGGAAAAGTTTGTGAGCTGTTGTTTTGCTTTTTTCATTAGTATTATCAAAAATCGCAATGTTTCTGCATTTACTAAGAGGGAGAATAATTGGGCAGAATTAGGCTATTTCAGTATTCCAGGACCAGAGTCATATGAAGTTTATAAGATATCCATATACAGAGATTCACGAAAAATCATTTCAGGCTTGGTGCAACCTTCAAGTTCCCTAGATAAGTTGGGAACAAAATTTTATTAATGATGTCTAAACTTTTAAACTTGTACCAAAATGAGATAGGAAGAAATTGCTTTCTTAATCTCTCAGAAAGTATCTAACATCTAAATACATTAAAAAATCTTATCTATCATTGCCACTGCACTATAATCCATTATCTTAGACATCTGCATGTACTTCAGAATTAGACACCAATATTTGTCGATGACTTTATGGTCATGTCATCCGTTAAAGATGATCAATACTTTCTTCTGGCTTGCCTGAAATATTTCAAAAATAATTCAATGCCAACTGCCCTGGTATGGAAATGAAAAGAGAAATATAGCAATTCATGTTTTGCATTTTCTCAAGCCTCTGCTGTCAAAACAGCTCCACAGGGTTTGATGGGTTTTTGTTTTTGTTTGTTTTCAACCCAGGTATGACAAGCCATTCTGCGTAACTTTGCCCTAAAAATATTCAATTCTCATCTCTAAATACAACAATTTACCTTTTTTTTTGTGATAGGTTGACCTTACTTGGACACCAGGTGCCCACAGGAACTCTCTATCACACCCCTCCTAAGCAGGACAGGGGTGAGGAGGAGAAAATAAGATGGAAAAATCCTCACGGAACAAGATGAAAGCAAAAGCATGTGGAAAAAAAGTGAAACAAAGCAGGCAAGGTCCAGTCCAGGAGGCAAGGTTTCAGTGTTTGTAGTGGTTGCTCTGTAAGACAAACACCATAATAACAAATGCCACAACTCCTCCTTTCTCTTAGCTTTTGTTGAAGAGTAGACATCATATGGAATATCCCTCTGGTCAGTTTGGGTCAGCTGTCCTGGCTATGTCTCCTCCCAAGATTTTGCCCACCCCCAGCCTGCTGGTGAGAGTGGAATTTTGGAGGGACGTCACTGATGCTGTGCCAGCCCTGCTCAGCAGGAGACAAAATACTGGAGTATTATCAACACCTTCCCAGCTACCAATACAGAGCACAGAACTATAAGGATTGCTGTGAGGAAAATTAACTCCTTTTCAGCCAGGCCCAATACACTTTTCCATTGATGTAAAACAAAAGTATAAGATTTGAAAAATACCAATTTACTTGAAATTTATGCTATAACAGCTTATACAGATGTTTTTGACTTCTTATTTTTTTTTGTCAGAAAAGAACTGGGCACAAAGAGTTCTGATTCTGCTTTTTCTCATTTCAGTGAGAGGAAATAACTGCTCTACATATAGAACCAACCTCTTCCTATGGATAAAACGTACCTTAAATACTGAAAAAACAGAGATAGAAAACCGGATAATGACTGACTTCTCCAAGTCAGTCCAGACTACGTGTGATGAAGTACTAGGACACAAGTTCAGTTTTAGAATGGGGCCAAATTGCAATTTCTAGATCATGTTAGACAACAGTATTCATACCTGGGACAGGTTTTGTTAGAGATTCATCACTTCAATGTAATAAGATAATTTATCATAAACTAATCTTAAAAGTATTGCATCTAGAAAATTATTCCTTATTATCAGCTCAAAAATTTCTTGTGACAACTCTGAGTCAATTTTTCAGAGAGAAAATAAACAGAGACATTTAGAGCAAAATATGTTTTAAATGACAATTATTTATACACTTCTCTCAAAAAAGAATCAACTCATTCAACCTTTGTGAAAAAGAATAGATTTCTTTCCCATGTGCCAGTAAGTCTTCATAATTTTCCTCAGTGAATTAGGTCAATGATAGTGATGGTTCAAAACATAATTCTTTGTGAACATTCATCTATCAAACATTAGAGCAAAATTTCTAAATCAGCAGTATTTTAGCAATATTTCTGTACTATTTGACAGTGATTTAAAAATGTTCTTAGGCCTTCCTTTTAAAAATATAAATTTTTTTAATCTTTCAGACAAAATATAAATTTTATTTAAATTCTTATGTTTTCAAAGATACACTTACGTATTTATAATTAGCATCTAAAACATTCTTAAAAGTTTTTCTCAAGTAGGAGATAACAACATAGCAATTAAAAAAACCAAAACCAAAACAGAAAAATCAAAACCAAACCAGAACAATACAAAACATTTTAAGGCAATTTTTCATTTTCTTTAGGTTCCCTGAATTTCATCCCCATACCCTTTGCATTCTAATCTGTGGAGGGAAAAAATCCCACTCCCGCCCTCTCCAGGGCCAGCTCCGCCTCCTTCTGGGGCGCCACCCTGACAGGGGTTCGCACAGAGATCTGAGAACCGCCCCATGGGCGGGGAAGGAGCTGCCTATCATCCTAGCTCCGCCCCTTTTTCTAGACTGCTCTTGACCATTATGTTTGTGATTGGTTGATTCAAATATGTCTCTTATAAGGTTTGAGTTTATTGGTTCTGAGATGTGGACACCGCCCCTTCCCCACCCCTAAGCTTGCTCGTGATTGGCTAGTCGGCCGGGTATTTAACACCTTGCAAAACCCTTACTTGTCAGTTGGTTCGGCTTCGCTGGTCAGTGCCAACAGGGGCTGTTACTCTGTAACAATCCTGAGTTAGGTCTAACTGGTTGGGATCCTAATAAAGGGTTTTGAGGAGAGCACCTCGCTCCAGCCTTTTACTTCTCCGCTGCTCCCGTTTTCCATCGCCTCTCTGCGCAGAGATTCTCTTGCCTGTTCCGCGTGTGCCCTGAGGTGAGCCTGGGAGGAGGACAGTTCTCGCCGAGGTCCGGTCACGCCACTGACATCGAAGGTGTGACTACAACACTAATCAAATGAAGATTCACACATACCATTTGAGCACTTTGCTCCTCCTGTACAACCACACAGAAATACTCAAAGAGGCAAAGGAGTAAATCAGAGAGTCTTATCGTGGCATCTCCTTATACACAAATACTGGAACAGATTTTCCATATGAACCACATCCTTTGTCAATATAATAACAAGCCAAACTTTGGTTTGACCCTTGCTTTATATATTGTGCTTATGACAGCCTGAAGTATCGAGACTTAGCATAATAAAGCCAGTAAAAACTGGGTAGAGAGAAGAGCTATCCTTATCCTTTCATATGCTTATATAGAAAACAGTTCTTCCTTCTCTCTTTCTTTTTATCAACTTAAAACACACTCCTGAGAATTTCAAAATGAATTAGAGATACCATTGACCCATGGAAGATATTTATCTAATTTTCATTAATATGGGAAAAGAACATAGAAAAATAAAACACTAAAAAACATTATCTTTCTAGAGATAAATTTCCCATATTTGTGAAATTTATTTTCAGAAAAGTGAATTTTAAGCCTGTGCCTAAAATTGGAGCAATTTCTGAAAGTTTGCATGCATCCACTGGGGACTGTTACATCAACTGTTTCCAGTATATTCAGTTAATGTTCGATTTCATTACTCAGAACAGGGAAGAACCTTTTCCTAGGCTTGGACAGCATGCATATTATTCATTACTGGTAGAAGTGTGTGCTTAATGAGTCCAAATTGTATTCACACCAACCTGCATTTTCCACCCAGTTGGGCATTTTTTTCCTGTATTGTGTCTGTTCTGTAGCATATGCTTTGCAAACTCAGAGGAGATGGCATTCATACTCACATAATATCATGGAGGAAACAAGGTAAACAGAAGTGAGGAAATTTTAGCAATCCGGGGTTTGAAAGAAGTCTGTTATACAGTTTCAGAAAGATCACTTAGGGTAGACCTCAATAGGGGTGGTAGGCAATTTTTCCTAGGTCTAAATAATGCTCCTTGGAGCTTAATAGCTGCAAACATAATATTATCAGAATCATGTTGTTAGACAAAATAAGGAATGCAATTAAAAACCTTTTAAAGTCCATTTAATGAAAGCAGCAAAATACTCATTGGCAGCTAAGAAATCTGCTTCACGGATGACCCCAGTTGTTTTTTGATGTTTGTAAGTTATGTGTTTTCTAAATAAGCTTTGCAGTTCATTGTTACCCATGCTTTTTCATTATAACGAAGATTGCTACAAATTGGCATATACAATGGGTTCACAGGAGGAATGACCTCCTGTAAATGTATTTGTAAACATCACAGAGTGCTGCTATTGTTGAGTGCTATTTCATTTCTTCACTGACTGCCAGAGTTTAAATGAATTTAGTACATCTGAAAGTTACCAAACTGGCATTCAGGCAAGATGAAGAATCTTATATATAGAGGAGAAAAGAAAAAGGAAAGACACACGTGGGATACTATCCACTCCAGTATCCTCTGCTGGTTTTTTATTGGATGATTGAAAGGCTCATTCTAGATGGCATTCATTCCACTACTTAGTTTTATTATTTGTGCATAAATCAAAATTATTTTAAAATTTTGAAACGTTTTGGACACAGGATTGTTTTTGTGAATAGAAACAGGCTTATGATGAATATAACACAAGATGTTGATCTCTGTATATTCTATCTATGAATGTTATTTTTCACTATGCACAACTGGATAATATGAGAACTAAACCAGACCCCTTTGTCATGCATAATTTAATTGGAGTTTGTATATATCAACAGTTTCCACTCAGATGACAGATTCTAATTAATTAAAATTTATCTTTTAGTATAAGGAAAAATTATCTCTTTTGGAGATGATGGTCATGTCTTCAAATTCTATTAACATATGGTTTTGAGAGATTGTGGTTTGGCAAAGACTCATCCCAAGGAAATAACTCAGTTGCATATGTGGTGGCTTAACCCCAACCAGCAACCAAAGCTCACACAGCTTCTCTCTCACTTCCCCCTCGGTGGGGTCAGGGAGAAAATTGAAGGGTAAAAGCTGGAAAAACTGTAAGTTGAGATAAAGACACTTTAATGAGGAAAGCAAAAGCTGCACATACAAGCAGAGCAAAACAGGGAATTAATTCACTGCTTCCATGATCAGGCACGTGTTCAGCCATCTACAGGAGAGCAGGGACCCATAACATGTGAGGATTACTTGGGAAGACAAAAACCATCACTCTATATGCCCCCCACCCCTTCATCCTTCTTCCCCCACTTTATTTACTGAGCATGACAGTCTGGAATATCCCTTTAGCCACTTGGGGTCACCTGTCCTGGCTGTGTCTCCTCCCAACCTCCAACACACCCCCAACTTCCTCACCAGTCTGGTAGTCCAAAAAGCAGAAAAGGCCTTGGCTCTGTGCAAGCTCTGGTCAGCAATAACAAAAACATCTCTGTATTATCAACCCTGTGTTCAACACAAATCCAAACCTATCCCCATACCAACCAAAGGGAAGACTATTAACTCTACCCCAGCTGAAACCAGCACATTTCTCAAAAACTGAAGAGGAATTTGTAATACACTGACTACTGCGTGTCTTTCCACTGGTCATCATGCATTAAATGATGGAAAGTTATTACCAGGTAATGAAGTCAGTTTTTCATTTAATTGTTTGCTCTTCTTTTGATTGTATTTTCTTTTAACCCGAATTTTCCCTCCCTCTCAGTTTTGTAATACTTAGTGAGCAGAGCCAAACTCAGTTTCATTTCTGCAGTTACAGCCAAACTAATTTCACCATGTGCTGTCTGTACTATCTATAGTAAGCAGAATGAATCCAAGAGTTGTGACTGATGGTGGTTCATGAGACATCAAAAACTTTCCCCTAGGAATTGAAAGCAGCACTCCACCCAAGCACAGGCACAGCACAGTAATAATTTTTCTATGAGTAACCAGTCTTTCAGATTTAATGTAGCAGACAATGAGTCTGTGTACAGTGTATAGTCTGAGTCTGTGTATAGTGTGAATAGTGCTGTATAAAATTAAGGTGTTCCACAGTGGTTTTTGATTGTCTAGCTTTTTTCTTATAATGTTATGCCTGCTTGTATTTTTGCTTCTGGGCTTAAGTTTGTTTTGATTTTGTTTAATACAAGGGTATTGCCTCCTACATCTAATACTCTATATAACTCATAGAAGCCCAATCAGAAATATTTGGTGATGACAATTTATTGACAGAGTAGCACTTTCTCATTTCTCATTTGTAATTATAATGACCATCAGAAAGATTCTCTCAGTTTTGATGTATGATTTAGTAATATGACCAAAGATAATATCAGTATAAAGTTAGTTTGATATGCATGGGTAATATGTAATTGATGGTATATGTACAGCTAATTGCAAATTAACTGGATGACTTCTGTTGACTCAGTATAAGCAAACTGTTTGCAATAACCTTTCTAATGAGTTATAGATAATAGAGTTTAACATCTACTTAAAAAAAAAAAAAAAGGAAGAGGGAAGTCAGGTAACTAAAGCAAAGATGTTAATAAAGTATAAATAAGCTGCACTAACTTCAACTTCCTGAAAAATTGAACCGCAATTTATAAAACAACCTGTTTGCAAGTACATAGGAGACAAGAATGGAGTACACAGCACACGGAATGCAGTTCTATGAAGAACAGGCAGGGTAAAACCAGACTAAACAATCTAATCTTTCTATACAACAACAAAAAGAAAGGGAGTTATGTGTCAGAAAGTTTTGTTTTTTGTAAAATATATATTGCTCTTGCACATGCCATTGTCTTAAGAAAATAAGGGAAATGCAGTTAAATGGCATTGGGTGGAGTTAAGCCAGATTGGATATCCATAGCCACAGAGAAGGATGCGAAACTGTCCTTGGTAATCTTGATGTATCAGATAAGAATTAATGGGCTTCAAAATCAACACAAGAAATTCAGTATAGACACTGGGAAAACATGGAAAGGTAAGGCAGTGAATTACAGTCGTAGGTTGCTTTGGGAATCTTTGTCATAGAGGTCTTTAAAAGACGTGGAAAAATGTCTATGCAGAATCATAGAGAGAACTGATTCTGCCTTAGGGCAGGGAAAAGGACCAGATGACCTCTCAATGCCTTCTTACTCCTGTTTTTCTGAGATTCTATTACGTAGATATCGAAATTTGAATACATAATTGAAAATGTTGTAATATTACTGTTAATATTTTATAATAGTGAAACAGTTAATATTATCCAATGAATGTTGAAAATTACAATATTATTATTTGCTATTAGATTAAATTATTATTGGTATCTGAAAAAATATTACTGAATAAAAGTACCATCCATTACCTAAGATTTAATTTGTGAATCAATATTTAAAGAAAATATTCAAGGTCACTACCTTTTATTATTATTTCATAACTATAAATTTTATTTCCTGATAGGCCCTTTCAGACTGATAGATACAAAGTTTTTATGAAAAAAGAACCAGTGGAATAGTTCCAAGGATTAAGAATACATGTGCTCCGGTCTCTTTAATCTCAATGACATGAATTCTATTCATCCATTTAGTTTTAGTGTGGCAGAATAGCAAGTTTGAGTTTCAGTAATGAAGATAAGAATGTAATTCAGCTTTTTTTTCAAGAGACTGATAGGCAGGATCCCATGGGAAACTTATCTGAACAGTAAAGGAACTAGTGAGATCCAGTTTTCTTCATGGAAAAAATTCCTTAAAACATAAAAAGGTCAATAACAATATGAACAAGGTTATGTGACAGAGGGCCAGCTGACTCCGGTGCAGAAATCCAGAATGACCTCAAGACCAAAAAGGAAGTATACAAGGTGGAGCTGGGAACACTCCATTAATACAGAAACAGTGCCCAGGTCTCTAGCACAAGAATTAATAAAAGCAAAGTTCAGCTGGTGCTGAAAATGGCAGGAGGTGTGAAAGGGAACAAGAAACAATTATATAGGTAATTAGAGAAATAGAAGGGACATAAATCAAAATATGGGGCTGTTGCTGAATGAGATGGACATCTAGATATATAGGATATTAAAAAACTTGAAATATTCAGCATCTTATCTACTCAGCACTTTCTCTACCTCGAACTATCCAAGTCCTTCTCCCGAGTAGCAGAGTAGAGAAGTAAAGAAGTGCTGAAAACGTACCAGAAGAAAATTAGGTGGAAGATGTCTTAGTGATTGCTATAGCAAATTTTACATATACAATTCCATGGGACCAGATCACATGGGACAAAAATGCATTAACATCATGAATATGAAAGAAGAGGAGGATGCACTGAAGTGTAGGACTGACATTTTGCAAAGCATGAGAAACGCAGTGAAACTCAGTGAAAACAAATGTAAAGTCCTGTACCTGGAATGGAGTCAACCCATGTGACAGGACAGGCTAGAAATCTGCTGTAAAAAGGAGTCCCGCTAAGCAGAAGATTGAGCATGGAGCAACAGAGTACTCATGCTGACTGGAGAGGAGACATTCAGATTCTCCTAGGTATGCTCGGTGACAGCTTATTATGGAACAGACAGAGAAAAACTATGGCATATAAACTTCTGATTAAATATATAGAAGAAAAGATTCTTCATGGTGATGGTGGTCAAGCACTGGAATCATGGAATACATGGAATATCCATCCCTGCTAGAAATTCTCAAATCTAACATATCCAGCAGAACAGCCTAAATTCAAAGCTAGCCCTGATTTAATAAGGATCTCGGGCAGATGACCTACTGGCTGGCTTCCAGCCTAAGAATTTTTATTGTATCCTTCTTAATTTTTTTCAAAATTATAAGAAATATAACTGCAATATCATATTTGTTGATTAAACCTTAGCTTCTTCCAGGAGTACCTGTTATTTCCGCAAGCTTTCCTCTAGCTCAAACCATTTTTAAAAGCTCCTGTTGAGCATTATTTCCTTTACATGTCATACTCATTTTCTTGTTAGCCACTACTTGGCCATGTTGTGATTATTCCTTTGCATTTCATTCCTTTTGAACACTTAATCATTTTTTGTTGCACTTTCCTGGACTCCCTTTGATTTGTTAATATATGTGTGATATTGAGGTTCCCAGAACAGAACTTATTCTTGCAGGTGCGATCACACTGGGGTAGTATAGAACGGAGCTATTGTCTGCATGCTGTGTGACATCAATGGGACAGATTCCTTGGTCTCTAACAGTAATTCTTATGTTGTTTTAAATAGGAAGAGGAATGATCATTTCTGTATCTTTGCAAGGCTGGAGCACAAATACAGACATGCATGAACATGTACAAACGCTCAGACATGCACAGGCATATACAGATATACAGAGTTGAGAGAGATTGAGATAATTTCTATCTAATATCTCTTATGTAAAATGATTGCTATAGGGGGCGGAAAGAGCCAAACAACAAAAAGGGAAACAGAATATTTCCTTGGACTTTTTCAATAGGAAAAATGGGGGAAATGGCTGGAAATAACGGTAATTAACAAAACCCATCAGAAGAGATGTAGGAGTATATCAATCATTGATTCGTTTCCCTTGAATGGTGCACCTGGTCATATAGTGATACGGTGAAATGTTTTCAGAAAATCTTTCAATATGACAGTAAATTATAACACTTTTTGATTAAATAAATCACAAAGTATAACTGAGCATGACCTGGAGGAAAATATCTTGGGATACAGAGAGTAGATATGTTCTCAAAATCTGTCTGAACTTAAAGCTCAAGTCTGCCTCGCTGGCAGACTATCATCTGGTTTCAAAATAGCAGTGTCAGATAAGCTATTCCTTCTGTTTTTAGCACAATTTTCTTTCTCTGGTCTTGATAGTCTGAGAATCTCTCTCAGACTGTCCCAAGAGAATCATCTTCACAGAAAAAGCTTCTGACTCCACTTCACACCTGACTCTCAGGGAGATGAAGCGTAGACTAAAGGATCTTGCTCCCCCTCGATTATATTCCTAGATGAAATATATTTCAGACAGGTCCACAGGAGAAGGTTATGAACTACAAGCAAGAAATGAGTTCAGAGGGTAAAAGCGACAATTATTTTTCTACATGAACAAAAATGAGAAAAGGATTGGCCTTTTCCTTAAAAGTATATCACGCTGAAAGCCCAGTTCTCATGTTTTTGTAGTCTTTCTTCACATAAGTATCCCAAACTCCTTAAAAAAAACTGACAAGCACCAATTTTTATTTGATCACCTGATTGTAGTTTTTTTTAAAAAAAGAAATGTCTAGAAAGTGCTGCATCATTTAATGACAAATAATTATTAATAGATGAAACAAAAGCTTACTAATCTCTGTGGTAGTATTTACCTTTATCTTTTACTTGCTCATTTAAAAATCATTCTTTGTGTCTCCAGAAAATTCAGCTAGAACATAAACTGCTTAAAAACATGTCTGGACTGCATTCCACGTCATAAACCTACAGTCTTTGAAACCAAAAGGAGCATAAAAAGGTGATTTTGAAGACATTTTTTGCATGCATTTTATCTGCTGGTATGTTTGCATTTGTCAGCTGTTTCTAAAGGGGTATACAGTGAAATTAATTTCTTCAACAGAGCTAGTTCGTATGGCTTAAAGCCTTATCAGGGAGCTGACCTGGAGAAGTGAGGGACTAGTGCTCTTTCCAAGAGTTTCTACCACTGAAAGGCAGTTTCCAAGCTAAGCTCTCTTGCCTTGCTGAAGAAAGACTTTATTTCAAAAGAAATTATTCAGATGTAACTGAGTGTCCTCAGAGGGGATCTAGTAGGGATCTGATGAATGTCCATTTGACCCATTCTGCTTACATTCTGGGTTCATAGTATTCCTGTGCATTTTTCTTCCCCCAAGATGCTAAATACATCACTTTGGCTATATATCATCACCATGCTTGTAATTTTACCTGCTTGCTTAGGCATATGAACTTTACTGTTAACTTGGGCTAAAGCTCTTCTAGATGTTTGCCGAAGACGGGCACCATGGAAAAAAAGCATGTAGAAGAACAATACCTCCTCTAATATCTTGTGTCACAATGGTCTAGTGTATGTTTCCCTTATTCCACAAGGAATTTCGGCCACAGAAACATATCTGTAGACTAACTTGCCTGAATAACCTTTTGACTTTATTCCTCTGCATAGTCAATTTCATTTTTCTGTTTAGTATAATCACTTAATGTGATTTTTAAAAAGCAAAGCAATCTCCACTTTCTTTCTTTTTTTGGGGGGGGGGTTGTTTTTGGGGGGTTTTTTTGTTTTTTTCCTGGATACATGAGTTCTGTAGAGAAACCTTAAGTGATTAAAAGTCTCCTTACTTGAAACACACATTTTGCTGACTGGTTTCATCTGTTTTCTGTTCAGAAACAGAAGAAAGTTCCATCAAATCTTCCACTCATTTAGATTACGTAACACAAGACAGAAAATTTTTGTCTTGTTCTGCAGTATTGTGCATGCCATTTCTTGCATATCATATCACTGATATTCCCATAAATACAATTTTTAAAAATACATTTATATTTATTTTCCCATATTATAAACTAATCTAAGGGCATGTTGAGTGATCACATGTATGAAAACCTTCTCAAAATGCTGATGGAACAAGGCACTAGAAACTGCAGTATTTTACTCATTAAAATGCTGGTGCTAGTGAGATTATAAATATATCAGCATCAGTTTCTTGATGCTGAGTGTCATGATTGTGTATTTTTTCAAAACAGCTTTATTTGCCCTATTTTCCTGCTGAAAACAGAGATGTTTTAGTGGGTTTTATTTACGCTTTGTGACAAAGGATAGGCCTCTCTTTGAACTCGAGTTCTCTTTACATGTAAAGACATAGAATAATATACAGGGCAAATAGAATTAGTTATAATGCCAGATATGAATATTAATGTATGAATATAATCTTACATTTTTTGATAAGTATTCTTATTCAATGCTAATAATCAGTGTCTCTTTTTCTTATGATCGGGCTCCCTAATCTCTTTTCCACAGCACTGCTGCTAATCAACATGAAGCAAACCACCAGCTTATTCAGAGAACAACCATGTCTCTGTGGTCTGAACAGTAATGGAGTCTGACAACAGGTTATAACCTAACTTTATTGAGGCACTAGGGAAGATGAGCAGCAATGCAGCCAAATGGTGATTCACCTGATCCCTGATAGCAAACACAGGGTCAGCAACGGTGCCGTGGCTCTCGTGGACTATCAGGGACTCAATGTCAAATCAGTCGTGCAAATGACTTCTGAATGCAGATGAGAGTTCTGTCACTCCTTGGCTCCACCAACATGAGTGTGAGTTGAGAGAATCACGCCTTACGTGGCAGCAGCACGGACTATGTGTCATCTCAGATGACGTGGGTGACATCCTGCCTACAAGACAATGGGGGCAGGCTGTCAGACTGCAAGAAAACAGACTTGAACAAATAGAACAAGCTTGCATTAAAGGTACTCCTATAAAATTTCCAACAGTTCTCTCCTTCTGCTGTATTGCCAAGATCAGATCTGAAGATACATTGTTTACAGCACCAATAGATATCCATCGAGAAACTTTAGATGAGTTCTGTTCATTTTTCCAAATGATATCCCCTGGTTCATTCATTGTTCCTTAATAGGCACTCTTTGTGAAATGAAGACTGCCACTTGCCAAGTTCCAGACTTCTAGACAGAATGTCCATGAAGATAAAAGTCAGATATCAGCATAAAATTTATGGAATAGTATTTTCTGAACACAATATTTTTGAGAATTAAGTAATAATATTTTGCCCCATTTAATTACAAACTAAGATTTGTGTGTAGAAAAGGTAGTTTAATTATTTACCAGTATACTTTTATTTTGCTGGTGGTGGGAATATGATTCTTCAATAAAAGCAAATAAAGCTGCGGTTTGTGATTAGGCCTTCTCAAAGAGTCATATCTGTTTTCTGTTTGTTGCTCACTGTATGACAGAACAAAACAATATACAGCAGCTATTTATACTTTTAAAGCCCATTCTAATTACACAGTGCCGGACTTGAGGCTCTCTGTCCATTTGATATACCTTAACCTTCAGTCAGGGTGCAGAATTGGACCAGTACTCTGGCTGCTGTCTTATTAGAGCCAAGCAGTGCAGAAAGAGTAATTTACATACCTTTTGCACAGCACTTCTGTTTCTATAGTTCAAGATAGTGGAACATCATGATTTACTCAGTATGCAACCTACAGCAGGTTGCACAGGATTGCATCCAGGTGGGTTTTGAGTATCTCCCGGGATGGAGAATCCACAACCTTTTTGGCCAACCTTTTTCAATGCTCTGTCACCTTTGCAGTAATTAAATTTTCCTTCACATTCAGAGGAAACTTCAAGTGTTTCCATTTGTGGCCATTGCACCTTGTCCTAAAATTCTAAATTTTCTTTGTTAAATATTATCAGTTTATATGTTTGTCTGTTTTCTTATCACTTCCCCAACTGAGCCTTTGTGAATAGTTTCTTTTGTATTTCAGCATTTAAATCACTCATTAAAAGCCAGAATTGTACAAGAGATGAGAAAACTTCTACAGAACCTGCCTTAATACTGCCTTCTGATTTGATAGGAAATCACGGTTTAAGACTTCTTGAGCATATCTGATAATTTTGCGCATCTATAATACTGATCATCTTAATCTTACCTTTTGCTTATAAGTGTCACATAATGCAGCTTCAAAAGATTTTCTAAATTCAAAATACATATAACATATACGTTTCTTCTCCTTTATCTGTAAGACCGTTATCCTATCACAAAAAGGAAATTAGATTATTCTGACAGGCTTTGTTGCCAAGAAATCTGTGCTTGCAGTTACTCTACTCTTACGTTATCTCTAGGTGCTTATAAATTGTTTGAATATTTGTTCCAGCTTTTTATAAAAGGAACTAAAGCTAACTCACACATAATTCTCAATTCCTACTTTTTCACCTTTTTGAAGATGAGAACCGTGATTTTCTTTTTTTCACCAGCTCTCCAAAACTTCATAACCTTTCGTGAATTCTATAAGGTTCCAGCAAGTCTTTAAAGTTTTCTGAGTAAAATTCAATTGGACTATCCAACATAAAACTTCTAACTTACGTTAGAGCTCTTTAATGTACTTTTCTTTTCTCCAAAGTGAATCTTTACCCCTTTCTTGTTGATTATGTGTCAGCTGCCTGATCTCAGACAATCGTTTTAGCAATATCTGAAGCTAAAAAGAACATTAAATGCTTCAGCATTCTTGATATCATAATCAGTTCTTCCTTCTCCCATTCAGCATTTCCTTTTATCTGCATCTTGATACCAACATGCTTACTGAATGTCTTCCTGTTACTCTTTAAAACTCTTGCCAGTTGCATCTTATTTTGCATCTTGGTCTTTTACCAACTTTTTTCCACTCATGTTTGTCCTTAACAATTTGCCCTTTTTTTCTGCAATCCATATACTCCCTTAATGCAATTAAAATCACTAAAGAATCAATACTTTACCCAAGCTGTGCTTTTTTTCTATACTTCCTATCTGTTCAGTATTTGTGGTCTGCGATAATGCTTCTAATATAGTTTCTTCATTAAGCAGCCAAATTTCTTATTCTTTAGACTTGTTTCCCACAGAATATAAGTTCTCAAAACTCTTAATTATTGCTCTAATAAATTTGCATGTTCAAGGTTTATTTAATCTAATGTCTGAGAGTCAGGAGTTTTCCCCAAGGGAAATCCGTAAAGGCAATTGAAAGTATTTCAGCTTTCCCTGTTCTGTGGGCTTTGACCTATTTCCCACAACTACCCAGGCATTTTCAAAAACAAATCCCCTGCTATTGAATGACATACCCTGGATCTCTCCTGCTCTCTTGCTGTGACACATTGTAATTTATTATTACCATTGTTACTGGTCTTTTTTTTTTTCTAAGGGACTGAAGAGAATTTGGGGGTTGGAGTTATGATGAAATATGTGAAGTAAATGCTTAGAGAAGCTTACCTGTTATGTACTTGTGTCATAAATTATGTACTTATGTACTATGTCATAAATCTCCAGGGATATTGACATTAGGGCCAATAGATCTTCATTAGGTGGTGTACCTTCAACATTAAATAAAGGTGTGCACTTGTTAATTTTCTTTTTATTTTTCATTAAAATGGCCATTCAAATTTTTACCTTGGTATCAAATATTTGTACAAAGTACTCTACTATCTAATTAGTTCTTTACCAGTTGTTAACCTATTCTTTCTGTTAAACCAGAGAACCATAATTTGTTCCTTTTATAAGTTACTTTTATAATCTACCTCTGAAGATGTCTAGGGGAAAAAAAAAAAAAAAAAAGAAGAAGAAGAAACTCAGGAAAGCAAAAATTTGTGATTAAATGTAAAAAATGTAAATTATGGGTAGCTGCTATCACGGGCAGCTGATATCTGTACTTTTGCTGCTGTTGGATTTGTACCAGGTCTTTATTGACTGGGACTGAGAGACTGAGAGGAAAGGAAAAAACCAGATATGTGAAATATAGCTTGAATAAAATGAAATAACAGTTGAAGGTCTTCTTATCCAAATCAGAAATATCCAACCCAAAATGCAACATATATTTGATGGAGAAATTGTACTCATTATCAGATAACCATATGGCTTATTTCTTATCTATTTGTAAAGAAGGAATACTGCCACAGAGAGTTAATCGCATATGATGTTCATAATGCAATATGAATCACAATAACAATCCTAAATAGCCATTATGGTAAGAGCAGTGAAATGGAACTTGAAATAAACAGTGCAATGAGTGCATATCAGTTAGCTTGAAAGGATAGGAGCTTTCCGGTGGAGGAAGAGCGACTGAATACGGTATCTATTAAAGGACTATTAAATGTGAATATAAAGTGTCTCCCTAAAGCCAAGTGTCATATGAGTGGGAAAAAAAAATACATAGCTTTCTTGCCTTAGGTTGGGTTCCCATTAATTTCCTAAGTCTCTTCCTTGTAGGATTTTTTTGGCATTAAACCACATGGTTGAACTCAAATTGCAACCTCACTTCTACACAGGCACTACTCTGTGTCTATTTTATGCATATTGTCAGTGAACTTGTTCATAATGCCTTCCCATTGTGAGATCTGTTCACATTTTGGAAGTGGCCAAAGGATTCAACTGTTACTGTAGAAGAGGGATAGTTTGTCAGGAAAAAATACAGACAAAGCAGTGAGAATCCATCATCACTACTTGAAAAAGCTGTTTTTTTTTTAAAAAAAAAAAGTATATCTTTCTGTCAGGAGAAGTTGGGTAGACATGGAATAGCTCTCTTATTGCTGTCAACACAATAGGTATAAGCACAAAAGCTTGGGGATACTGGTGGCCTCAAATTCATCCTTTCCATTTCAATGGCTGTCTTATATTTTCAACTGGTTCTCCACCCAAGCAAATGAATTTTACATTGCAGCACAAAGACGCATCCACAGAGCCAACTTTAAGCGAATGAGAAAGAGAACCAAGGACACATATTTGTGAAGAAAAACCTGATCTTGAACATGGATTAGTAACTAGAGGAATACTCTCTGTCCACTGACAAACTGCATTCATGCTTCAATGTCTTCACAGATATTTTATACAAGTAGTTTGATTAAAATTGTTGCACAGTAAACTGATTCATATTAGTCATACTAGATAATAAAGGCAAGCAAATTTATTTTCTTAATATTGTTCGTTCTTACAGAGGACATTAAGAGAGTCATCAGTCTGCAATCAGTACTGTGATCTGGTTCATTCCATTGTGTTGTGACCCTGCATCTTCTTTTGGTGAACTTTCACAGGGCTTTATGGTACAAAATAGGAACAAATTGCTTTTACAAAAAGCTGCATTTAAGTGAAAAATTTTAAGTATGATTCCTTTGAATAATTAAATAGTCATCATAATAAAGGCAGTTTCTTTAATAAAATTATTTCTTACTAAAATGTCAGTTTCATTAAGGTTTTTACTTTGAAGAATAAAATAAAAGACAAACATTTCACTCGATGACTGCAATACATATCATGTAGATAATATTAAGATATGCCTCGTTGCCTCCTAGGTAAATTATAGAAGATTTTAAAGGGATATCAAAAAACTAAATTTATCCACATTTTGACTTCGCCTCTGAAAATACTCAAAGCAGACTTCAGGTAAAATATTGAAATATGTAAGGTCTTCACAGCAACAGATATATGGAACAGGAGAATAAATAACACACAAAATTATGACTATATGTATGTTAAACTTTGGCTCGGGAAAATAGACCTGCCTAGAATATATAGCTGAATTTTGAGATCCAGCTGTGGAAATATTTCACACATGTCCAGCACTGGTTTGGTTTCCAAGGCTCGCTCGCTCTCTCTCTCAAATCAGACAAATGTGTATAGGTAGGATGCAATATGTAAGTATGGGAGAAAGAAAATTATTGTAACTTATATTTAATTTTGAAGTAAACTATGGGATGAAAATTCCCTTCTTTAGTGAGGAGTTTATATTTAAAATGGGTTGCAGTTTCATTCATAAAGGAGTCAAAATTCTGACTTTCACCACATTCTATCCAAATCATTGATGTCTGGATGCAAGATACGATCTCATGAAAACTAGGCTTATTACAAATTCTCACACCTAAAAACCCCATAAATATTGCCAATCCATGGAAACACTTTCAGCTATGCTTATCTGATTTATAATATATGCATACATTGGGAAAATATAATTCACTTGCTGTGTCTGTCTCTTTCCATTGACTATAAAAGTGGCTGATGACTTAAACATTTATGTTGTCCAGATCTAGATTAAATGCATTTGGTTCAGGTTACAAATGGGTTATTCAGAATTAATATCAGTTAACTACCTATGTAAATGCAAGATAACTGCCGATGTGTATAAGTGTTAGTAACAGCAAGAATAAATTAAAAAGTAAAATGCGTGCCTGAAGCAAGGTTTAAGATCTGAGGCCCTTCCCAAGACCACATATTCAGGCAATGATGATAAACTATAGCCTAAGAAGACACCAAGAGAAAAATCCATAGGTTTTGTACTGAAACTAACTTGCAGAGTGCTGGAAACATTTTTTATAATACATAAGCAGCTCAGGTATGTTACCAGACAAGTCGTCCACAAAAATTTCTTCCAGCCGTTTGTAAATCACCTGCCAGCCTCTTGGGGTTTGCGATGTAACTGGATTATGAAGTTTCTAGTGTTTTGCTTTGTTGGGGGACTGTATTTTGAGATACTTAATTCTTAATTCCACCAAACATTAAAATAATTGTTACACCAGTATCTCCAGCAAGGTATGCTCAAAGTTCAGCTTCATTCACATAACTCTGTGGTAACTCCAGTGTTCTTGACTACTTTATTATGTACCTAATTAAATAGTCTATGAACTAAATGAAACTAAACAATCAGTTCAAATCTTCTCTGTATTCCCTGTGCTGCTGTGTAACCATAATACAAAGTAATTGTTATTATATTTGATGAAATGGCCTAAAATGATTCATATAGTATATCATTGTTGAAACCAAAGCACTTTTTTTACAGCTTAGTGACAAAAGGTGAGGTAGAGCTCCCTGGCAAGCTGCACAACAGTGAGGTGTTTGAGAGTGAAAGGTCTACACAGGGTGGAAGGAGCTTAAGATTTTCCATACCACCTATAAGGAACACCTCCTAGAACCTCTGCAGCTGGACCTTATTTTAACCTCAAAAAAGTCTGTGCAGTTCCCTACCAAACAGAGCCCAGGCACTTCATCCACTGCATGGAATGGGGTCATGGACCTGGAAACAAACTGAGCCACGAAATTATATGGCACAGAAAATTAATCTTATGTTATTGATACCTAAATATTATGTAGTCATTTCACATCCCTTAAAAGCTAAACATGCAATTTAAGATTCTCATCTTGCTTGTTGACAAAACCAGTCAACAAAGATACATGAGTACCTCAGTACCTCCAGAAAGCAATAGAAAGCAATTTATCCTATCTGGCCTAGGCAGAGGTTCAAAACAGAGGTACTGGAATGGAGGTAGCTCTTAATCTTGGATGCCAATTAAATAAGCTTAGATGAATACATTGTTTCTTTATTGTTTTAGGTGAACTAAAGATAAATGAGATTAATCCCAGCATAGAACTGAAGTGTAAAGTGAACTGGAGTAATTTTTTTTCAAACATTTTAAATCCTATCCTTACACTATGATGCTCTTTGCAAACTACATTATGGTAGGGAAATTCCATTCTCCATTTTTTCTAAGGTAATAACCTTCCAAAACACAAGAAAACTCCACTCCCCCTATCTTTTCTGCAGTCCAGGGATTCAGGAAACGGATGGTGCTAGACCACAGCATAACTGGTCACCTTTCAGATTTTCAACACAGATTACTGTGTTGAGCACAGAAGGAGCAATTCCAAAATGTCAAAAGCAGACAAGGCAGAAGGCCAGCTTGGCTGAATAAGAATCTTCTTTTGAAGTTAAGGCAAAAAATAAGAATGTATATGGCCAGTGGAACCAGTGTCAAGTGACATGTGAGGAATATGAAGATGATGGGAGATTTGTGTGTTCAAGGCCCAACTACAGTTTAAACTCGCTAGAAATGTGTGGGACAATGAAAAGATTTAAGATAAAATCTCCTGGGTGATCTCATATACGTTTGAATGTGCTACAAGTTTATCACAGAGGAATGAAAAGTGGAAAATAACCTTTTTTGTCGTGGAGTCCACACCTTTGCTAGTATAGTGTTTCAATTTTGCAGAGTTGGGGTGGTTTTTTTTCTGTGAGTTTTGCTAACTCCAAATCCCTGATGTTGATTTACTGTTGCTTGTTTAATATGTTTAAATATACAGTGTATGTGCAAACACATTTAAACAAACATATGGGGGATTTCAGCACGATGAGTTCCTGCTAGTGTATTTGGCAGATCTCTTCTCCTCCTACATTCAGGCTGTTCTATATAAGGGGCTTAAATCTTTTCCCAGTACAGTAAATTACACCAACATCATCTTGCATTACTGAAATTTAAAGTCCCTCTTTTGCTTTCTCTTTCAGGTGTGTATGATTTCTCCCTCGAACGTACACGTAAAGTGTCTCAGCTTCTCTCCCGTGCTTTGTCTCACCTCTTGCCAAACACACAGAGAAGCACTGACTCACCTAACAGATTTTTCAGTTGCCAGAGATTTTTCAAAGCTCTGTTGCCACAGAAATGCTCCTTCATTCACCCCAAGTTTTGTGGGTTAATTTAGTACCAGCTAAACCTACTTTTCGTCTACAGAAATGGTCAGAAACTGAGGTGCCTGGAGAATAAGTGGGTAGCCAAGGAAACCTCTGAGAGGAAGGAGGAGAAATGGAGTGAACTCCCTGGTGCACTGCTTTGAAGAACCAGAAAAATGGTTTTGGATATTGACTGTGGGTTTTTCTCACAGTCTTTAGTTCCAAAATAAGGAGTAGCATCAAGATATTGTTTCCCTCATAGAAAATTGCCAGGAGTCTCTAGATGTCATATTAAATGAACATTTCCAGGTTCTCTTTAAAATGGAGTGTTGTGATTCAGACACAAAATTCTGAAATGAACAGATACTGGGATCAGTTGACCATCCGGAATAACAACTCATGAGCAAACAGAGAAAATACTGTGAGATGTCTTCCATTTATATTTATATCAATACATAGAAGAAATTGTGACAGTCACTCTACAGTCTTCTAATTTAAAAAAAAAAAAAAAAAAAAGATGGCATGTTCATCTTTGCTTATTTAAATTAGGCTAGTCAAACTCAATATGATAAGCAAATGTATACCATGATGGGTAGGGTTGCACTTTCTGAATTGTGATCAGTTAAGGACATCAACAATTTCTGAAGTGTTAAGAAACTATATTTAATAAAACATGCTGTGCCACCAAACTAAAGCATGACAGAAACCAAGATGATAAAGGTTAACAGTTAGAATAATTTAAATATTTTTAACATTAATTAAAAAAAATGCTAAATTTAATTCTTTTAGGACATAACTACTCCATGGATTCCAGTTTGACACTGACAATATACAATAGTGATTTTTTTAGTGCTGATAATGCCTATCAATTAAAATGTACTTGTTCCCTAGCTGGACTTAGAACACTTTAGTGTTATGAAAAGAATATATACAATTTTTATTTTTTTTCACAGTTTAATATAAGTTGCACATAACTGAATAGCAAAAACCTGTGCTGAATTATAGCTGTGGGCCAAAAAATACAGTTTCTAATAACTTTTTTCATTGGAAATATAAGCACTCAGGCAAAATCAGACCCCCTTGAAATTTTCCCCATTGCATTACTTGGTACTAAATAGTGTTTGTTTACCTTCTCTTATTCAAACAAATATTGTAATCATTGTCTCAATTTAAAAGATAGATGTAAACTATTGACCCAATTTATTCTTATTGTAATACCACAGACAGAGAGACAAGTCTAAAATATGTTTATATGTATGCACAAGAATATGTGTTCTGGAATTTATATATATGAGTGAGTATATCGTGTAAAATTGCACACTGAATAAATGAGAAAGTGAAAATTGCCAGTATTATATTCAGTTGCTGCCTGCTTCCTGAAGATAGTCACCTTGCAATAGAAGGCTAACCAGGCTCCTTTGCTGTAAACATCTGCTTTTATTAGTTAAGCTCATCAACAGAAGTTAGGCACAATTAATGCATGCAGCTTTAATGAAACATACAAAACAGCAATTATAGCCATAATTATAATATAATTGAATTGCAATCATATCATCAAAGCAAGCTACATAAAAATTTTGCCTTTGAAACAACTCAAAAGAGCATTGTACCCTTTTTTATCGTCTATATCTACCTCTTTGCAACTTTTTTTCCCAAATATAGAGAGACACAATAGTATAAATTTAAAAGGAAAGAACAACAACATACAAAACTTACGTAGTTTGCTTGACAGCCTTGCATGGGTTTTCAGTTCATTTAATTTTTACTGAGCAAAGACCTACCCAAGTGCAGAAAGACTTCTTATATTTGTGGCCTTGTCAAATTTCATTAGGAAAGCAAGTTTGGGTCTGGTCAACACTTAGGCAGCAGAGCTCCAAGGAAACATCAGGTGCTGCAGGAAGCAATATTACAGGTTCCTTAATAATAGTCTCTTCAAAGCTGATGTCACAACAATGCTAAGTGACACTCTGATCTCTAGATACTGACATTGGAGATTATGATGGGATATCTACTGTCATTTATGGATACCAACGTATAGCAGTCTTTTATTAGATGAGAAAGAAAAATATAATTAATTCCAATAGATCAGTGTGCCTATAAGGTAAGCTGGTTGTTTATTCCAGGTGTTTGGGTGACTTAGTCTGTTCTCCTTCCTGCCTAATGACCTGTCTTCATTCACATCTTCTCTGTTCTGGAAGGCGAAAAAAAGATAATAATATGGCCCATTTATTTCAAGAACAGGAAACGGGCGTTTGTTTTTGTCTTGGTTTTTGTCTCCTCCCACCCTGTACAACGAAAATATATATTTAAATGGAGATGTCATCGTGTGGGTATCTCTCTCATTGTACATTGTTTTGGATCTTTTTAATTTGCTAACTAGATGCAGTTAGAAAATGCCCGAAAACTTTTTACTTCTTCAGAACATGATGTTTTGTTAAAAACAAGCGACATCAATGCTAGACATCTTTGGTCCCAGGGCTGTCTGCTTATTACTAAGCCATATAATTTCTCTATAGGTCTGCTTTAGATATAGAGTGGAAATAAAATCTCATCTATTTTGCCTTGTTCATTCATCTTTTGATTATGTTTTTCTTTTTGTTGGTTTTTTTTTTTTTTGTTCTCTCAACTGATGGCTGAGAGTCACAGTCTGGCTTTGAAGGCAATTTTTATTTTAGTTAAACAAGAAAACATAATAAATATTAGAGATTTTATGGCTTTATACTTTTATTTGAATGAAAGCTATGAGCTGAAACAGGAAGAAAAATCAGCTTTGCATAATAAATGTCTGGTTTATATCAGGTTTGAAAACCTGAAAATCACCAAGTCTTCTTTTACTGTCAAGAATTTAAGTAAGAAGACAGTTGCAGAAAGTTATACTCCGTGAGTAAATTTCAGGAAAATGGAGTCTCACAGAACTCTTCAAACTTTTTTCTCAAGTATTCATGTCATAAAGAGTTTTGATCAAAATACAAGACTAGAAACAGGATTAAAACACCAGGATGGGACTCATGACTCCCATCTTCTGCATTTCTTTTTTTCATCCTATCCCATTTAACTTCAAACCTTCTCTCATAAAACTTCTAACGCTCGAAGTTCCTTCCATGTATTCAATTTGTATGTGTGCAGTTTATAAACCAGCAGCAGCTGTAAACTATTTGCAGTTAAATATGCTGAAAATGAGTTTAGGGGTGAGACTGTAAATTAACTTGCAGATTAAAGATCCTTATGGTTTGTTTTTGGGCTTTGGGGGTTTTTTAGGTACCCCAAAGCCCAGAGGAGTACCCATGCTGGAAGAGTTTGTTCCTGAAGACTGTGCCCTTTTGTAGGGACACACACTGGTGCAGTTAATGAAGAACTGCAGCCGTGGGAAGGACTCACACTGGAGAAGTTCATAGAGTATTACCTCCTGCAGGAGTGACCCCACCCTGGAGCAGGTGAAGAGTGTGAGAACTCCACCCCATGAGGAAGAAGGAGCAGCAGAGACAATGTGTGATGAACTGACCAGACCACCTATTCCCCATCCCTCTATGCCACTATGATGGAAGGAGGTAGAGAAAATCATGATTCCATTGAGCCTGGGAATAAGGAAGAGTTGGGTGGAAGGTGTTTTAAGATTTGTTTTTATTTCTACTCTGATTTGATTGGTAATAAATTAAATTAATTTTCCCAAGTCAATCCTGTTTTGTCTGTGATGGTAGCTGGTGAGTGATCTCTCCTTGTCCTTTTCCCATTAGACTCTTGGATTTATTTTCCTCCTCTGTCAAGTTGAGGAGGGGAGTGGTTTAGTGGGCATCTGACATACAGCCAAGATCATCTCGCAGCTATAGTTTTACTGCTCTCTATAACTCTACTATTTTTAGTCTCTTTACATGCAAATCTGCACTACTAAATCCCTCACTGGCCTGAACAAAATTAATTATTCTGATACAAATCTCTGTGTAGACAACATTTTCTCTGTGACATCTCAAAATTGTAAAGATATTCTCGTTGTAAATGGATCATTTAAATACTACTGTGAAACATTAAAGAAGCATGAAGCAGTGAGCTAACGATGATTGCTGATTTTTCCCTTAACAGCATCTTACTATTGTGGTTGCATTTTACCTTGTTATTTATTCATAACCAAATTACCAAAGATATTAGATGAAAGTGAGAAGTAAAATGGGTATCTAGTCACATGAGGAAACATCTCTAACTACCAGTGACCCCTGTGATTTTGGCATCTTTGATTCATGGATCTTACTTACCTGTGAAAATTATGAGTTACCTTCATCCAAAAGCTGTCCTTTAAATAATGCAGAAAATGTTTTCAAGCTCATAATTTCTTTGACTTGAGAATATCCTGCATTAGGAGTACTAAACAGGTGTACTCCAAACAAACAAAAATAGATTGTTCTTCAGTCTGCAAGTGGGAAACTAAGGCAATGAGGTTTTAACTGTTATTTTTTCAAAGTAACGTATACCAACCATGCTTAAGATGTCTTGACACTTATATGATCTGCTCAGTCCCTTGTTCTCCTAGTGCTGGCAGATTGTAAAACAAATTCCTCATATTTTTGAAGGTGCCTAAATACAACACATTTCATAAGTGATTTTCAGAAAATATATTATAAAATGAAACTGAAAATGAGTAGTTTTAGATTCGATATTAGGGAGAAATTCTTTATTGTGAAGTTGGTGAGGCACTGGAACAGGTTGATCAGAGTTGTGGATGCCCCATTCCTGGAGGTGTTCAAGGCCAGACTGGATGGTCTAGGGAAAGGTGTCCCTGAACACGTCAGGAAGGTTAGAACTAGGTGATCTTTAAGATTGTTTCCAACTCAAGCATTCTCAGTGATAGACGATTCTATAACTCTTTGATCCTATTAAATTTATATGCAAGATTAAATTAAATGTGATTCACAGTTCGAACTAGAATCACTTTTTCAAAACAGTGATAAATGATCCTTACAAATGTTTTCTATGTGAAGGCAAAATGAATAATTTCAAAATGCATACCAGTGTGTTTGTGCATGCCAATTTCCTACAGGACCTGATATCTGAAGATTTTTTTGGGAAGGGTATTCTGTTATCATCAGAAACCAACTATTAAGAGAGACCAACCACTAAAGCAAAGATTCATAAATGTGCACAGGATGTTGCTGACTGTCCAATAAAATCAGCATTTCACAGGTGGTGTCTGTATAATTCATTGCTGATCCAAAATGTTTTGTGAAGCATTCATTTTAAAAACAGAGTGTAAATACCAATGAAGTCACAGCAGCAAATGTTGAATAATTCCAGTTTCAGAATAAAAGAAGAAAAATTAGCAGAAGTGGAGTTATACTGGCATTAAGCTCATTTTCTATTTAGTTTCATAGTTTTATCACAGGCTAGACAGTTCTGATGATACCTTTTAATTCTTCAAGCAATTCTTCAACAATACTAGATTCCTTGCTTGTTTCAAGGTACAATTTCATGAAGAAAGTCTGATATCCTAAAACTTTTCTGCTATCAATGAGTAGGTCTACACTTGTTCTGGAAGACAATAATGTGCACTGCTCCCAAAAATAGGAACATAGAAGGAGAAAACAGGCATTAAAATAGAAAGAACAGAAAACAAATGATAAAACAAAAATTTGCATTATAATATACTCAATTAAACGACAAAAAAAATCTGTTTACAATGTGTAAAGGCACAGAAATCAGGTTTGATATTGATTTCTGGTCTTGAAAATGTAGGTTATGATGTACTCCTATACCAGATTTTGGGGATGACTTTTAGAAAATAAATTTTTCTCAAGTGTTGCAAAATCCTTTTTTGATGTTTTTGCCCTCTAAATGTGAGCTATCCAACTTTTATTCAACCCAGAACGCCACTCATTTTCCTGAACATTAATATGTAGAATTTCCAGTATGCCCTAGAGTACATCTTGGGGTTTCCACTGTGACTTGAGAAGGGCAGAGCAGTACCAATGACTCATGTCACACCTACCCAGCAGCTCTATGTGAATTCTTCTGATATCCTAGGGCATCTCGTACTGTACTGAATAGATGCATCAGCTTTTAGTGCTTTTCACAGTTTTCTTTCATTGACAATACAGCTTGTGCTGGTTAGCCATGGGTTTGTGGAGCAGAATAAATTTTCTTGCTCTGTATCAATTTCTTCACTCAGTGGATAGATGGCAGAGAGGAGGTGCTGAATATCATACACACATACAGACTAAATTCCCTCACATTTTCAGGGGAAGTTTCCCTTGTTTGGATTTTTTTTTTTTTTTTTATTTTTAACTTTGCTAATCTCATTTTCCAGAATCAAAAATAGCAGAGTTCTAGAGCATTATTTGCTCTTCCAGGCAACATTAGCAGTCACATTTTCCAGCATGGGGTGAAATCTCCCCAGCATATTTCACTTAGCTTTCTGTGCTTTCTGAACACTCTTCTGCTACGAAATTTTCAATTTTAAAGCGATAATTTCCTTTAAATATAAAGTAAATTATAAGAAGAAGAAATTCACAGACTCAAATGAGCCCATCTGAGGACTCAGGTAATAGTCTCACAGCAGATGCTGACCTCTCTTGCCTGCAAGGCCTAGGGCAGGTAAGTACCTGGTGTTAGGTAAAATTTGTTTAGGACCCAGGATTCCTCTCTCAATTGCTTAAAATTTCATGTCCTCTACTGTGAAACTTCTCATTTTCTCTGCACAAGAGCAAACTTTAAATAATATAATATAATATAATATAATATAATATAATATAATATAATATAATATAATATAATATAATATAATATAATATAATATAATATAATATAATATATAACAGGAAACAAAAATAAGGTTTTTCTTCCTAGAATTTGAATTCTGTATTGTCCAGTTACTTGATTTCCATTATTAAAAAGATATAAATAAGTCCTTTGTCTTCAGACCAAAAGAATGCTAGTGAAAAGAAGAACTCAGAAATCTCCTTAATTTATAGACACACTGGGCAATGATTTTGTTTTCATAGCGGACTACTGGTAGAAAAGTAATAAAGAAATATATCCTTTATCTCTACCACAACGCACAAATTCAATAAGAAAGAGATTAATTTTGCAATGTTGTTTTTCAAGTGTTACGTAGTCTTTATATGCAATAAGCAGCAATCTTTTTCCCCACACAAGAAACTCCAGTATTTGTACAATGTATGTTTTCATTTAGCAAAATACTACTAATTTTTAAAAAAAAGAAGATAGAGGTGAGGAGGTACTCCAAGTGCCAGAGCAGAGACTCTCTTTGCAGTCTTTTGACAAAACCATGTTGAAGCAGGTTGTTACTTTTGCCGTACATGAAGAACTGTGATAGAGCAGCTTGTAACCTGTGGAGGCTCCCATGTCAGAGTTGGTGGATAGGTCCTGAAGGAATCTAAAGCCCATGGAGACCCCACACCAGACCAGGGAGAAAGTCAGAGGAGAGGGAGCCGCAGAGAGGAGCTGTTATGAACTGATCACAGACCCAATTCCCTATCCCCCAGCACTGCCCTCTGTGGGGGTAAAGGAGTAAAACTGAGCTTCAGAAAAAGTGCAAAGAGTGATGCTTTTGTTTTAATTTTTGCTTTGTTCCTCACCATAATACTCTTTTTTTTGGCAACAAATTGATTTCCTCATAGAATCATAGAATAACAGCATCTTAGGATAGTTTTGGTTGGAAGGTACCTTAAAATCATCTAGTTCCAAACCCCCCACCATGGGCAGGGACATATTCCATTAAAAGTGATCACAGCCCCATCCAACCTGGCCTTGAACATTTCCAGAGAAAAACTTCTCTTGGCAACTGCTTTTTCCACTTTCTCACCATCCTCACAGTAATGAATTTCTTCCTAATATCTGATCTAAACCTATTTTCTTTCAGTTTATGCCATTCCCCCATGTCCTATAACTACATGCCCTTGTAAAAGTCCCTCTCTGGTCTCTTGTAGGCTCCTTTAGGTATTGGAGAGCTGCTGAATGTTCTGTCTGGAGTATTCTCTTCCCCAGGCTGAACAACCCCAACTCTCTCAGTCTCTCTTTACAGAGGCGTCCCAGCCTTCTGACTGTCTTTGTGACCCTACTCCAGATGCGCTCCAGCAGATCCACACCCTTTTTATATCACGGGCCCCAGGGATGGATGCAGGGGTCTCACAAAGGCAGAGCAGAGGGGGCAAAACCATCTCCCTCCACCTGCTGGCCACACTGCTTTTGGTGCACCTTTTTGATGGCTGGCTTTCTGGGCTGTGAGCACACATTGCTGGGTCTAATCAAAATTTTTCAGTCAAGTCTGTTTAGCCCGCTGTGATAACCCATGAATGATTTATGTTTCTTTACATTGGTCGACAAAATTTTTCATTTTATTTTCTCCCCCTATCCTGTGTGAGAGGGGCAGTGAGAAAACAGTTTTCTGTGTGTCTGGCAGCCAGCCAAGGTCAAGCTACTACACAGATGGTGAGAACTGGATGAGGATGTTAAGGATTTTAAGAACAGCCACCTTCTCCAGAAGGACTCCTGCCCAGGACTCTGCCCAGTGCCCTATGGTCTCTGCTCAGGCAGAGGGATGCAGCTGCCACTTTTCTGTTTTTAACTTCAACAAGTAGCAAAACTGAGCACACATCCCAGAGACACAGAAACAGACATACAGACACACAGAGGGCACGGATGCAAACAATCACAGAGAAGGTGCTGCCCCAGAAGCCCCCACACTCAGGGCTCACCGCAGGCACAGGCGCACAGGGACATGTCCCCTCCTCCTCCTCTTGGGCTGCAGAGGCAGAAGGTCCCAAGTGCAGCACACACTCCACCATGCCCAGGTTCACAAGCACACACAGAATGGCAGATCCCCTGAGCACCAGCATGGCCCCACTGCCCACCCTGCACCTCTGCTCGGATCCTGTTGTCTCGGAATGATGTGCTGTTATTTTGAAGCGTCTTTTTTGTCCGTACTTATTTTATCTTTTTTCCTTGGCTTGTAGCCTTGATCCTCAAACTGTCTAAAATGACTAGTTAGTCTAAAGTTACCTACTGATCTCCCATTGGCTTCATCTTCCTTATTACTATGGACATAACACTCCAGATAAGCGTTAATAATGTTTGAGGACCTGATCCTGGTTTGATAATAACAGGAATGATAAGCATGAGATACAGTGATATATTTCTGGCACTTTGATGTACAAATTCTTAAATGTTTCCTGCACTACAATGATGTATTTGTTTGACTCAGATATGAATAACTTCTATTATTTGGTTATCACATTTTCAAGGCAATAAATAATTTTTAAAAAATTTAAATCCAAATTATTTTCTTATGAACTTCAAGGAATTTGAGTTACTTCAGTACTGTTACAAGACAATGTAGGCCCACAAAGACATTCATGACTTATAGGTCACATGTGATAAATTCCACTTACAACTGCTGTTTGAGGCATCTCACTTTGTCCATTTTTAATAGTTTCGATATTGTCTTTATTGCTCATAAATCCATGATCACAAAGAAAAAGACTGGCTTTAAAACATTACTCAGCCTTTAGCCTCAGTCATGCAAGTGCAGTTATCCATGTGTAAAGAACAGTCTAAATCTCTTATGTCTGTACATCACATCATACTGCTGTCAGCTGCAGCCATCTGCACTGGGTGCCCAAGCAATTCAAACACAGAAAGTTTTAAGTTTTTGTTGAAAAATGGTGACATTAATATATTTAATTAAAAAGAATTTTGAAGAGACTATACGTGAAGAAACTTTGACATTTTTAAGTGGTAGGTAGGAAATCTGTCCCATGATAAGCAAGATTTATGTCATTTTCAGTGAACGGTACTGAGCAAGCTACTGGAGACAAACAGAAACAGTGTAATCAACCCTCAATTCTCCGATTCCATCCACAGGATAAAGAGATGGGCTCCCATTTTTCCTTAAGCCAACAAGAACTGTGACTTATGTTAGTTAAGAAAATGTCTACAACATAGAGTACAAAAATATTATGCTTTTAAGACTGATAAAATGTTGGAGTAGTGTGCCATCCAAAGAAATTCCTCCGAAATTTAACAGAAAATATTAATAAAAAAACAAAGTTTGGATTCTTGTAGGAAATGAGTAATTCTCAAAGAATTCAGATAGTGCTTTCAAATAACCACAGTGCTGCGAAGTTAAATATATATGAAAGCTTCTCTGATCTTGGGACTTCCCCCTCTTAGCTATACATCATTATAATCTTCTTCATTGCCTAATCATAAGCCTATAACACTATATCTCCTCTGTATCTCCATGAACTATCTGTGACAATTTACTTTTTCTGCCTGACTAGTGAATTCCCATCATACTTAAATATGCAGTTAAGAGGCACATGTTAAAAATGAAATATTTATTCAATTGTAGTAAATATCTCACCAGGCTCTTATAGTCTAGGAATAAAACAAAAATCTTGCAACTCATTAAAAAATAATACAACAATAAATATTTCTTTTAAAATATTTACAACTATATGCAACTATCTGCATCACAGAAGTAAGGCAGACTACATAGGCTGTACAATCTACTCAATAATATTTTCAGCTTTGCCTAATGATATAATAACACAATTTAATCTCATTTAAAAATTGAGGTCTAAACCCACAAATACATTTAGAAAATTTTTTCATCTAAATCAACGTGAAGCAGATACCCAAAATAGTTACTATCTATAATTTAGTAAGATACATTATAGTTATATTTTCCATTTATGTCAACCACTGTATAACATTAATATGCAAGATCAATATATTTTTCAATTTTCTACTCCTGATGGCAATCTTTACTGAAGACTTAATTTTTCTCTGGAAAAATAGATTTGATCGAATGGAGTGGGCAATGTATGAAAATATACCTTTTGCATTGAAATTACTAGAACATCATTAATAAAACCCCCTGACCTAAATTAAACAATTGACTTTTTAGTAAAGAAAATAATAAAATTAATTTCCTGAATGAAGAATATTGGGGTATCTTCTGAGGCCTTCAGAAATCAGATCCTAAAAGAAGGAAAGAGGGATAAGACACACTCTATTTCAAAGCAGTTTTTTATTTCTGAGCTATTTAAAATAACTGCATATATGCATATAAATAAAACCTGGCAAATGTTACTTTCACCTTGACATTGATTATGATATTTAGAATTATTTCTGATACAGGAAGGAGATTAGGTAATAGTCTTGCAACAATGCTGCTTAACCCCTACTTTGTAATGCTAATCAGGGTAGATTAATATTAAATGAAGCAAACATCTAATTTTCCTTAAAGGCATTCTCTCTCTGTAACTCAAAAGCAAAACAATAGAAGAGGAAGCAATAGGAATGTGAGTAAAATTACTATTAAGTGACAACCTAAAACTTGATTTCATTCTTCTGCCAGTAGCAGTGGAATTGAAAAGACTTTGTCACATTCTCTAGACACATTGACTGTGAATAAAACACATACCTTAGATAACTGAGGACCTGGTCAAGGATTAGACCTGACATGACATAATTGACTTTGAAGGCTTGAAGAGGAATTTAGACCATTGTAGATAAACAGGAAAATGTCTAAGGAAATCAGATTAATAAAAGCCTGTCCTAAATGAAAGCTCACTGTTGATAAAGGATATATTCACAACTATTATCTTAACATTACTCTCTGTAAGGGAATCCATAAACTACCCAAACTTAAAAAACATGTAATTAGTTGAATTTGAGTTTATTAGAGAAATAGAAACCCCAAGCTCTTGTAGTCTATTCAGAAATTCAGAACAGTCTAAATAGACATTATACACTATGTAATGTTTAGAAATTTTTTTGAGGACTAAAAATGTAATTGTGCTGAAGGAGTTGTTTTATTCTTTGACAGTGTTGATTTCTGTGCACTGACTGTACAAATACCTGAAAAATTATTTTTAGACAGACTCCTCACTGTGGATGTTTTCTGGAAGGAGAAGGTTTCAAATAGTCCTGGGGCAGGTGCATAAAAAATAGCAAAGTATGGCCTATACACACTTCTTCCACGTTTTCTGTTTTCTACGGTAAACAATGCAAATCTTTTTGTTGCTTCTTTGTTTGGGTTTATTTTGTTTTCAGCTGCCTTTTCAGAAGCTTAATACCTTCCCTTCAATGGTTACTGTAATAGTTAGCCTGAAAGGTCCTTGGATTTCACTGGAAACAGATCTACAGACATTGAGATGAGGCGACCTCACAGACAGACTGCACAAGCCCTGATGTGTCTGCAACACTGACAAACAATTATGAAGATGTTTACTGCCTCACATACATCCAGTGAATGAAAGGGTTGGAATCTGTCTTGATACAGGTACAAGGGAATAATTTTAGAACTTGTCTGACCCAATATTAACTGAGTGAAATGCAGCATTAAGCAGAACAATGAAGACGGTATAAGAATCGAGATGAACTTTCATAAAAAGACATAGAAGATAAATTGATTTTGATTTTCTAGGTCTGAAAAAAAAAATTCTCTTTTTTATTGCTGTCCAGAATAAATCCTGGACTAGAACACCAGTGTTTGAAGAAAGAGTCTAAGAGGAGGATTTTAAAAAAACCCAAACAAGCAAGCCAAAATTAACCAGACTTTTCCCTTAATTTCCCCAAGACTTAATTCTGAAGGCATGTGAATGGTTTTTTTCTCCCTCATGAACAATTTTTTATAGAAAGCAGTGTTAATCTAACTCATAAGAAGGAGTGAGACTGGATTAATATACAAAAGTTCCTTGCTGTAGCTTTCCTGTTGTTTCATAAGGGTCTTTTTGCTCTACTTGCTTCTCTCTACTTGCTTCTTTCTACTTTTCTCATTTTTCTTTTTTTTTTTTTCCACAGGACGACGCCTTTCTTTTGTGCTATAGTACAATGGTTAGAGCACTCAGGAGGTGGAAGAAGAGGTAAAGAACAAAATGTATTATGTGGCTGTGCTACGTGATAATTTATTTGAATGACGCTTGCCAGAGATGATTTTTTTATTTAGCTTAAAACCAGTTCCTGTGCCATGAATTAGAAGAAAATAAGATTGTCTTTATCAAAAGAAGGAATGTATTTTAGGAACAGAACTAACAAGATATGTGACTTGGAATCAAACATACTACTTGCAGGCTGTCTGTTTTGCAAATCTCTTAGGAGTCAGAGCTTTACTGAATATGCTTTGAAAGCTGCATCAGAAGTCATTAATACTTAAACATTAACATTGGCCAAAAATTGTTAATGTCATGTCCAAGGAGGTAGAAACTTATTTCCAGCCTCTTCCATTCATAGTGTAAGGGTTAAAAAGAAAAAAAAGACACAATTTTCTGTAAAAATTTTAGCTGAGTTACATAAATTATCCACATCATCCTAAGAAAAGATTGCTTTTTTAACTCAATAAATCCAACACAGCATTTTCCAAATAATCAGCAATTTTCCCTCTTGAGTTGTCTGAAAAAGACTATGAATTCAGAGACCATCTAGCAAAATCTTGCTTAGCTGTGAAAATAAGCCTGAGGATGCTCTGCCAAGCATTACAACAAACTAGCTAAATCATTGACTATAACCCACAACAGAAAGGCTTCTAAATGGAAGACGATATGCTCTGGAAACCTTTCCCTGAGTAGTAAAAATCGCAGCAAGACAGGGACAAACAGATGAAAGAAAAGATTTTCAAGAGCTGTACTCTATTCCATAGAAGAATGGGGGCTTCATATTATTCACTTTCTAATGACATCTTGCAACATACCACTTTAGTTTTGTTTCTGAATATTTAATTTCTTTTGAAATATTACTTAAATATAAAGAAATATGACCTGAAATACTTATGCTACTCTTCCACCAGATAATATTAATATGTCAATTTAAAAAAAAAAACAACAAAATTCGGCTATTTAAGGTTATGCATCCATTGTTTTTGCAAGACATAAACTATCATATATTTGAGGTTTTTATGTTTCAGACCTGGTATGTTTTTTGAATTCATCTAGAATCTAAAGTACAACAATAGAAACAGGTAGGAATTTTTAAACTGTTTTTTTTGTTGCTCCCAGCAGTCAAATGGTTTCCCATGGGCATCTTTATCCTGTTCCTGTTTCACTGAATAAAAACACTGGATCTGACCAAAAAAAGAGAAAATGCAGGTGGACATGCTTTTTTTGTTTATCTCTGACTTCTTCTCTCTCTTCCTTGCTAAGATTTCAGAGGAGCATGGACAGCCTGCTTACAGAGCAATGAAATCATGTTGTGTATTTATCACTATTATTTTTGTATATAGAGCTATGCAACATAACCTAAGGAAGAAAAAAATTTTCTAATCTCTAAGCTCACAAAATCTAATACTAATGCTAAATTTTAAATATTTCTAACAGTTTTTTATTGAATTATAGTATATATTATGTCTAAACATAAGCCTTATGATTGCAGGATCTTGATCTAAACACCTAAATATACTTAAATGTTCCCCAGTTCTAATACTCAGTTTTAGGACTTATGCAAGAGACTGTAAATAATAATAAAAAAAAATTTGCTAATATGTGTGTTGTATAGTGCTGTGTGAAGATTAAAAAAAAATACCAACAAAAAAAACCCCAATGAAAACCAGTTAGTTCATTTTAACTTCTGATTCTATTTGTCATGCAGAGATTTGAGAAAAACCATGATGCAAACAAAAACTATATGTCCTGTTCCAGGGCATTCTGTTGTACAAGGAAGAATATCAGTGTTCTTTGCAGATTCCATTGAAAGCTCTAAGGTAAAAATTCTTTAAGGCCAGGGAATAAGACTGTGACAACGCCTAAGTTGCAATGTGCCTTTTCATGACATTTACAGTCACTTCCCAATTTGCAGTAGGACCGTCTGCTACCCTCTTTTCTCCCCAAAGACAAAATTTGAACATGCATCCTCCACATTTGTGTTTCTGTCCATCTTTGAGGAAATAAACATAACTTATTTAGTCCATCCTTCCTTCTTTCTTTATCTTTCTTTCTTTCTTTCTCCGTCTCTCTCTCTTTCTATCTCTTTCTCTTTTTTTTATTTTCTTTCATCCTCTGAACTCTGATGGAAAAGAAAAATCTTTTTTAGTTTTACAAAACTGTTTCAAGTTTATGTTGCATGTGTTTGCTTCTTCCTTCCTTTTTAAACTCTCCTAATCATTGCAGATATCTGTAAAAATCTTATGTCAACCTCAGAAATGAAGGGAACTTTTAATGTCTTCCATCAATTTTGGAGCTGGCTCTTGTTATTCTTCTGAATTTTTCTGATTGCTGTTTTTTCAGGGTTAAAAAATTAAACTTAAGAAACTGCAATACATAAAACCCTTGGTAAAATTGTCCATGAAAAGAAATTATAAGTCTGAGTTATATAATCAATACCTACATAAACTCAAGTATTATCTCAAACTTGTAGCAACATCATTGAGACTGATAGCATCAGCATTACTAAAGATATTGTTTGTACGTCTTGGATTCTTACAAAAAACATTTAAAGCTCTTTTTTTTTCTTTTTACAGAAGTAGTATGTCGCTTTTTGCAAATGATGCTTCTTTTCCTGACTGTAACATAGAGGTGGGACAGGGTTATCATGTATGAAAGGAAAAATGTGTTTGTGCAGGCATAATGATTCTTTAGGCAGTGTGACTCCAGCTGCTAACAAACTAGGAAGGAAATCAAGGAAGAAAAGGAAAAAACGAAAATTGTGAAAGTTCAGAGAGCAAGACAGCATATTGTAACATTATTTGGGACAGAAAGAGAGGAGAAAGTCATTGCTGCATTACATTATGTTGGAGGTCCCTGGTGGTAAAGACCTTGGAAAGGTACCATATGAAAAACTGAGAGGTGAGAAGAAATTTCATCCTTACTATTTCATAAACTACTTCTTGCAGGGAATTACACTGAGTCCCCCTGCACAGAGGGAGGATTGGCAACACATGAGGAGAAACAACTGTCATCAAGCAAATGAGTGATACAAAATGGGAGAATGTTATTAGTGTTCCAGTAAGAAGTATGTCCATGTTTTCACCATTTCCCCTGTGTCATCCACTGTTTCTTGCTGCAGGGTAAAAAGATGGAACATTGTGTCTCTGCCTCTGAAGCTACTTTCCCTCACTGGGAAATGTATCTCTCCTTTTCAATCTTTCCAACCGCAAATTCTTTATTGAATGACTCTGGAAAAACCAAACCAATACAGAGAATTCCAGAAGGGCAGGAACATCTCTTGAGTGTAAATTTAATGCATACTACTGCAAAAATATCCCCCTACACCACTGCACACATGCACCAAATAAATGCATTCAACATAGAATACAGAGACTATCAGTATGAATTTCATGGGGGAAAAAAAAGAACAAGATCTCATTTTCTTCCTTTGTTGTGATACGATGATGCTACATGCTGCCAGATCCTTCTCTTAAATTGCTCTCTAACAGCTAGATGCCCTCCACAAAGCTGTCACCAGAGAAGAATAGCGCACACCAAGGTTGTTTTCGTTTGTTTAAGCTCCTGCTGTGCTGCTTGTCTCCAGTATCAAAGCATTCCTTTTTCAGAACAAATTTCTTTTAACATATTGTTCTCCCTTACTCAGATTCTGCTTGGTTCGCATACAAAATCTCCACCAAACACTCATTGATTTATTGAAAGAAGTTACATTTTCAAAAAAGAAAAAATACTGCTGAAATATAGATTTTCACATATTTAAGCAGAAAGCATGTGCTCATATATTGGTTACATATGATCCAAAATCACTATTATTAGCTTCTCTGGACCTCACTACCATGCAATCATATTGTCATCTATTTCTATTGCTTCCATATCAGAATTATAACTTTAAACATTCTGCTACCATACCTCGAAATGGGTCCTTTTTGCCACCTGTATTGCTTGACAAAATAAGGACCAATCTCTGCAGGTAGTTCTCCAAATATATATACATATATATAGTGTCTATATTTATTTATCTATCTATCTATCTATCTATATAGACACACACACATATATATACATATATATAGTGTCTATATATATATATATAGGTGTGTGTATATATATATATAAACAGTAATGTCAGTATTAAAAAGTAGACAATATCTTGTAAACATTCATTGTCTGAGTTAGTGACATTCATGGTGTCAATCCCTCTGGACCTTGTGTTTTTTTCAACTTTTTCATTTTGTGGAATATTAATAAACCTGTAACACAACAGAGTAAATGAAAGTTACTACAAAAGAGTGAAAGCAACATTATTAAAAACAACCAAGAAAGAATAAGCAACTATATAATAAATAGTTAATTTTTATGTTTATTATTGTACACTTAGGAATATCAGATATATTAATAAAATAAATCGAACCAGTAAGGTGATATATCCCAGAAAGGAAGCATCACCCTACCTGCAGTTTATTTTTCATCTCCTAAATGATAGTCACAAAGCTGTACTATTTATTAGCACAGTAGTGAGAGCACACTGCTTGATTCAGTAAATAGTGTCCTCCCTTCCCGGAGGCTTCAGGATAGTATATGCCACTGTGTACTCCAAGCATTATCTTTAGTCTTTATTTTTTTTTTATCACATCTTTCCTTGTGACTGGCTCAGCAAGTCAACATGATGAAAACAAATGTTATTAGACCTTCATTTTCACACTAAAATCCCGGATGGGGAGCTATCCTGCTTACAGCTCTAATTGCTTTAGCAGCACATATTTCAGCACTTGTTCTTGTGGGTTTGACTCTGCAGCCCTTACTCAGCTTGAGTAGTACAGCTCTTGTGAGTGGTTTCATTGATACCCAGGAGCCTCCTCTCACTATTAAGTGCTTCTCAGCAGGAATAAGGATTGTAGGACTGAGCAGTGTGGGCTTATTTCAAAAGGGCGAAGCAACTAGGCACAGATTCCAGTGAAAGGGAACACAAGCTTTGCTTATCTCACATTTACCTTCCACACAGCTTCCCCCCCTCATCTGCCCCCAACACCCTTCAGTTCCCAAGTCTCTCAAGCACAAAATAAACAGAATTCTAGCAAGTTAGAAACAGCCAATTCAGGTGATGCTATAGCTCATTTTTAAGCCAATGCATATTATTCAGGGTATTTCAATACAGCGGAAAAAGTACAACTTCAAGTGTCTGCAGAGCTCCTGGTTTGCTCTCTTTAGATAATTTTATTGAGGCAATCTCCACTAAAATTATTAATTTAGACAAAAAGTGAAAAAAACTTATAAAAATAACTTTGCCATATCATTTTATGTGTAATATTTGACTTTCAGAAGGATTAGCCAGTTAGTCTTCCAGCTCTCCTTCAAAGTTCAGTAGAATCAGGTATCTAATAAAGGACCCAAAGGGTGCTTATATATTCACATACATTTGATACAAATGTCTGTGAATGTTAAAACATGTTATATAAACCAGAAAATTGCCAAGAGCTGTTCCTCCAATAAATATCTCTAGTAGAAAACATAATCCGTAAAAGAATCACCTAAAGGTGCAAAAACAGCAAGATACAGACTCATACTCAAATACCAGGTGCAACACAGCAGTGTTAGTGTGTTGCGTTTGGGTTTTTTTCTAGTCATGGAAAAATAAAAACATTTGAGTGCAGACAGAGTATTCCCCCAGCAAAACTCTATGACATTCCCTGTCATCACAAGCTCACTTACCTCCACAGAGCACTGCACTCTCTCAGCTTCATATACTCAGAGACTCACAAATCCTTGTCCTGATGTCCAGAATTGTTCCCCAAATTGCAAAATTAAGATCCTAATGTCAAGAAAAAGAACTGCTCTGTTAAGTGACTAATTAATATAAACCATATTTCACACAGTTCATGATTTTCAGGTGAATTTCAGATTGCTTAGCCAAAACCAAATCCTAAAAACATAGCTATTTTTTTTCATTCGTCAGAAGACCTTTAACACTTGCATTGAAAATACAGATGTAAAAATCAGGTAATTAATCTATGAGGTGTAGCACACAATTGCAATGTAACATAAATGAATAAAAATAATAAATATTTTGCTCATAGACATATACCCTCATAAGCTCATTTTAATTCTGCATTGTTTTAAAGATGACAGCTTAGGTAAAAAATGTTGAAGTTAATATCTGCTGAAATTGAAGGTGAGATGCAGTGGAGGTTGTGAATATATTTTATATTGATATATACAGGGTATACCTATTATTATTATTATTATTATTAATAATAATAATAATATTATTTAGCTCTCTGAAAATTAGGCATATTTTATGCCTCCTTCTTTGAGCTCACATCGGAGGGTAACTGTATAATACCATCCAGAGTCTAATTCTTTACCCCAAAATGTCAAAACTCAAGCTAGTTAGCTCAACAGGTGTTTGGCTTTGTTTCTGGAATTCCCCAAGAGATTATGAACTGCCAATGTTCTCAAAAATTACACGGCGTAGACTATGATGCCCACTAGCATAGTTGATCATGTTTTTCTTTTTACATTGATTTTGTAATGAGAAGCTAGGGATATTGTGTACATTTTTGGTGATCAATCATAAAAGCTAGCTCCTGATTATCTCTTATCCAGAGTGGATGTTTCTGTCTTCTACAGGAAAAGCCTGTGCAGAAGCCAACTTCCCCCCTCTCCCCTTCCCCAGTATTGGTGGCTTGACTCTTTTCCAAAACCTCGTATGGTATCAACCTGCAGCAAGAACAATGTTTTGAACATAGAGTTTGGTTTTGTGGATATTTTGGTTTATTGGTTTGTTTGTGGGTTTTGGGTTGGGTTGGGTTTTTTCCAGACACAGATACCTGAAGCAGTCCTATCTCAACCAAGATTTCTTGAAGTCCATCATTATTTTCATGTTCATACCATTCTGGACTCCTTGAATTTGATCTTTGAATTACTCCAATTACTAACAATTATGTTTAGTATCTTTTCTTTTTGTCTCCATTTTCTTTCTTCTGATGCTATGGAGCTTGTAGTGATGAAAATCTTTAGCAGAATCATAGTTCTGTACAGGACTCCTAATAAGTCTTCCTCGATTAATCTTTCATGATCCTATGTGTCTCTTGATCCTGTAAAGCCAAATTTTCCAGAATGGTTTTTTTTTTTAAATTTTCAAAATGCCTCAATTTTACGTTTCCCCTACATTGTTGAAGCTTTTTAAATGTTTCTGTAATTACTCAATTGAATTACCATATAAGTCATTCTTCTCTAATTCTGCAGCAGTCTCAGCTTGTTCAACATCAGAATATGAAACTGATGCATAAAAATGCAACTTTGTTTAGTTTTCTTATTTGATTTATAATCAAAAAACAAGTAGTATATTTCTAATTATGTTCTTAGCAAAGCAATCCTTGTGACTGTTAATTTCTCACAACTCGAATCATCCAGATTGACCTTTCAAAGTAAGATAAGAAGCCTTCATCATATTGGATATTCAGCACAGATAAATTTAGACTGAAATCTGCAGCAGATTTCGAAGATCCACCTTTAGATCCCCACTGGAAGGAGTGGACGTCTGATCATAGGCTCCAATTTTAAGTGACTGTTGAAGCTGCTACCTGAAATGTTTCACCAGATTGTTTAATACAGCCTTTCAAGTGCAATTTATGACTTTGTTCATTATCTTCTAAGTATATTAATTAATCAGGGCTTTATGAACCTAACAATTTATGGGTTTTGTTGCTTAGCAACAGTACTTCCTCCAATAAGGGGCTATATCTAGAGTCCTTTAACCAGCTTTCATCTTCCATGGCATTTTTAAATTCGGTTATTTCATTTCTTTTAGGAAACAAAGCACTTCTAATTTCAGAGGATAAATTATTTTATTTAATTTTTTACTTCCATTTCAAATACTAAAATGACACTTAGAAATGACTATAGCTGCACTAATATATTATTCACGGTAAATATGTACAATGAAATCCAAACAACAGTAAAGTAATCACATCAGCCAAATGTTGGCAGTTCTTTTCATTGCTGTGGGAAACACTCTCTAACTCTTTTCCAAAATCCCTATTAAATCTGTATTAATGTTCTCCATCTCTGGACACAAGCAATACAGCAGTAAATTATACTTCTGTGTAAACTGAATTCTAAAATTGAGAACAGGGCCTTTGTAATTTACAGACATTTTAACTTCAAATGTTGTTAAAATAGATGTTTCTCAGTCCATGAGCTCTTCTGCAGTACAAACAGCTCTGTTTGGTGCATCAAGGGTTCAGTTTTTAATTCCATTGGTATGCATAACATGATTAGAATTAATATTAGTTTCTCTATTTTAAGACTCATTAGCTGAAAGCTAAATTTATCCCCATGCATGCAGACATCAGTTTCAGAAGGTGCCCACTAAATTTTCCATTGCAAGAAGTGTAAACATTTAAAAAATATTTGGTCTCATTCTAGGAAATGTTGTATATCTACTTTATGCCTGCATCAGATGTTCAGTACCGGAATTATGCCTGTGTCTAATTTAGGAGTAGCTAAAAATTCAATGGTACTAAATCATTGCATTAAGGTAAATACCCCATATAGTAGATGACAAAAAAAAAAAAAAAAGTATTTTACCCATATTTAGATTAGACAGTACAGTCTTACCTCTTTTTAACACTTGAATCATAACACCAAATGTGTCAATTTACCCTCTTCAATATATGTATACACCATCATCTAAGGAGAGAGAATTTGTTTGGAGACAAAATATAAAATGCAAAATGAAGTCTTTTGGGTTCTATGCCGATGAAGTTAGTCTTTGACAGATGTTAAATAAACAAATATATTTTATCTGTTCATGTATGAATTATGCTTTTTTAGTTTTTCAGTAAAACTAAGATTTCACAATGGTGGAAGCTATGTTCTCAAGTGTACATGCTCCACTACCGTTCAGTGGCTTACTACTTTAGTGTGGCTATTTGGATAAAAATGCAATCCTGTCCTTTCTCTTTTCACATTATGTGTTATAATTTCACAGACACAATCTTTTGCATCTGTGGAGTCTCACCTTATTAAAAAATCAAATGAGAATATTGAAGGATACAACTGGTTCCAGGAAAGTATCCCATCTGATAGGCATTCTCTTAAAATCTATGTGGGACATAAAAGGATGCATTTAGGCTGATAAGATCTTTTCTAGAAGTGTGCATGCTTGGTATATGCTGCATAATGTACGTACAGGAACACTAACCAAAAGTTTGGACTACAGCAGTTATTTCTACAGATAACTTTTGAGAAATTTTTTATTTTGTTTTGTTTTGTTCTCCCTTTGGAGTCACTGAATTCTGATCTTATCTTTGATACAGATGAAAAGATTGAATACAGAGAGAACAAAGTTACATTGAAATGAAATATGACTCAAAAATCCTTTGTAATTCTTTCTTTAGGTATTGTTTCTCCTTCAGATACTCATTGTCTCTGTTTTACACATTTTGTCTTCATTAAGAACATTGTGAAAGATTGAGAAAACAAAGGATGTCTTAATTTTTTTTACTTTTTTTTCACCTGAGCAAGCTTGCTCCTCCCAACTATTAGCTAAAATCACAGGGAAAAGTCCTGAGGACTACCGTTCAGTGACATGACATTAATATGGCAAAAACTTTTTGCTAGTACAATGTACTCCATGGACATAATAAAGACAAATGTATCTGTCTGCATTTTTCCCACATATCTCTGTGCAATCACTGCTCAGGAGAAAGAAATTGTGAATGTAGTTTTGTTCTGCTTTTTACTTTTGAAAAAACATATATATTTTATTTTCCAAGTGAATATAATCAGTGCATAATGTTTCTTAAAATGTTAATAGAGAGTAAATAAATTTGTGCAAAACTTTTTTTCAAATAACTGCAAATATATAAGGCTTCTAATCACTGCAATGCAGTGGGCTGTTGAAAAAATCGTTTTGCAGATAGAAAAGAAAAAAAATCAGGATATCATTCATTTTTCATGGCTGGAAATGGATGTTTCAAAATTTTGATTGCATTTGTGGAGAAAGACAAGCAGTCATGAAAGGGTAGGGGTTTGCTTCAGACTAAAATATAGAAATAACTATGTCAAGTAGACATTATTAATGGACCAAGACATCATAATTATTGAGATCTCTGCCACGTCTGAAATAAACTTTATGAACCTCCTACTGCTGACACAATTCCATAGACCTACTAACTGCAGTTACCCAGTCTGGGAAGAAGCTAGAATCTGCCTTGAGGCTCAGGGAGAAAAGCCTGGATCTGCCTGCAAAATGACGTAGATTTTCCTAAAGAAATGTCATTTTTCAGAAATAGTTAACAGAATACTTGGAAAAAGAAGAATTTTTAAGGATTTGTCATTAAGATATTTAAGACAAATGTTGCTGATTTGCCCTGAGGAAACTAAAATAGTATTCTTTATATTCTGCCAAAATGTGGCTGAATATTCTTAAGATAATTATTAACAGAATTTATCCTCTTCATTGTGGTAAGTTTTGTCCAGTTTTCACAAATACTGACTCTTAAGTTGCTACAACTGAAACTATGGTAGTATTTAAGCACAGTTCTTAAGTCTAAGTTCATATTTAAATGTGTCTTGGAGTGGTGTGTCTACTTAAATAACTGAACTAAGGCTTCAGCAGTGCTAGGATATTCAAGATACCCAAAAAACAATGGAAATGACAAATGAAACGTCCACACATCTAGACAACAGTCGGAATACCACTAGACATTTAAAATCGTAATAGATATGCATGTGGAAGTAGCTGAATCAAGTGTTAGGTATTGTTTATGGATCCTTTGACTACAGTAGGAGCTCAGAAATACTAGCCAAAGCTGCCTGTAGCCTGGAGTTCAACCGCGCTGTAAAAGTGAATGCTCTGTCACTTTAAGAGCCCAGAGTCTTTTGAGTTGATCTAGCACATATCAGCTGGCTTCCATCTGCCTCTGTAAAAAGGTGCCTCTTGAAACTCTCTTTCTGTTTCTCTGTGAACATTTTGACCAGTCCAGCAGATTTGACATATCACCTGACTCTCATGTTTAGGCAACTAATGTCCATCATGGGTAGACAGTCAAAAGTAAAGCGAAGAGTGCAGCAAAGAGAGATTTTAAGGCGACTCATTTCATAATAAGAACCCTTTCAAAATGGTAAATCATCCCACTGATGCTAGACACTTGTGTTTCATCAGTGGCTACAGAGATCTTCCCTTTAGGAGGTCAGAGTTAAATGTGATTAGTCCAGCTACAGGCTGATTTCTGAGTACCTTTCATCCATTCCAGTGATGGCTGAGTGGACAGACCTTTTAGGAAAGTTCATGACACATTTGTCAGCTTTTGCAGTCATCTGTCTACTGTGAAATATCTGGCAATTAGCTGCTTAATTCTATTTTTAAGAGCCTTAGTTAGTAAGAACACACTGTCCTAAAGGGAAAGTAGATCTCTAAAATGAATTTAGATGCATGGAAAAAAATATAAGATGAAAAAGCTGTAGTGAACTTAATGAATCTTTAAAAGTGCTATTTCAAGTTATTGTGATATTCATGGGAGCTGGAAGCTGAGAAAAAGCTGCCTGCATATTGAAGATACCTTATTTTTTCTTGTTTATCAAATCCTTATTTAATTCTCTAGCAAGTTCTGAATTATTGATTTGCATGTTGATAAAATTCACCCTAAAGTTAAAAAATGATGAAAAGAGAAATTTGAATTGTAAATATTTCTATTAAAGTAATTGTTTAAAAAATGAATAAAAAGCCCAACAAAACCCACAGAAATTTAGCATATAGGTAAATCATGCATATTATACAAGATAATAGCCTTTCATCTCAACAGTTTGTCTAACACTAAAGAATGAGATGAATACGGAATCCACAGTTTTTGTGAAGTTACGTGTGTGGGACAGCTCCTCTGAGATGTATAGAGAAGAACTGTGAACTGCTCCTTTGTTTTTGCCTTATTGACTTACCTCTAAAGCTTACAGACCTCTCTTCTTTTCCATACTTGCCTTAAACATTTTTCTTTAATCTTAAATTTTTTTCTGAATATGCTGGATACTAAACCTAATTAGTCCTTTTCCTTTATATTGTGCTTCTGAAAGAGGTTTAATAATACGGCCACTGAAATTATCTTTTTATCCTTTTCTCCTTCTGTGGTGCTACCAAACACAAAAATTATCTCTCTTTATGTAGATATACAGCGAGAAAAGCTCTATCCTCACCATACAGATACACTGCATTATTTTGTTTCACCTTTTATTTATTAAGTGGTTAGATGACTAGTGGTTTTAATTTAAATAACTTCATTTATGAAAAATGTGTTGAAAGATATATCCAAGGACACCTCTTCTGGCCCAGGAAATCTCTGGAACATGAACCACTATAAGCTCTAAAAAAATGTTTATTATGTTCATGTAGTGGATTCTCTGGGATCCTCCACTAGTGGTTTCTGTGCATCAGCCACCAGAGAGGTCTTTTCTCTAATCTAATAGAGTTTTGAAGACATTAACAAATTATATATTTATGTGATCTTTTCTGCAAAATTTTGCAATTCTAGGACAGGGAAGAAATTCTGAAATCCATAGCAACACTAGGATGTTCTGTGTTAAACAGTGGGCTGTTAAAAAGAAGAGGCTTTAAAACATGTTTAGATTTTATGCATTGTTTTACCTGAACACGTTACCAGATAAAATGAGAGAATTACAGTTTATCATGATAACCAGTGCGTTTTGTCCATGGTTTGGTTAATAAGACTGTAGAAGGACATTTCCTGTGCTTCACTCTTAAATTTTAACTTTTTCTCCCTTCCTTTCATTGGGGGCAAAATTTATATAACAAGGTAAATGCCCAGTAAAGAAACTGAAGAAACAATGGCCTTTTCTCAAAAGGATGCTCAAGTATCATTTATAACTCATCTGAGACACAAATAAATTAACAAAAGTATAAATCAAGTGATTTTGGATGATGGAGTAGTACAGCTAATCTTGTGACATTTTCGTTGCTAAAGTCAGGAAAGGCATTCAATATTTAAGCAATGACGGCAACTTTTGATATTTCATCTCCTATTATTCTAAAAAATAAAAAGAAGTAAAGGGGAAAAGTCAACACATTGAAGTAGGATGATTGGAGAATTAGTTAATAGAAGAATATTTAAAGCTATTATTACCCAAATTCATGAATTAATTGCATATTTTTTTATTGAAAAGGTTTTTAAGAAATTGGACAAAATTCATAGAACTGTGAAGACCAGTATGTGTATGGATACGCACAAACTCACACATTAAATATTCATTTATGAACTGCCTATAATGCTGTCCATCTTATATTACAAGAGATTTCAGTGACTTCTTGGGCTTTTCCATTAGTTGTTCCATCCACCTATGTCAATCAAAAGGGCCAAGCCAATATAAAACAGAAAATCTAAAAGTCTTTGATACTTTAAAAATGTTTTAACTTTGTGAACAGGCCACACATATATTCATTTAGCCAGGACGATCCTCTTATGGATCCTCCTGTTGTCCAAAAGTTGGCAAAATTGGTTATTCATTGGATTAAGGATGTGATATTTAGCAAGATTTCAAAGTGACCATATTCTCTTTAATGTTCAGACAAATAAAGACTTTACGGGTTATTTTCAGAGAGAGTGTGAGAGTGAACCATCTGTCTTTTCCTTTTCTGCAATTAGGTGCCTTTCTTCACACTCAGCTCTATTCTGCATAAAATACTTGAAGACACCATGAAATCCTGATTCTGGGAAAAATAATGAAAGTTTTGCTAAACCACATCTTATTGACACTAGAATACAGTAATAAAAGAGACTTAAAAGGTTTTCACACCTTTATCACTATTCTAAATAAATTCATTAGAAATTATCAATCCTAAAGTAGTACCAGATTTTGCAATTTTTTTGCTGTTCTTAATATGAGTAGTTAAGTTTTGTTTAGAAGTTATGTCATTTAATTTCAAAAGTTTTCCTTTTTCTTGTTTATATTTCTAGCAGATATTCCATTTTCAGATTCATGCATTAGTGCAGTAGGTTACTGGATGTACAATATGAAAGACACAGATGTACAAGTTTAGCCTAAGTTCTCCTAGTTCCCTATGACATCATGAGTAAAGGACTATTACTTTTGGCCTCCAGATTCTTTCATTACCATGTTGCTCAGAGCAGTTTTTTTAGATCTGGCTATTTCTTGTACATAATTATTTTACGTATCTTTCACACTTTTTTTTTTTTAAGGGAAAGTGATGCAATTTTCTACATTGCACTTATAGAGTAAATGTATAGGTTTGGTTTGTTCAGTTTTTTTTTCAGGAATATGAATTCCTTTTAATTTCTGCAAATCACTGACTTGCCCTCCCATGAAAGGACTGCAAGAATATTTTATAAAACAATCTATTTTTCTTAATTTGTTATTTCAAGATGTTTATAGGTGTTTTTATTTCTTCATACAAATAACAGAACACAAGGCAATTTCCCCATGTATTTTATAGTAGGAGTCTCATTGCAATATATCTGGTGCCTTCAGTCGTATAAAGTTGTGAAAATGTGATTGTGCTTGCCTGCCTCAGTAGAGCGTGCTGGGACTACCAAGGAAAACATCTTTCCAAAAACTATTCAATAACCGTATGTGGGAAAATGCAGACTACATAACCCCTCACCTCAGCAGTTTGCCAAACTGAAATAAAATAATATGTTCTTTTAGATATCTGTTCTTGAAGAAGACTGACTTTTCAATGACAAATCTGGTGTTGAGTCAGCAGCTGAAACATGTTTGCGCTAGTGTTATTTGACAATATACATAGGTTTTATATGGGCAATTTATTTTGTCTGCTACATGCAAGTCGGATCTACCAGCACACTGCTTGCTTCAACCTCTTCAACTTGCAATGCATTTGCAAATCCTTCATGGAAGGATGAATGATCAGTTCTTCATTATTCTGCATTATCAGAGCAGTCCACAAATGTTGGTGAATTATGCTCAACTTTCAGTCTCTGCACAATGGGTTAAAAACAGATAGATCATGGGTCGAATTCTGACCTATAATTCTGTAGCCATGTCATATCATAGTTCCAGTTTAACAGGTCCATAAATTCTTTACTGAGTTTGTAAGAGCTCAGGACTACAGCTTGTCAGGCCCACTCCATCTGAACTTGTCTTGATCAAGAATTATTTTTAATCAAAAGTAACTATTACATAAAGAAGACACATATGAAGAAAAGGTTTAATATTAATAATGACGCAGTTAAAGTTGTCATACCACACTTCTTAGTTTCTATCTCTTTTCTAGGATCACCCTTCAGGTGGGAAGATCCAGAGTCACAGATACCAGAATCAGAGAACCATAGAATCATAGAATCATCAAGGCTGGAAGAGACCTTCAAGATTATCCAGTCCAACTATCCACCTAATGCTACCATTATAACACCTAAACCAGTAAAGCATATCACCCAGCACCAAATCCAGATGCCTCTTGATCACCTCCAGAAGGGCACATTTTCTAGAAGTGCTGATATCACATTCTAGGTTATGCCCATGTCTTTGTTAGCATTTCAAGTGATAGAGCACTATCTTCAGGAAACCACATATTGCCCACAAAATCATTTTTAGGCATTGTAGACATCAAAATATTGTGTTCCTCAAATTCATCGTCCAGTGGAACGGATTGCCCAGAGAAGCTGTGGATGCCTCACCCCTGGAAATATTCAAGGCCAGGTGGGATGGGGCTCTAAGCCACTTGATCTAGTTGAAGGTGACCCTGCCCATGGCAGGAGGTTTGGAACTTGATGATCTTTAAGATCCCTGCCAACCCAAACCATTCTATGATTCTGTGATTCATGGCAAAGTGTCATAGGTCATCATAAACCCTCACCTCTTAGCTGCTAACTTCGTACAGATGTCTTAGATACCTTGTAGTGTCTCAGAGGGCACTTTGAGAATTATCTCTGGATTATAACCGGTTCTTAAACAAATCTGTAGACATCTACAAGAAGGTTTCAACACTTTATAATAAATTGATTATAATTAATCTAATATAAAATCCCATAATTATAGGAAAAGGGATAAAAACATAAAAAATCTAGAGTGGGATTTTGCTTGGAAAAAAAGAATACTATCTTCAATTAAGATATGGAAAGCCTCAAATCAAATCCATTTTCTGAAACAGACTGAAGAACACACCTGAGTCTGTGTTTCCTATTTCCTAGAAAGCAAATATTTTAAATGCTTGCATAACTAATTAAAGTGGGAATTTTTCCTTTTTTTTAAGATGAAGAAATTATTCAAATTCAGCATAGATTTTTCAGTGAACTTAGCTTTACCCAGACTGATTTATAACTTGGGAGCCTTTCATCAAATTATGTGCTAAAATCAGAGAGATGACTACTTTCCCTGTCCTAATTAACTTCACCATGGTTCTTTTAGTATTAGTTCTCTAGGTGCTATTTTGTGAAGTACTAGGATATTTTAAGACTCTCTGTGATATTTACATTGCATTAGCTGTCACTTTATATTTTAAATCAGATTCCACTTGCCACATCTTTAACCCTTAGCTTTGCTACCAGGCATGCTGCATTAGGTTTGGAAGGGGGAAATAATAATTTTTTTCTTTCTTTTTCCCCGCACCCGTCCTTTTTTCCTCTTTATTTATTTGAAAAAGAAAGGATTAATAATATTTGGGAAACAATATTTTCTATTTCATTATGGCTGAGGGTTTATGTAGAGAAGGAAACAAGTGCCCTACATGCAATCTGTAAGATAGGATATTTTGGACAAAACTTATTCACATTATGTAACATATCTTATGGTAAATAGGGGCAGGATATTTATTGATAATCAGCTTAAATGCTTCTTACTCAGAAAATTCAGTTGAGCCACAGTTTAATCTTTTAATTTTCAATTTTCAAAATATTCACAATACATACCTAACTAATCACATTGCTTAGAAAGGTAGCAATTTAGAGTTTTGCCATGTATTTCATTACTGTGTATTTGCCAAGATTTTTTTTGGTATTCCATGGTTGTCACCTGTCACTCAGTGAAAACACTTGGCTGGCATTACACCTCATTGATCTTTACCTGATGTGAAGTAGGTGACATAGCTTGTGGCTTCTTCAAACATTTTTTGAATGTGAAAACTTTGCCAAGTTCCTTTAGATGTGTAGGATATCAGACTGTAGATCATAATTCTCATTTGGAAACCAAGGATATGAATTTCTACCAAGAGATTAACAGCAAAAGAAGGAAGGATTTTCCTATCATAATAAACCTGTGACTTTCCCAAGATGAACAATTAATAATGCATTAAAAGAAGAATGAATATTCCAAAACAAGGTGTCTTCTTGAAGGGTGTATTGTGCAAAACCATTCTTCTTATTAAAGGTTGTAGTCTTAAGGAATAGCATGAAATATTTTTATTTAAATAAGAATTAGCTCAAATTCTTCTTTTAGGCACAAGAAGAACCTTTATATGTTTTGGATCTATCAAAGATAAACTCAAAACAATATTAAGATTTATATAACTTCTCCAAGTTCTTGCTGTTTGCTTTAAGAAGTTGAGTGTTTTGGAGATACAAATTTTTGCCTGTGTCTAGATATGTCAAGACGGGTTTAAAAACCTTGTACTACATATTTCTTTAATTGAATTGTTTTATCTTAGGATAAAAACTGTTGCACTTGAACTTTTATATTTTTATAGTAGATATGAAGTGGTTTTACAACTGAAGTTACAATATGAAGTCAAGAACTAAGTTAAAATGAGAGCAGGAAAAGTTCAGTTTTCAAATATTATCTTGAAAGTGTTGAAGACAATACTTTTGATAAACTTCACCACTGTTGCTATGATGTCTAATGCCCACTTGATATCTAAAAATACAAAATGTTTTGTAGTTTTTGTTTTATATGTCATTGATAAAGAAGCTTTTGATGTGAAGATAGTCAGTAGGTGAATAAAAGCTCTAACAGTACCTCCAAAACCCGCAATTTTTGCAACCTGCCTGAAAGGATTCTAAAAATGGTGTCTGAGGAGCACACTGACTCACTAACACTGGTTTTCAGTTAGTGTTACAGCACTAGGGAAATCACAGAATGAGAAGTAAACTAATGTTGGATTAACACTGAAAAAAGAAACAGGATAACCTATGTCAGCCAATAAGATATCAGCCCTAGCAAAACAATACACTACATTGCATGCTATTTAACTAAAAAGGAATTAAAGCCATATAATTTATGCCACTGAATATTGCTAACTGATTTTTTGTCTTTCTTAATAAGACTTCAAATATGGTATACAAAATGTCATTCATTTTGGATTCTGCAAGGAGTCTTACTCTTTGCCAAGCAAATATGATCGCTATGATATTATCCCCATGTGGCATGTTAAATGGATTAAGAACTAGCCAACCCACAGATCTTAGCTTGATGATATTTGACACTGACAAGAAGAGGAAAATGGGGGAGGAGTGGGATTTCACATGGGTTAGTACTGGTGTGACTCTCTCAGAAGTTTCTGCTCATTCTCTAACCATAAGAGGTGCTATGGTGGTGAGTTGGTCTACAGATGTGAAGAATCAAAGCGGTACCACACCTTAAGAGACCTCAAGTGTTCTGATTTAATCAAAGATGAAAATTACAGACAGAACAGACCAAAACCTTTTTTTTCGTAGAATACTCTCATTCAGACAGCAAATGATTCTGCAAAGTCCTGTTCTGAAGGTTATGATATCATATTGACAAGTATGATATCATAACACATATATTGACACATATAATGGATATTGGACATAAAAATATTAATTCCAAAAAGATAGAGGGTTTAAAATCTACAGTGGTAACTAGAGGAGATCGTTTTCACACAGTACAATTTCACATTAGCTGTACATTCAGTTACAAAACACAAAATTTAGAGAAGAAAAATGGTAATAAATTTCTAACATGACCATGAAAAAACTGGGAAAGGAAGAGGGAATATGTGCAGAGATGTTATAAAAGTTGATGTGAGAGATGGAAAAATATATTACTGTCTCAAAACAACTGAAGTGTGTGTGTGTGTGTGTGGAGGGGAGGGGAGGGCCAGGACAAGTTCTGCAAAAATTGGGACGATGCACTGCTCCACACCCTGCCCTTGGACACTCTAGTCCCACCCAGAATGGCTATCAGCCACTGGCACAGCAGAAACTCCCCCTGGAGGGCTCTAAGACACCAAAGAAGATAAAAGCAGTTACACGAAGACACACATGGGCATACCCCATTGTTTTTATTTTATAGTATTTAAGAATGTGCTGGAATTCAAGCAGTGAATATTAATCTTTTTCCATCCCCTCTCTCTTTGTCTCCTCCTCTCTCTCTCTCATTCTTTCTTCTCCTAATTTCCTCTAGTAAAAATCTCAGTAACTTAAATTTGGGTGGGTTAGAATTTTCTAAGTCAGTGCCTTGTGAAAGGCTTTATTTCAATTGAATGTTGCTTTAAAATTTGCCAAGTATCATTATTTTCTAATGTTTGCCAGTAAAAGTTTGTTGCTTAACCTCCTGAGAACATTGTCACGTTTCACCAGTGCACCTGCCTCAGGATATTAAAAAAACCTAAGCCCTTGTAAGAAACTCCTCAAGTGAGTCTGGGGCTTTACAGATGACAGGTAGAATTTGTGGACCAGATTATCAAAGAAAGTTCCAGCTTCTCTGGTGTGAAAGAGTGGCCATGAGTCTAAGGAGCCATTGAAACCAGCTTTTGCATTTTTTGAGGTGTGCCTGAAGTATAGAACACTCATGGGAGATGTAGCAGCTGCATGTCTGAAGGTAGCCATGTGTAATTGTGAGTTTGCTATTCTTTATTATAGTATTTATCAGAGACATAAGTAGTGACAAAGCTACCTCCATTTATGCCTACATTTTACTAATGTTTTCCTTCCAAGTGACCTTATGTAACTGCCTGCTGTCCTACAGCAGGAATTGCACAAACTTTACTGTATTTCATTGAGTCTCATTTACACATCAGAGTGCCAGGTTAGTGGCACACCTTTCAGCAGTGCACAGAAGGATCTTGTCATTATTATCTAAAGACTGCATTTAAGAAAATGGAAACTCTATCACAAGTCTAACCAAGTAAAACTACTTAAAATGCATCTGCTTGAAGGAAATGGTCAGTGTTGAAGGCCTAGATAATTTTAGAAGCCATTTTTCAAGATGTGCTATGATTACAGAGAGAACAATATTCTCTCCCAAAATATTTATGCAGGGCAAGCTATGTGCTTTACATTCACTCTTTAATAATGTTTAAATTCCTTCCTTTTCACTTCACTATAACCCCCAACATGACTGATTACTAAAGTGCAAAATGCATATATTAAATATATGATTGCTAAAGTATCCAAAGAAAGATCTGGTTTTCCTTCAAGGAAGCAGCTCTGCGCTGGGATTTCCTCTCCAAATCATAAGGTAGTTTGAATTCTAATATCATTGAGGAGTGTGTTTCATATGCTACATGTATTTTGTTCAGCTACAACCATTTGGCAAAGGAAAAAGCAATAAAAATTCTTTATTGAAATTGTACTTCATGTTTGTCTGTAAATTCTAGCTACTCAGATAGTGAACACAGCTTTATGAAAAGAAATAATCAAATGTCTTCTCTGATGTTTTTATACTAACCAGAAAATAAAGTTAAAATTACACAATGAAGCCAGTAACTCCAGAGACAATATGCAATAAAACCAGGCATAGACATTCACCATATTCCAAGTACATATAAAACCAAAGAGAGCATGATAAATTCCTGAGAAGCTGAAACTATATATCCTTAGCCACATTATATAAAGTTACGGGGTTTTCCAAAAGAACTCAAGTCCTCTCCTTATGCAAACAGACATCTGAAATTGAAACCTCTTTTTGTATGGCAGTCTTTACTCACCAACAGTGCTAGTTCCTTCCTTGTATTACAGTTCCAGAATGGGCATGTAAATAATTTCTTTCCTCTGAAATTTGAAAAAACCTTTAGAGATATACATATCACTGAGAAAGTGAGATAAAATTTTCCTCAAATATAGTAATTTTTTCATCTGAAATAAAGACGCTTCAGTGAAGTAAAATTCATCTACAACAGGTGAAGACCCAACTCATAACACTGGAGGAGGCACAAAGGAGGACACTGAGAGGCAAAAATAATTTCCGACGCTGCAGGTTCTCTTGAGTAGCCTCCATCTATGGCTCCAGAGGCTGCAACTGATTTAAACTATGTTAAGTCAGCCATCACCATGCAAAAGTTTTGGATGTCTTCAGGCATATGAAAATCATACCATATGCTAGATAACAGGTGGAGATATATATATATTACCTCAGAAATGTGATGGGCTTTGTATTCCAGGACATCTTGACCTGGTTCTGAATGTAATATGATAAACTGTCTGGGGCTGCATCATCTGCAAGCTTTTCATTAAGTTATACTAAGACAGATGTTGGGAAAGAAAGAGATGTCAGACAAGGTTATAACATGTCACAAACATTGCAGAACTGCTCTCTGTACATATACATATTGTTAAGATCTAAAACGTGAAGCCAGAAGAATGTAATTAGTACTAAGATGCTGGATATATTATTCTCTGGAATTTTAGAAAGCTCTTCTAGCTTTCAGTGCCTTTTATAATTGCATAGCACTTTCTTCTTTTATCATGCTTTTCGCAACTATTGATGGCTATATATCTATTAAATACTTTGAATATGACCAAACTATGAAAATTGGGGTTTATATTTTTAATGAGGATTGAAAATGCAATCCAAACAGCAAAAGTCTAGGAAATAGACATTGCTATATCACAAACAAGCAGCAACAAAATTACCCCTAATTAAGACCCTTAACTCTTTCATTACTTTATCAAACTAAAGGAGAAGTAGTCCATGTACACCAAGATATTCTGGAGAAAATATTATATTTTCACTAGCTGTAATCTCTATAATTCAACAAATCTGGTCCATAACACAAAACCAGCATTCTCCTGCATCCCAGCTTTTTAATGAACTGATGTGTCAGGAATGTGGAGCAACAGAAGAAATATTTTGCTCCATTCTGACCTTTTATAGTAGCAGTCATGCGATTAAACCAAATGAAAGCTTGTTGTCCTAATAGTGCAGCTTCAGAGTGGAAATTCTTGCCAGATAGTATATAATTATCTGCTAAATGTATTTCTGTACTAAAATGTGCTAAAATCTTACAATTTATGGGAGTCTCAGAATAGGAAGACTTAAGGTGGTGGGGAGAACAATGGTTCCAATCCTTGGAAGTGTGGTATTGGGCATATAACTGGAATTAGTCATTTGATCTCTGGCAATACCCAAGTCCCTCATTTGTAACTAAACCATACTAAGGTCCCACAGCTCCTGTCCATAACGGCTTGCAATCTCTTCACCTAGAACCTACAAACATACAAAAAAAGAATCACTAAGAAACCAAAAAAACCCAGGTTTGTATGTTACCTAAATGTCCAAGTTCATGGTTTTTCCTCAAGATGTGTCAAAATGACAGATAAGTACCATCTGCAAAAGGTCCCAATTCACTTTTTTTTTTCCTAGCAAGAAAGTTCTAACCCACATGCAAGAAGACAATGTAAGGGGTTTTGTTCTGAACTGCTCTTTGCTTCTCAACAGATTTCTCTGAATCTGTTACACATCATCAAAAGTAATTAAGTACTTATTAATACCAAGATAAACAGTAAGACAAACAAGGATATTTGTTCAAATGGCTAAATATCTAATATAGATTTTTACCTCAATACTTGTAGAGAACAAAAGGATAATTATCTGGTAAACACTCACTTTTGGTTAAACTATCAATGCAGGCACTAGCTGAATATGACTCATGTTGCCTTAAATGTCTCTCTAAGAAGGGGCTTTCACAAAATCCTAAAGGTCTGTTTCTTTCCATTAATATGAAGGGAGTTTTGTTAACTACAATACAGACATTAGTTTCAGATATCTAAGTTAATTGGAATGAAATCTACCTAAAGACCTGTATCTTCGGCGTAAACTGTCTTTATTACCAGAAAATCAAAAAATGTCATTCAGAGGATTTCTCATTCCTGAATATGTCTTCCAGAAGGGATATTCCACCTCATAGCAGGAAAAGGGGTTTGAGACACTCACCAGTATGTGAGCCAGCACAGGCAGGACACAGGAACAACCACAAAACCACAAATGAAATGCAAGGAGTACATTTATTTTTGTTACCTCAACAACCATTGTATGCAAATCATCTATGCAGAAGCACACAAATACAATTCAGGCACTGCAGAACTCAGGCCATGCTAGAGGGTCACCAGACCTTCATCTGTACATCAGGAATTCACCCATGAGTGGTTTAGCACTGTACTTTGATATTTCACCCAGAAGGACAGGAATGTCAAGCATGTTCAGTGGGGTCCCTCTATGTTATCTAAATACATCTGTTCTTGTCAAACACACAAGACTAAACAATGAGTAATGTGATACTTGTGCAAGATTTAAATACCTTGATTTAAAATCCCTTCTCATTTTCATGAAGAAAACCATAAATCCATATTTAAATCAAACTCTGATAGGGAGTAAAGTCTTCCACCAAATTTAATTTCATCTGTTGTACTGAATGCTTGATGGCTTGTGCATGGCATGATGAAAGACGACTGCGCTAAGTCCAGAGATGTGGGCTTCCTTTCCTTTTAGCATTCTGATTCTCCTTTAACTTTCATAGATACAATGAAGGGTGGTATCACATGCAATACAGATAATGTCTCAATGTTAGGCATTGTGATATGAGCATATGATCTGCAGCACATAATTATGTTGCTCTTAACATATAATAGGCCAATAACTGGGTTTGAAGACAAAACTGTGTCAGCCTTATTGGAATTTCTTTTCCTTAAGCCATTTACCTGAAGTTCAGTATGTTAAATGATATTTCCCATGCTATGGGAAATTATTTCATGCCTTCATGTGTATGAGATTTTTCATACCTATGCGAAATGAAAATATCACCACAAAAATGCAGGCTCAGCAATGAAGAAATTTTACAAACAAACTATTCAGCCTTCTAAAAAGTAAAGAAATTACCTTGCATGGTCCCAAGTCTACCAAGATTTTAAGCTGTCTTCAGCACTTGGGGACACGATTTAGATACTTAATTTTGAATACATGTTTGATAAAGCCTATGTTATAATGGCATTGCATAATTGTTCTTTCACATTAAGAAAAGAAAAAGGGTTTATAGCCTTAGGTTGTTTGAATATTTTAGAGGCAGGAGAGTGACTTTAACTTTTCCTGGTGATATTCCCTATTGCTTCTTTCACAGTGACTTCTATAGCAAAATTCAAAGTCAAGCACAAACATAAATATGAAAATCACATTCAAGTCTCCCTTTGATTTTAAGCCTATAATCAAGTTGTTGAACATAAATAAGGTAAAACAGAATTCAATTCTTCTGCTTCTTTCTGTCAGCTAAGGAATCTCTTTTTAAAGATATCCAAACCACAAGGATGACTAAGATCATTGCTTTTTTAGGATCAATTTATCTATTAAAGGTTCTAAAACATAGCCTGATCCTTTACAGTACAAAGTTGCAATCAATGCCATGACATTTAATAAATGTTATAATAAATAGCATTAATATATTAAAATCAATAAATATATTCATGGACAATATCTTATGGATTCTCAGATAGATGTGCCATAGTGAAAAGATCAATAACATGATTGAAATTTTCCTATGTAACTTTAGATCTCAAAAATAGTGTTGGTAAATCATGTATATCTCCTACAGTCAGTGAAGTTTGAGGAAATGCACTTGGGAGAAAAATTAACATAATATGTTATAGACATCTGTATAGGGTGAGGGACAATTTCTAAGGAAACAAGACAAAATAAACTTAGCTTTTCTTGTTTCCCTATAAAGAAGGCCAAGATGAGGTATAATGCAGGGGGTATTTTATTCTGGTAAGAGAAATCTATTCCTGTTTTTAGAGTCCTACAGACTGGAGGAGTCCTACAGATCTTGTTAGTTTCAGTTAAACTATACTAAAAGGTTCTGTTGGGGTGATGTAGAAAGGATTTAGAAGATTGGCACAAATGAAATGTCACAGTAGGTTTTGGACAGACTATATTCACAAAGACAGGTGAGTAACTTGAGGGCTACTGAACAACTGCAAAGGTTATACAATGAATGGTAGAAAGACTCTTAATCCACAATGAGTGTATAAAGTTTCTTATCTATCTCAGCCTAGATAACTCTCTAGTCTAAACTATCTAATGTTGGTATGGGTATAGTGGATAGGTAAGACGGAGTGTAGAAAGAGTGAGCTGCCAAGTCAACTGGAAAAGGAATCGCATCTCTGAAGACAATGTTGTACCTTGTTAATATCTGTGCAGTAATATTACCCCAAAAGACTTTGGGTATGTACAGGTGGGGCATATCTACCTTCCATTACATAATGTAGTAATAGGCACACTTTATTTGACTAAACACCACACATTCAGTAACTGCTGTGAACACCTGACAGTAAACGCACAGAAAGTTTAATGTATCCTTTTGAATCAAACAGTGGAAGAGGCTATTTGACTAGCTTGTACAATTGCTTTTTCTAAGTTCAATTAAAGTTGCAGTTGTATACTTCTTTTTCTTTAGGTGGTCTACAGAATGCTGATGTTGTAAACACCTGCTATGAATCTCAGCTACAGAAAATAGTCTATTTGACCTTGCTTTGAAAAAGAGCCTAATACTGCCCATGAAACGACAACGTGAGATACATTCCCACATAGAGCAGTTCATCTATCGGTACCCATTCAGTTTGAAAATGACAATGATGATGGGTCCTCAAGATGTTTGCCAAGTCCTCAAAGTCAATATTCTCACAAACACAGCAAATAATGACACATAATTTATGTAGGAAATGAGCCGAGTTATGATTTTGTTAATTTAAGACCATCAGTGGAGTAAGTTTACCCACAGAAATCATCCTAAATATAATTAATGTATATAGCCATAAATAGTATTAAATTGAAGCCGTTCTCCAACTGCTAAGTGGTTGTTACAGTGATAATATATTAAACTAAGAATTACTATGAAAGTTACTCAATATTAATTCTAAATTTGCAAAACTATCAAGAGAGTTAGGAAATTAAGATTTTTTAAAAATTATTCAGAGCACCTGCATGTGTTTCATGTGCAAAATTAATTGCCATATTAAATTAGCAGAATGACATTAACATTAAGGGATCATTAGTATCATTCATAATTATTCATTATCTTTAAGCTGAATCATATGTCATTTCCTTGACATACTGTATTTATTATTTAAAAGGTTAGCTTTTCAAAACTCTAATTATGGGAACAGAACATATGGGAGAAATAGTATACATAGTAAGGAAACCTAAACATAAATATTCTCAAGTGTTTTTATTTTTCTGTAAAGAATGGAATATTTTATCTAGAAAATTAATCCAATTGGGTTCAAAATTGGGAGAAAGACAGAAAGTTAGAATAACATATAATGCTGAAAAAAGAAAAAGGAAAAGCAATGACACCAAGCTAATCAGTCTTTGTTTTCATTGATAGTCTAGATGTTACAACACCCGTCTTTCTTTATGTTCTTTGAACTATGATGTGACAAATGACCCCATAGTGCTATTAGGTGTATAGCTTATTTCCAAGAGCTCAGTCTTTGATTTTATTCACTGATTTAAATAATTTCTTTGTTCACATGAAGATGTGTGCTTTTTTTTGAGACCCTGTGTAAACTGTGCAACCAATATGAGGTGTACCACTCTGCATTATTATCTTACACACACATAAAAATATAATTCAACATTTATGCCAGTACAAATATCTGCTAGTATAAACTAGAGGTTGTAGAACCATGGATTTAACCTTTACTCAAGTGCTCTGTGACAGATGGACTGGCTGCATGGTCTCAGTTCTCTCCTGACGTACCCCTAAGTGGCAATTAGTCCACCTCTTACATAGCCTCAGCTGTTCTGCACTGACAATGACAAACAATAATAAGAGCTCTACTGGCTTCAGCAGATCCAAACCAGCTGAAACTATGATGCTGTGTTCCCAGAGAATTAATGTAATAATAGCTACTGACATTTCAAGATTATCCTAAGTTTTTTTAGGGAAAAAATATTATGAAAAAAAAAAAAAAAAAAAAAAAAAGGTAGGCACTCAAATGACATAACCAGTTTCCGCAGTTTACATATGTGCAAATATGTTCAATGTGTTTAGGAGACTGAGGTGAAATATTTTGTTCTCCTTTCAGCCAGTTCACATTTACACAAACATCTTCAGACATTTAATGTCCTATCAAACTCCTGGAGACATCTCTGATTGTGTCAGAAGAGGAATTCCAGAAAGCAGTATCAAACCCTAGCCTATGAGTCACACTTTTTTGAAAGAGTGGCAAAATCTTAACAAGAATCTTTCACAATCTTCTATCCTGAGACTTTTACCTTAAATCTACTCTTTTCATGTTTCTCTGACAGAGTTAAACACTATTCTTTGAATATTAGAGACTAATGCTATTTAGTGGTTACAGGAGTCCACAAAGATTAAGAAAGTTTCTAAAAGCAATAGATGGACTGCATCTTTCCCAAAATATGCAAGTATGTCAATAGAATTCAACTTTTGATTGAGGATTGCTTGAAAAACCTGCTTTTTCTTGTAAGCTGCTAGTTATGAAAAATGGACAGTCTTTTGTGTATTTCTAAGTAATGAGCTTAACCAAACAATTGCCAGTCATAAAATCTATAAATCTTACTGTGTTGCTAAAATAAATTTTAAAAGAAAACCTTAAAATTACTTTAGACCAATATAAATGAACATTTCAGGTACTTGCTTGTCATGCAGAACAAAAGCACCTCTTCACTTGACCAGTTCCTATTCCTTTTATACCCAGATCTTGAAACGTTGCTGTCTGAGATGGAGTTAATTTTCCCCTCAGCAGCCCTCACAGTACTGCGTTTTTACAGGTGGGTAGAAAAGTGTTGGTAACACACCAGTGTTTGGCTCCTGCTGAGCAGGGCCAGCACAGCATCAGCGTTGTCTCTTCAACATTGCCCCCTCACGAGTAGGCTCATGATCTTAGGAGGGAACATAGCCAGGACAGCTGATCCAAACTGACCAGAGGGATAGCCACACTCTATGATGCCTGCTCAGCAAGAAAAGCTAAGAGAAAGGAGAAGGAAGCGAGGAAGGGAATTGATTATTACTCTGTCTTCCAGAGCATCCACCATATGCACTAAAGCCCTTGGAAACAGAGAATGAAACTTCTGTTTCCTTTGTCTTGCATGCACAGCCTTTGTTTTTGGTTTATTAAACTGACTGTATCTTGACTCATGAGGCTTTTTCCATCTTATTTTTTGTCTCCGTCTTACTACTGAGGAGGGAAGCTATCCAGTGGCTTGGTGGGCACCTGGCATCCAGGTCAAACCACCACAGCTGTGTAGGAGCCCATTTGCTTCTCAGAACTTGATCCCAAGTAAGACATTTGATTGATTCCAGGCTTGTATTGCTGGTTCTATCTTCCAAGAAACTGGGTCAACTTCTTTTGCACAGCCCATTAATGGAATGGGCCTGTAAACTGTTATCGTTCTTCTTGCTCCTCAGACTCCTGTACCTGAATATCTTGCTTTCATCTTTCTGTTATCTCAAGAGTTGGCTGCTCTATTCTTACTAATAATCTCCCTTCATCTTTTCCTTCTTCCTCATATTTTCCTTTGGACTAGGGTGAATGAAAATAACCTTACAAAGTCACTATGTAAGAAACTCTTAAATCCATGAGAAGTCTACAGAAATAGAGAATTACTTAATCATTCAAATTTTATTTGGCTGATGTTAAAAATCAGCAGGAGGAGTTCATAACATAAATTTTAATCAGTTGTTTAATAATCCTTCAAAACAGGGTCTCTTATATAAAACCTATTTGCACAAATCCCCTCAGTGTTTGGACATAGCATATATCTGAATATAACTGAACTTGCATTTAAAATTTAACAAATGTAATAGATGTCTCTTGGGGAGGAGCAGCTGGACCTCTGAATATAAACACTGTTAGAACTTACTGCCTGAACTAAATGACCTAGCTTTCCTAGCTCAAAGGCCAGATTAGATTAAAAAGTGATTTGTAGTCTAGTCACTATGGATGGAAAGAAAACCGCACTAATTGTGGGTTATGTGCATATCACATAATGCTTTCCTTCATTATTTATCCTTGGTTATTGCCTAGTCGGAGTGTGGCTTCAAAAATCTGTTTAGTTTTTGCTACAGAAAGTTCATTTATTTTGACCTCTTTCCTAAGATATTTGGAGGAGTCTGCACTTAAGTTTCTACCTTAGACACAGCTCTAAACCAAATCCACTGATGCAAAAATTAATTTCATGCAGAAACATACTGTTGAGAGAAGTTAGAAATGGGAAGAGTCCATTAAGGCATCCTCCAGGCATTATATTCATGCATACACTCACTTGAGGAAAATGCCTGGAGCAAAAAATTGCACAATATAGATTTATAAAGTTCCTGTGTGTAGCAGTAAATAGGCAGGATTTAAATTTATAACTGATAAAAGGATATACTTTGTTGCACATGCATAATTAACCTAGAGAGCTCATTGCCACAAAAATATCACTGAGGCCTAAAAGATTAGCAGAATTTTAAAAAGGATTAAACATTTATATGGATAATGAGAGCATTTACATTTGCATGGAATTAGAATTATTTCTTTAAAACAAAAAGTTACAAACTATCTTATTCCAGGACAAACCAAAAGGTAGTCATGAGGAATACAAAGAAATTTCTGTTCTCAGTAAAATCTGTTTCATACTTGCTCATTTCAGCTTCTTTCTGAGCATGTGGTTCTAGTCACTGGTATCAACAAGATACTGGACTACACACAAATATTGCTTGATCCAAAATAGCAATTACCAGGCTCCTATTGACTTTTGTTAATGACCTCATGACCTCATAGGTACTGTGGTGGAAAAAGAAATGTTTTATCATTCAAATTGTTCATGAAGAGATAAAAGTGGCATGCAGACATAGAAATGCTTTATAGCAAACTTCTGTTTCTTCTGCAGGAGAGAATGCTTCTGGATAGATGCAGGGAGTATTTAATGAGTAAGAGGCATAGAAATAGAATTATTGGTCATGAACAAGTTAATGACCAATTAAGTACAAAAACAAAACTAAATTACTTGCATTGGTACCTAATTTAAAACTGTGATTGTAATCCAGGTAATGGAGCTCTGCTGGAATTATTCTTAGCACTGCCCTAACAAAAAAGTCATTACTGGCTGGCCTGCTGCTTCATATAATTGCTGTGATAAGCCACCACAAATATAATTGGCTTTAGCTTAAAAAAATACTTCATCATAAAACAAGAGCTATAGTTATACTTTGATTTATGTATTTATAACAACTTAAGGAAGATCATTAACACATTTTGTATCCAGACATTTTTACTATACCAGAAAATGTAAAGAAATTACCTTAAACAATTTTTAAGAAACAATACAATTTTCCTTAAACTGCGTTCCTTTTGAACACTGAAATTACTTCAATGAGAGCATTTAGTCTGTTAAAGCCAAAAGGACTTCAAATTAATTTCTGTACTCTTTTGTCAAGTTTTGCTTCTATAATACAGTCTGAGAAGCTTTCTAGACCTAAACAGATTTTGATGAATTGTGTATATTTCTTGTGCTTTCATAGATGTCCAGTATCATGTTCTGTTCTGTTGCTTGTCTAGCTCAAACAAATAAGAATTTTACGTGGTGATAGATAAATACCTCAAAAACATGGAATGTGAATATTCAATGGAAAACCATAAAACCAGAATTTTATTCTCTAGATTAAGACCCCCCCCCAATTTCCATTCCTCTGATGCTTGTTCTAACAAAGAAATTTATCAGCAGAACTTTTCTAGAAACAATCATTTTTAAATTAATCAAAAGCATAGTAAGGACAAACTCATTTTAAAAATCATGTACACTGAAAGCTCAGTCATAAATACTACAGTCAGCCAATGAAGATCAAATCACATAACATGCCATTTGTGTGTCCATTCAAACCAAATCACAGGGATTTAAAAAAATCTGTGTACTACAGGTTATTACAATTAGCAATTTAGGTAGACACTTTTGTGTATCCCTATTCCTCTGTGGTCACCTACAAAGATACTACACGTGCTCCTTGCCATTCCAATGGCAAATTGTATAGATTTGTTTACATATTTGGATGTGAGAACCTAAAATTTCAAATAAATACATAAATAAATGCATACATAAATAACTAAACAAAGCAACTAACCCCATGGCAGGGGAGGGAGGGCAGAAATCTTGCAAAAATAAGATTTTCACTAAATGGCACTTGTTATATTTGCCTTCACTTATCTGGCCCTGGTTTTATTGCTCATGGGAAAAATCTATAGCAGAAATTGAAGTAAAATTGATAAATTAAAATTTAGAAAAGAAACATATATTGTGATGTTTTATTTTGATTGGTTGATGCCTTTGTTGTAAATATTCATGCTTTTTTATGGGGAAATTACTGCAATTTTATTAATTTTTAAAATTTTGCTGTAGTGTTTAATTTAAGAAAAAATTCAAACATTGTTTTTTCTTAACCATTCTGTAAAAAATCTTTGATATGATTTTGAAGCAGAAATTCAGAAATCTTAGACATGCTTTTGTAGACAATAGTTGTCAATGTCATCTAAGGCTTTTGATAAAATTTTATAGATTTTTTTTCTAGAAATTTATAAGATTCTTCATGGTATCCTGAAAGGTACACCGGCCCTAGCAATTCAGCCCACTCTTGCAAACCCTCTGGAGTATGTCGACCATTGAGTACAAAAGAAGTTCCACTGGCATTAGTGGATTTTGGATTAAACTATAGAAAGAGCAGCCATCCAAAGTAGCACCTCTCATCACCAGAGTACTGCATCTGTTAATTTCCTATATCATTAGCAGAAAGAGCCAACCATTCATAAAGGTTACAATATCATTGTGAAGAAATTCAGGAGTAACTGATGCTGTCTTATAAATAGTATGTCTTCAGAAACATAGCATGCACTGAGTTAAAAAGAGGTCTGATCTTCAGTGTGGCGTTTCATCCAATATATACAATTATAATGTTAGGTTCAGACACAGACTGAGCATAGGTCTACTTGTGGGAGGTGGCGAATGGTTCCCTTTCACACTTTTTTACACTCTTTCTTTGACTTTTAAAATTTTCTCTACTTTGACCCATGAGTTTTATTGCTCTTTATTCTCCCTCTTAACCCATTGGGGGAAAGGGGACAGGGAAGGAGTGAGTGACCATGCAAGTGCTTAGCTGCTGGACAGGGTATACCCTCCAGATCTATGTGTGCATATAAAAGCCTGCAGTCATTTCTCCAGCGTAAATGAACTGGAATGATCTGAAGTTATCAACATGCTGCTGGCACCTCAGGAAGCTGATACCTGGTGAGTGACGTGATGTCATCTCCTAGATATGCAGAGCTGGAGGAGCACTGCCTAATAGCAGCCTGTTTGAGAAGATCAGAGATATCTTCTATAGTTGGACTTGACGATTTTAAAGGTATCTTCCAGGCTTGATGATTCTACAATTCTATAATCTGCGATCCCAAAGCAGAGCCATATTTAAGAAGCAGATACTGCAGTTTTCTAAAGTAGCATTCAACAGATATTATGTGAGCAGATAATCTCACTGTATTTCTCTCTTAATTTTGAACCAGAGCTACTGAATTAATTTGTTCCTTAACAACTCATCTGAGTCTGTATAGCCTATTTAGAAATAAAATAGTCACGCAAGAGACAGTCAGGACACGTAAAAAAACTCACCACAACAGCTTCCTGGTCAGAGAAAAGGAACTAACTTTATTTTACAAGTCCTCTTTTTATACTATTTCTAACATTCATGTCACACATCCATTGTCTGCGAATTCACCACCCCACAATATCACTGGCTACCTAGTTAGAACAACATCTTGCAATAACACCACCTGCGAGTCTCTGATTATCGTTGTTTATGGATTCCTGCTTGTTTTGAGCTAGAGAGAAATAGTGCGAGCTGGACAAACAGGCCTCTCTCATGGTAAAGTTGTTCTCACTACATGCCTACAGTTCCCACAGTGACACTGCTGGAGTTTTGATCACTGCTGTATGTTGTCTATAAACAGCATCAGAAAAAAATCGCCAAAAGTCAACATCACCCAAAAAAGTCTAATCTTTATTCTGTTGCTCAAGTTTTAAAATAGGTTGAACTATAGTGTTCTTTCTGTGTAATAGTCCAAATATACAAATCCATATATAAATTTAAATTCTCTGTTTCATGTTTCATTTAGGTACAAAATATGTTCACCCACAAAAATCCATGATCTCTAGATATTGATCATGGACACCAGTTCTTGCTCCTAATGTTATTTGCTGACAACAAAAAGCTTCTACTGCCCTTATGAAATGTGCTATGAAAAAAGAGAGGAAAGAATTCTGTCTATGAAAAGTCTGTATAACTGAAGTATTCTGTCACTTAGTATTGTTGTCTAGGTCCATAGAAATTTAGTAAGTCTTTGACCTCAATTTTTTGTTTCAGTGTTTCTCAGTCCCCAGAGCGTTGTTTATTCTCTTCTTCATTAGAATCTAAAATAATTTAAGAGTGTTCCTGACCTAGCTTTTGAGGGTTTTATTGGGACAATGATGCATGAGAGAATTCCAGCAAAATGGAATGAGGAACAAGGATTGTAGGGTAAGAATAGGTCACCGGGAGGTGGACACACTAGGAATTACATGTTCCTCTAACAGATGCATTAGTTTAACACAATGAACAATGTGGAAGACTCAATAATAACAAGAAAGAGAAACTTATTTTTTATTGTAATGATATTTTTTCTACCTTTCAAAAGGTTTTTTTTTTTTTTGCTAAATTTCATCTCATTAATCAATTAGATGTTGACTTATTAGGCATGTCTTTAACAGATCCAAGGTCAATGAAGGTTATCTACATCAAAATATATGAAACAAATTCTCTTCTTTTAAACTAAAGGTCTCTAGTCTTTATTTTCTGTGAACAAAAATAAGGTATTGATGATTGTTTTACATAACTAAAGCAGATGGGAGAATGTTCTTTGTGGTTCTGTATGTGTGTGGTGTGTTGGAAACATATTTATCAAGAAGCTGATTACAGTTTTTGCTATTGTAAACTCTAAGTGTTCTTGCACTTGAATGAATTTACACAATTTAGGTGTTGCTCTAAATTATGACTCTTGGCTGTGATTCCCCAGGGGATCACACTTTAACTGGGAATTAACCAAACAAGTCTCAATCCATCTCCAGCTTGCAAACAACCTGATCGCACTGCACAATAGGAAAGTATATGTATGCTATGCTAAAGAAAAGCAAAAGCTACTAGGAATGGCTTCTCAGTCAATCTGATGTGAAAAACAATCTTGGTTTCAGTAAAATTGCAATCACTGACAACAGCAGAAAATCTGGTCCCAAGAATTCTCACCAGTCAAAATTTGACTGAAGTATGCAATCACTTATACAATAAATACGTCATTTGTGCCTTACCTATACAAATTCAGCAATTAATTTTGTGGTGACTTTACAGGATAATTTTTTTTCTTCTTTTAGTATGGCATAAACCTTAAACCACTGTAAATATGTATTTTTCCTTTAACTTTCAATTCAGTTGAATCTAGCAGAAATTTTTCCATCATTTTTAAAGGATCAAGGGCAAACAGGCACAAAAGTCCTCCTTTAAGCACCCTCAAAAAATAGGTTTCCCTCTTCACTGCTGCCCACTCCTATTCTCTCCTTTACATTGGCAGGTTTAAAACACATGCTCAGTGATATTGAGCAGGTTTTTTTCTCTCCCTTTTTCTAGACTTATAAGAAGATTGATGTGTTATTTTTCCTGAATACAAATTGCTGTTACAAAGTTTTTACCAAGATTCAAAATGTTCTAGGTATTGCTTCAGGACTGGAGTTTCCTCAACAGTTGCCTGAAGCATTTCCAGTTTACATATCTTTCCCTCTGCATTGTTTAAGAGCCTTGTATTGTTTCAGTATCCATGAATTCATAATTCTCCATTGTCCTTCTCAGATCCCTCAGAGCACAGTCTGTGGAATGACCATTTTCTTATTTTTAAAATCAATTGAGAGGAAGCAATTTTTATTCCCCATTATGCGCCTCCACACTTCGAAAATCAAAGCCTTTCATGAACAAAAAGATCTGAAGCTCTGCCTCCTGATATGGATAGATTGAAATCCAATACTTTTGGATGGGCTTTTGGCTGACTATGTGTTTAGACTCTTGGTTTTGTTACTTTATTTTAAACTATCATATGAGACATCCTGTATGAATAACATTGCAAAAATATTGCTGTTGTTCTTGAACCAGCATTAGTCTCCATGGGTGCCAAGCCATGGTTACACATGGAGCTTTCGCAGTTCAGTGCTCAGAGTCACATTTTTGTAGGGAAGTGTTCTAAATGATTCAAAGTTACCAGCTCCCTGAAAAGTGACTGGTTGCCAAAAAAGCCCTCCTATCAAAGAAACCCGTATGGTCCTGAAATATTTTACAGTTTATAAACTTGTCCAGTAATGATTTGATTTCATGAGCTTGAACCATATAAAAATTGGCTATTCCTTTTTTTAAAGAATGTTTACTTCTTATGACAGTGACAGTGCATTTTTCTTTATTTACATCATATTTGCCTTTTCAGATAAGATGATGTTCATATTAGCTTAAACAAAGGACAGATTAAAGAATCAGCTATAGATCTTTCCTTCCTCATTCTTTTTTCCAAAAATAGTAGTGAATTCTTGTGCTATTGGTGCAATCCTTTCTACATAAAAAGTTTATGCATTTACCTATATGTTCTTCAGAGAAGGAAATTCCTTTAGCACTTGAGTAGATTGATGAATTACAGTGCAACTGTAAGAACTTAAATCTCAGATTTTGCATGTTTTCTGCAAAATATAAGATTATAGCCCTCCCTCCTGAAAAATAAAAAAAAATAACAACCAAAAAGAAAACCTGTAAAATATTGAGCAAATATCCATCAGAAATGTGTCAGTCACAAAAGTTTGTATTGTCCCTTTGACTACACGTCTGAAATGTACACAGATTACTATAAAAATATTACCGTTTAATGGGCTTTTTTTGAGCACTCTCATACAGTCTTCTATATAAAAAGAGTCAGAAAATATAGTGTATTAATGAATACTTCTCAGCCTTAGGAAATCTTCCTTTTGTATAGATGAACACCATGTAGAAACTTTCTGTATTTACATCACAGGTGTTCCACTTAGCCCACTTAGAAGATAGCTTCCATGGAGCAAAGTCGTATGGAACAGTCTTGTTACTCTGAGCCATATCTAGACTGATGATGAAGTCCAGACAGCTTTAGATACAAAGAGGCTGCAAGGATAATTGCTGCAAGACACAGTCAACCCAATCACACAAGAGCCAGAATCTAAAATATCCGTATGGTAGATATGAGTTGCTTTTCTGTTAGTGTTTAATTGTTTAAAAAAAAAAAAAAAAGTTTCTTTTAATTGTTGCTAAATGGTAGAAAAATAGCAGATATAGAGGATTGCATTCTTATAGGTAAATTTAAAGCAATTGAGATCATAGCATATAATCCAAGGAAAGGGAAAATACTAAATTAACCAGGAGAGTTATTTGCTAAAAGCTTTTCACTTTAACTGCTGCTCCAGTCATGATCTGAACCTTTGTCTTTTAGAGAAATCTTCTTTTGAGATATTCGTATCACTTCAAGAAATTAATATTCATAAGTTACTGCTGAGGTGTTTCTCCTGATTTTTGGGGCTACACTATATGGATTATTAGACATTGGGCTGATTCTCTACACTTGGGACCAGATCTAATAATTTTAACTTTTATCAGGTAACACTATGAATACTACAATAAACAGACACTATAAGTCCTTTTTGCTATGACTGCAAAGCCTTAAATCATGCAAAGTATTAAACTGTGCAAAGTGTAAGATGCTGCAGAATCATTCTCTGTGTTTTCAGACCTTCTAGAGGTGTCCATTATTATGCTCAGTAAGTTATGAACACAAGGATTGCCATGCATATATTTATCTTTCCACGCTATAAAATCTTTTCAAACAGCCTCTATATTCCTCTATATTCCTCATGTATGTGTGCCAATTTTCTTTAAATCTTTAAGTAAAGATCTAGCAAACACATCCTCACAGTCTATTCAACCACTTCTTAAACTTAAGTTTGATGTTATAATCACTGGCGTTACTTCTACCAGTCATATTTGAAGACTGCTTGATCAATCAACTGAAACTGGTAAAAAAATGCAAGATTTAAAAACACGTGTAGGTAGAGCCTGGTTCCATAGAAATACACCCATTTTTATGCAGAAATAATTTGGGTGTCTAGTAATTCAGGTATCAAAGGAAGCAATTTAATTTGACCCGAAATCTAAATTTTTGAGATAGACAACCAAAACTTTTAACCTGAAAGACAGAGATTATGGTGCAGTAATTTACCTTTAAGACCAGTGAATTGATTTGATAGTTTAGGGAAACTGGTTTTGAACAGTTGGGTGAAGGTAGAAAACCTTTGTCCCTTTTAAATGGAAATCATGACTACAGGAATTTAGGCATCATGTGAACCATAGATTCCTTTAACTGTAATTTAAACCACTAGGTTCATATAACCTTGCCTTTTTTTTTTTCACTTCAAGCAAACAAGCATCTCCAGGGTTGATCCTTCCAATTTTAGATTGATTTTTTTAGATAAGGTAGATAAATCACTCTCCAGATGTGTGAACTTCTCATTATTGAATACAAAGGGAAATGATTGCCTCAGACTTAGGTTTTTGATTGTCAGATACAATAAGTCAGTTAAAATGAATTCTATGCAAAGGAAAGAAATTCAAGGTCTTTTATTCCAAAAATCTAACCAATTTATCCTCATGTGGCAAAATCAAATTCTCTTACCATATTCTTGTTACACCTCTACACATTTTTTAGGTCAGCCTGAAATACTGACCAGGCTACATTTCCATCAGCAGGATACTGTTGGACACAAACACTTCTCTGCAAGAGATACTACCATAGGAAATTCAGGTGTTACTTCTCCATACATTATTTGTCTTTTCCTTCTTCATAACAGAAATTTTATTTTAACTTTATGGTGAAATTCTCAGTATATCTTTGTAGTGTTTGAAGAAATAAAAGGATTGTAATCTGACCAAAAATTAAAATTGTTTCCATTCTGATTTGTGTGATTTGTCATTTTGAGTCCTAAAAATGTAGATACTTTGACATGTCTGTAATTCCACCAAAATAAAGGGAATTTTTTATATTTACATTTTAAGTTATGACAAGAGTTCCCAGAGTAAAAGAGTGGATATGAAATCTGATGAAATTAATTAAAGTTCCTTTAGGAAAGTATCTACATTTCTCCAGAGAGATATTTCGGTATTGTTAATACAAACCCATCCTGTAACTTTAAAATAAGAAACTCTAATTTGATGGTAATTTAAAATTTAATAGCATATTTTCAGAGTAAGTACTTTGCTGGAAACAATGTTCAGTAACAAAATACATGACTATGTTGTTCATGTGCTAACCTGCAAACTCCTCACATGAGACACATTTTCTCATCATTAAAGGAGAAATTAAGAAATCTGTAATTGGCACTCTGAACTTCATTAATGTATAGCTCACCAGCAACATACCTCAGTATCTGCAGGTCAGGAGACAGACATTGTAGAACAGCATTCTCTTCTTAAGGCTGTTTTAAGTGAAAATGTATGCATCCTTGTAATAACATTCACCTTCTCTATTTACATACACAAGGTTAGTTCCCAAGACTATTTCCATCTGGTCAGAGAGCACAGATCTGTCTTTTGTAGAGGCAGAAAACAAAAATGACTTATTGGAGAAACTCCTGGGAGAAATATTGCATATTTTTTTGCTTCAAACTAATGCAAAGAATGACTAAGTTGCAGTAGAGTGGAGAGTCAAGGGAGCAGGGCAAGAAAGTAAAAAAAGAGACTGAGAGAAGAAATGAAAAAAGAGAAAAAAGAGAAAGACGGGAAAGAGAAAGACATAAGAAAAAGGATAAAAGAGGAAGGAAGGAAGGAAGGAAAAAAGAAAAAGAAAAAGAAAAAGAAAAAGAAAAAGAAAAAGAAAAAGAAAAAGAAAAAGAAAAAGAAAAAAAAAAGAAAAAAGAAAAAAAAAGAAAAGAGAAAAATGTTGAGATGAAGGTAGAGGAAGAGGAATAAGAAAAAGAAGAGAAAGAAAATAGAGAAAATATTATACAATACCTTGTAGTGTTTTGTTTAGGGATTGAATTATTTTTCTTCTGCTGATAATCATGAAAGAATAATTTAAATATTTTACTATTTAATTACATTTTTCAGAATCAAACTTTCCTTTCTTGGTTATTTCTATTAATGAAATCCAGAGCAAGTGAACTTTGTCAATTAAGTGAATGCATATTCTATTCTGAATTTTAAAAGACTGGCATGACTGTGTTACATGTACTGTATGCATTACAATGAAATTTTAGTTATGGGAATACAAGGAAGTTTTGAGGAGTTGTTTATTTTGGTTTAAGTTTTTTTGCTATCTTGTCATGGGGTTTAGTGTAATTCTTACTTGAGATGATATCTGTTCTATTTGAACAGAATAAGGAGAGGAGAGTTCGGTTTCTGATTTCTTAATAAGGACATAATTCTCAGAAGACCTCCATAGCCATGTATGATGCTGAAATCAAATAGCAGGTAAGGTCCACTGAGAAGTATAAGATTTTTCTCATGATAGTTTTATTAAAAGTTGTAAATATTTATTCTAATTTCAGATGAGAAAAAGGAAGAAAGATCTGTTGCTAAAACAGTCTGCAGAAAAATACGACTGCATCCATTGCTAAGACTCTGGCTATGTACTAAATAAGATAGTCCAGGGACTCTTTGGACCTGGGGCTAATTGGCACAGCAGAATAGTTTTCTTAACAGCTAAGCTCTCTTTCCTTCCTGAATAGACTAGCTGCGTTCAAACTGCTATTGCGAAAAATCATTGGCTCAGATTTGACTGGGCGAAAGTTGCTGATCTTACCCATGACATCTTAGGGATGTTGTTGGCGCTTTTGCAGCAGTGGTGTCTGTATGCCAGTGATCAGGCCCTTGACATGTCCTGTGAGATCTACTGTTACAGGAGTGTCCCAAAAGCACAGTTTGCTTGGCTCACAGCACTTGGGGTAGATTATTACCCACAGTGGCATCTATCTACAATGCTGAGTAGGGTAGGTCTGGACCTACATAAGTTTGGATCCTGACAGATTTGATCCAATGTCTACTAGGGCATTAACATGCAAATCTATTTTATCTATATTTATATTAAAGTTATGTGTACATATACCCTATTTCTTTATGCAGACATAAGGAAATTTTTTTCCTCCTGAGGAGGAAACCTACCTGGGTTGAGTAATGTTTTGACATCCAAGTTTGTTTAAAACCTAAGCCAGCTCTTTCACTAATTGTTATGCCTCAGAGTGACTAAAGTAAATGGGACAAATCTGGTCCCTGGATCTTGCAAGAATCTAATTTATGAATGGTTCATAATCCTACCTCAGACTTTCTATTCAATAAATAGCATAAAAAAAAAGATTTTAAAAAAAGTTGAAAGAGGATGTAATTTTCTATGTTACCTTGTAACTGCCTCTGTGTGGTTTCCACTCCATTAAATCTCTTCATGCACTTCAGAAATTCTTCTTGTTTCTTGAAACTAATCAAGGTGAAACTTTGATGCAAGTGAAGACACCTGTTCTGCTTCAGCCCAGTTTTCCTAGATGGTGTCTAGAAAAGAACAAAAGGGTTTCTAGTCTTCTAAAAGATTTATTATTGTGAGAAATGTAGGAAAATATTCAGCTTATTCAGAAATAGGTTTAGAGATTGATGAAGTTACCTTTGGCAATAACATATGATGGATTCAACAGAAACAAAGGATGGAAAAAAATTGAAAACAGAAGTTAAGAAATTCGCACAAGAATTGCAGTGATAATTTGTTAATACCAAGATAATTAAAACATTGCAATAATGTGCTAAGGAATATGGGAAAATACTTCAGGTTTAAAATGCATTTTCAAATCCTTATGTTGTAACAGTTTCTCTGATGAGGTTGCAGCAGCCAGCATGGGTTAGACCTGGTTAACGATGGTGTTGCTGAATTAACATAGGTTAAATTTTAGGAAAAGGGAGTAGCCTAGTTTTAAGAATAGAGGAGCATTTCTGGCCTGAACAACCTGTGAGTCACTGAGAAAGCAGCAAACATATGGAGAACCTCCCAGGGGGTCAGAGTTAGTGCACCAGTGATGGCAACAGCCAGGTCTTATGGGTGATTGGAACTTGCACTGGCTGATCAGGCATCTCATTTTCTCTACTTGATCAGACCAGTGCTGGTATGCAGTAAGAGGATAAAATAAGAGGCTGGGCACCCCATGGCCCAGCTCCAGGATCACACAATGCCTGGCAGGGACCTCAGTGTCAACTTGCCAAACCATCATTCTGGACTGTGCTGTACCTCCCACACAACAGGGAATTCCTAAAAGTGTGCATTTACCTATGGTTAAAATGTGTTGGTATCCAAGTTTCTGCATTGTCCTTTGATGTCAGAAGTAAGGTAGTGATTATATGAATCACAGATAGCTTTGGGAAAGGGAGCAAGAAAGAGGAATATCTGGTCCCTTCACAGGAGGATGAAAAAGGCTCTTAACATAGCATTTGACCCAAATACATACCCCTGTTGGAAGGGGAAGGTAGAAATTTCTGAGTTATTGAGAAAACCAAGTTCAGGAAAGTTTCAGCTTATTCAGAAGGGAATTTTCAGAAGCTTATTTATATGGGAAATAGGGAAAATTGTGAAACATTAGTGTGGGTTTGTATTTTTGCATACAAGATTTTAATGGAAAAAAACCAAAACCTGGAAGGACAGAAGAGTGGTCCAGAAACAAAGCAAATGCATTAAAACATGGTAATGACCTGTAAAAGAGAAACTGATGTCTGCTTACCAAGGCTGTGATATAGTGCAGAAAAATGCAGAGAGAGCAATAGTGGAGCTGGCTTGTCCCAAAATGAAAGTGGCTGCCAAGTGAAAAAGGCTATGTTTTTGTTCTCTAAGGTCACTGCAGCTGTTTGCTCCTGACTGGGACCTGGAATATTTGAATGGGGATATCTGGTCTTCCTTTTTCTCCTCCTCCTTCTCCCAGAACAAGGGGTTTTCTGGCTCTACAGAAGGGGCAGTCCCCATCACAGTCATTAAATGAAGGTAAAAATGATGCAGATGTATTTGCATTATTAGCTGGCTGAGGGACATGACCTCACAGACTGGGCAAGGTATTCAGGCTGCTGGGTGGCCTGGGTGGCCACAGTGACATGTCACCACCTGGTCCTCCATCCTAGCAGGTTATGAGAGCTGGAGGGGGGATAATCACATGGTTACTGAAGTGCAGGGAAATATTCTAATTTATAAAATGCATACATCTCTGATTAAATGCTCTGGTGCTCAGGTCTATTTAGTCTCTATGCTCTCATTTGGTCCTGAACTGTGACAGATGTGGCAGGGGTGTATGTCTACTCTTTTCAGCAGTTCTTTGTGATGCTGCAGCAGAGCATAGCTATAAAGTTCTTACCATTTTCCACTTTCACCCATTATAAGCATTTTTGGCTTTAGTTACAGATTAAAAACAAATCATTATGTTCATGACATGACTGTCTTTTCTGAAGAGTTGGTGATGCGGAATGGCCATTTTACTTTCTTCTACCCTTTGGTAAAAATTCATTCCAGTGCACTGAACTTTCTCAGATAAGCAGCAGTTCGAATTGGGATCTCTCCAAAGGCAAATGTCAGAAATAAAATTCTCACAGCACTATGCAAACAGATCTAAAATCACAGACAGACTGAACTAGGCACACAGCTTTTGCCTGAAGTCAGACAAGGTGAATCCATCTCAGTCTTCTTTGCTCTAGATGCTTCAGTTGCTGAAAAGCAGGTGGATGAAGCCCGGAACTCAATATTAATGAACCCCATTATTTCAAATGAGAGTTATTTTCAATAACTTAGTGTTATCACAAGATTATTCACTCATCACAGAGCCTTAATCTTCCTGTGTCTCTATTGTAAATTTAGAACAGACAGCCATACAACTCTGACAGGAGATCCCAAATTGCTCATAGAAATGTAGAATTTAGGTCAGATCCTGGGCTCTGTCCAAACCAGGGGAACCCACATCCTGACAGGGCAGGGCTTTGGTGGAGCTGGAGTCTGTCATGCCTACAGCATCACTAAGGAATGGACACCTGAACCTGGGCTGAGCTGAAATGGGGCTCCTGGGCCAATGGACAGGGTTTGGGAAGCAGCCCACAGGGAGCACGATATGAGACGGCACAAACAAGGCCCATTATAGCATTCAGACAGGGCCCTGACAATTTTCATTAATGCAAGTTTTATATGCAGAACAAATATGGAGTGATAGGCATTTAGAGGAACATCAAATTTTTCAGGGTGGGATCTTAGATTAATAGAATCATTAAAGCTGGAAAAGACCCCTAAGAGCATTGAGTCCAACCATTAGGCTAACTCTGCCAGACCCATCACTAAACCATGTCCATAAGCACCACATCTGCAAACATCACATCATCATTGCACTGATTTTGCCTTATGCTAATATTTTCCCAAATGTATTTCATCATCTCATATGGTAATAGTTCATTAAAAGACTTACATATGTGACATTTTGGTTTTTGGTATAGCTGCTTGAAAGTCTTTTTAAAGAGCTTCCAACTCAAAGTTTTAGTGCTGGGGCAGAGTACTTAGCAGCAGCTTCATCTGTAGCAGGCTTTTTTTTGAAGAAGAAGAAGAATGACAGTGCAATTAGTAGTGGAAGAGTTTTGATTCGGCTTTTTGGGTTTTTTCTGGTTGCTTTTACTGTTTTGATTATTTTTCCATAGTATTGCATTCATTGACAGTCATATTCCTGTTACTTCTTCAGCAGAACCCAAAAGCTTCATAATGCCATAGTCATCAAACAAAGGTTAGTACTTCAGTGGAAACACAGCAGAAACGTGGACAACGTGGAGATGAATTTCAGAACACTGAAATAGTTAAACACTGATTGCAATGGCATGCCAATATAAAGTATAAATGGCTCACAGATTTCTGCTGAGTGCCTACTTATCAAGGAAGTCTGTCGGTAGAGGTAAGGATATTTGTGCCCACAGAACCTCTACTTTCCAATTTAATTCTATTGATTAATAGGTTTATCTACTTCCTTATTACCTGTAGGCATTAGATAATGTGAATTTAAAAAACAGAGCAGAGTAGAAGTCTGTAGCCACATTCACGTATTGTGCTCTTTATTGTATCTTCAAGGAAGACCGTGTGTCAGAATCAATACAGGAAGAAAAACTCTACCAGAGAAACTCTGGGAGTAATTGTGCTTAAAGACAGAATAATTCCTTCTGTGACTTTGAAGAGTAGAGAGCAAATATGGATATAATTCCCTATAAGTTATTGTTTTAATCTTCACCCAACAAGCTTTTAAATCTGACAGAGACAAGGTGGGTCGATAGAGATATCACTTTTCAGAAACCAGTGACAATTCCTGGACACACTTGGAATTTAGAAATCTCTTGCTCAAGAAAAAAACAAATATTCACATTTTGCCTGATCTTCATTTGATGAAATAAGATATTCAGAAAAGCCCTTTTCTCTCTAGGCCAAAGCAATGGCATTTGTACCAAAAACTTTAAGGGATGCAAAAAACTATATAATCTCTATCTGTAAATGACATATCAGGTGTTCAATAATGACAACTGCTTTAAAATTAGATATTTTAATTTCTATTTGAAGCTAAACGAACCACAGAAAATAATTCAATTGAAAACACATCAAAATCAAATACAGAATGGATTTTGCCTGCAAGCAGCATAGAGCTCATTCCATATTCTAAATTTTGCCCACAAAAGAAACTAGTAACCATTATATCCTATAGCCATGACAACAGTCATGCTGTTCTTTTTGATTTATTAATTTACCTGATTAGGTTAAAATGTACTAGAAGTTAATCTATTTTGTAACCAAGCACCAGACCTTCCCCATCCATTACTCTGATAGTCAAGGTTTTAAGACAGTAATAACAGATGCATAGATTTCTCATCTGTAGGATAAATAGATATGAACATGTGAATTCTGAATTAGTGTCTTATGACATTGAAAAGTTGCAGCTTCAGACATTACTGAGATTATTTAATAACAGTTACTATATATTAGTATCTTCTCAGATGATTTCTTAGACTTCCAAGACTGGTTGGTGCAAAAAAAGCCCAAACAAACAGGAAACTCTTCACTCACCAAAATAGCTTGGGGCATTTGACCTTCATTTGAACAGTAAATCTCCAGTCGTTTAGGAAATTCAAGGCCCCTTTAAGGTGTAGTTCTCTCTAAAACAGAATCTGAAATACAGCTGATGAATGGTACTCTGGTGGTCCTTTTTTCTCCTTTTTGACTATAAAAGGGCAACTGCTGGTGACTTTGACAGCAAACTTTAGACCTCTACAGTGAGTTTAATCCCACCCAAGAAAATTCACTCTTTTACTGATGAGACATACAATCATGGTTGTGCCACACTCTCCTTTTTGGTTAAACAACTTAGGCCTAAAATGCTGATTCAGGCATGAAATGAGACCAGCAGTAAGGTAATCCACCCCTCATTTTATACGTCATAGGTAATATGACACTGCCAATAGGAAGAAGTAAGGTTAAAGTGGAGCAATAGAATTGCTCTGTATTCCTCCTTCGTATTGTTTTTGAGATTTATGGAATCACACAAAGAACAAAATATATGAAACATCTTTTTAACTAGTAGTGAAAGCATTCACTTGAAAAGGGATCTGTTGTTTGTTCCAGGTAGAGCTTAAGCATTTACATTAAATATTCAATGTATAAAATCCTAATAGACATTACAATAAGCTGCCTGCCATAAGATACTGATTCATTATAGTCTTTAATGTTCATTTTTCTTTTTCACAGTACTTTTTCTTGAACATCTGTATTTGTCTAACATCCCTTTTAAAATCCCATTTAAAAATGAAGTATCCTAACACATGTCTCAGAGCATTGGCTTTCAGTATAAAATATTGTGGTTTGTCACAAGTTACATAGGAAACATCCTTTTTAATCCCAATCCAAAGTTTTCACTTTCTCTTACCACCTTCTATCTCCTGCAACATCATTAAGTGTACCATAGACTACCTGATCTCTCTTGGCCTTCCCATTAAAAAACTGCCCTTTCTCTGATTCATCAGTGCCAGAATTCCTTCAGTGTTGTTAATTTTACACATATGCCATTTGGCACTCAGCAAGACCTATCAGAACTTCCAGTTTATTGGATGCCCTCTATTCTTTACTTGGTTCCCTTTCCTCAAATAATAACATGTTGTCTTTTATTATCTTACAGCCACAACGCAGAACATATTGACAAGAGTTTATGAAAAAATAAAGACAGAGAGAGGAAATAAGATAAAGAACCTTGTTGTGTTATGTACTAGTCTGTTACTTTTCATCTCTCCTCCCAGACTTCCTATCCTGCTTAGTCAAGTCTCTTTTGGTTGTGTTTTCTTTTTTATGGCTCTGGCTTACCTTCTTACTTTCATAATTGCGTGAGTTGTCAGTGTGTTTTCCTCAAACAGTACAGTATTTTCAGTTTTCAGATAGACATGAATAAAAGGTCAGTTTAAATATATGAAGCTCTTGATGTTCTCTTCCAAGTCAGGAACATATGTACTCCAGGTAAGCATCTGCTCACTAGGCTTTCACACCTGCCAAAGGCTTATATACCAGCAGTATAATTTGCATCTGTCTTATACAGTAACATGTGGTCTCAGTTGTGACAACACCAGTTGAGAGAATGCCTTTCACTATCCCTGGCAAAGATACAATCAACAGGGTCAGTGATTTCTTATGTCCTGGTAAAACATTCACTTGTGTTCACAAACAAGACTTTATTATTAGAGACAAAAGCTAACCAACTCCTAATCTATTTTTAAGATTAGCTGCCATAAGCAGCCCTTCAAATGGAAGGAAGTCCATGAGTAATGGCTTGTCATCTGAGCAGGAGCCAGTAGTTATGTACTCGGGAATGACCCTAGTATGGTAATCCATTTTCAAATAAAGCTGAACAGTCACCTATCTGGGCTGCCTCCAAGGCTGACCCATTTAATTTTCTACCTGGCAGACATCTCCACGTTCTGCCTTCCCTTCCAGACCAAAGTGAATACTTACTTGCCTGGGAGGCACTGTACCAAGTTTGATGAATTACCTCACAAGCTGACCCAAACCTGTTCCTGTCTGGAAGGCACTGTCTTTCTATTGACCTAATTATTAAGCAGACTGTAACAGTTACATATCCTAAGATGTGTAATGTAAATTATATCTAAAACTGACTATCTGTAGCTTTAGATTAATAATTCATATTTAAAGTCATCTTGATTTTTAAAAGTAGGAGTGATTTTTCCTTCTGAAAAATATTAGAACATTCACTTAACTGTTGTAAATATGTTCTTTTTTTTTTTTTCCACTTGATCTGTTTTCTGATCTTTATTCTTCAAAATGTAGAAGAACAGGAATTTATATGTCAGGTTTTCAAGGTCATTGTGAATCTTAATTTATGATCTTAAATTCCATTGTGATCTTCATTTAAAAGATGTTGTAAATGCAAAATAGTAGTGGTAATATTTCTTAAATCTGTTCTGGAGTTCACTAAACTTAAAAAATGAGCCATGTACATGACATCTAAGATTTATAGGTGAACATTGTCAATGACTACAGAAAAGAACACAGGTGAATTTCATAGTGGATGAGTAATAAGATGTAATAACAAATGATATGTTAAATTTAAAAAAAGACAAGTAAAGAATAAGTAGTAGGACTAAAGGAATAATAGGCAATATGAATAAAACTGAGACTGGAAAAATCATGAGTTGAGAAACTTTCAGCAGTTATAAATTAGCATCAAAATGCTGTAATCCCTTACTTAGGAAATGTTATCTTCACCCTTATCACAGTAAGGTAAATATATTTTGTCTGCATAATTTTTCAGAAGAAAAAAACAGCAGAGAAAACACAGTAAGAAATGGATTGCTAAATTATTGGTAAAACATTATTTAAATTGCAGTGATGACCCCAGTTTCACTTCATGCAGAATCTGAATGTTCCTCTCAAGACAAAAAGGAAAATTTTCTCCTCTGAGCATATTTGGAGTCCTCTGTTTTTGCAGATGCATGACAGAGCAATTGGTCAAGCAAATTAAAAAGTCCAGAATAATGTAGCCCAACCAATTAAAATGTGTAGTGGTATTTTTTATGGGTTTTAGATTCATCTGACCTTTTCCTTGCAATACCCAGACATACCTGCTTAAGTATTTTCTTCCAATTTTCATCTAGAAAGGGTATAATTTTGAAATAAAAGTGTTTGAGCAATATGATTTCCCCATGTGATGAATCAGATATAAGCACTTACACACGTGCAGTAGGAAGTGTTGTAGGGGGATTTAGATACATGATAACATAGCCAACCTTCAACGTAAATAATTCATTTTGAAGGTTATGGCAGTGAATACCATTACAGAATACAACAGGCAGGTCAGAGAATGCAACACGTAAGTGAGAGGAAGCCCAAGTCACACAAGACTGTCTATGACAGAGCTGTAGCATGTCTCTCTGGGATCCATAAATAAGGCGCACTCCACACTATGAACACAGGCTCAAGAAAAACTGCTCCATCCTTTTTCTGCATACTCTGGATTGGTTTAAAGAGTGCTCAGTAATCATTTTAATAGAAATTAGGTGCACACTCTATCCAAATAATTGACTTCTTTCCCCTGGCTGGCAACTAGATTTCTCCTTTTTTGTTTTGACATTCTGACTCTCCCAGCTCTAAATGCTTTCTGTCTTGTCATGTAAGTCTGAGTGAAAATCTGGTGGTGTTTTTTACTAGCTCATCATGCTATCTCAAACTGTGTAACTATATCTCGGCTTTGTATACAAATCAGTATTCCTTTTCAGTCATTCCCATATTGAAAAGGTAGCTAACACCCTGCTTCTCTGGTTAAAGTACAAATTAAGGCATTTCATACATTGGGAACAGTGCTTTATTCTTTCTGTTACTGCCAGTGCTGGCACCATTAGAATTCTTTGTTAAACTGTGCCAGTGGTTTTATAAAGTTCCAGAATATCAAATGAAACACATCAATCAGTTTGCCCAGTGATATAAACTTAGGTCAGAGGTAAACCCGCTTGACCCTTTTGCTGTCAACAAAGTTTATGAGGGGAAAAAAAAAGTAGCATAATGTCCAGACTATGATGTCTATGGAATCAAATGTCTAAAGATGGAGATCTCCATTTTCTAATTAACAGAAAGGCTGAGAATTAGAATTTCCATCCCACAAAATTCTTCATATTTAATAGACATCATTTACTTTGAGTCAGCATATATGTCTGAAAATGTAGTTGTTCCCCTGGAAGGAAAATTTTAAGAAATAATTAAGTTACTTATTCTATTCCCCCATTCTGCTACTGTGGAATACAGATCAGAAGGGGTTTTCTCTCTCTCTCTTTTTTTTTTTTTTCCTTTATTTCGTTTTATTTTTTTAAAGCATAGGAAGACATAAAAAAAAAATTTTTAATTATTTAATATATCAGAGTTGCAGATTTTCAAAAAACATATTTAAATAGAAAAGAATATTCCATATATTAAACTCACTCTTCTTAAATTAAATTCTCTTATTTGCTGTGTGCCATAGATTTCATGGTCTCTCATTCTTTTAACTCTTCCAACAGAAAACTGTTAGAGAAGACCTTGCTTTTTTGTATGGTGAAAAGGTGAGTTCTGTAGTTTTGCACATATGTTTGTGTTTAAAAATATTTTCAGGAGACTTTTTACACTATAATTAAAAGAAATAACACAAGTGCATAAGGAACATGATGGAACAAAAAAAGAAACTCCTGAAAGTTCAAGTCAGCTTGAAAGATTTGCATTAAAATTGCAGCTTGAAAGATTTGCATTAAAATTGAGCTTCTTTTATGATGTGGCTAAAAAGCAAACACTCTGGAGAACTAAAAAAAAAAAAAAAAAATCTACTTCACCTTGTGCTTGAAAGCCCTAAGGGCTGCACTTACAATGTGTCACCTTATCACTCAAGCACTCATGCTTGAAGTGCTTTATTGCTTAATTATGTAATACTCACATCTTGAACAATATTTGAGGGAATGAAGAACCTCTGTCTTCTTCAAATCTCACTAGAGCATTGTGTGTGATAGAATAGAAGGTTTGGTCAATATGCTTTTGCTTTTTTACTCCTTGATAAATTCTGTAAAACATACTGCAAAATTCTGAAAGTGGTAGTGAGAAAACTCTCCTCCACCAGGATTTTTCTCAGCCCACTTTTAAACATGATCCATAATTTGATCAAATGCTCTTGGGCACTATTAAATAGTAATAATGAACTTCACCTAAAGCCCTTAGTAATTTTGTTCCACATTTCCTTCTCTAATTATCCACTATTCCCTATTTATTATTGCTTCATTCCCTGCCTTGAGGCCTTCTAAAAATACTAAGAATGATAAATTAAACAATACATTTTGGCACCAAGTTAACCAGTGGGGAGGGTTATAACTTAATGGGATGTCTTCTGAATTAATTATTTCTGAATTATTTAATTGCAGCTTCTAAACAAAATTTCTTACTCAAAGTGTGACACAGAAAGGCAAATTATCTTCCTACATTCTTTAGCAAAAGGAAAAGCAAAATATTGAAAAAGATATACATGTTTAAATTCACAAGTTGTCTTTACACAGATCAATAGAAGCCTTCTATTTTCTTTTCTATTTATATTTTTTCTAATCAGCTGTGTCCTCTCCCCAGAGTCATAACAGCATTTTTCAAAGTAATCTCACCAGTGTAATCACTAAGCAAATGGCACACTGGAATTAACATTTTTTTCCCCGTCTTTATTTTTTAAGTAAAAGTAGTCATTGGATTTTCTATGACTTCCTTATACTTTTCATTTGGAATCAATTTTAAATAAAGCTCTGATTTTACTTTTAATCTTAGAATTTCCTGTTGTCTGCCTGGTTTTTTTACAACTTTGTTATTAATTCTTGATATAACTTCACTTGTTCTTAGTTTCTAAAATAAATATTTTTATTATTTTGAGAAATATGACATTTGGAAGACTGTTAGGTGAATGGTGACATTTGTGCATGTTATCTAAAACAAGTTCATATGGATTAACCCATGTAAAGATTTTGCTGAGACACAACAAAGAAAATTTGTCAGTATCTAGGTGCATACTCTAGACACACTTTTCTGTATGATACTGAAAATTTTTATTTGGGAAATAATTAAACATGCTATGCCGCTTGTCACTTCTCTGGGATTGACAAAAGGAAAAGAAAATCAGGTCATGTGATCCGTTTCGCATGATGCCCTACATTTTTCAGGACTGTGTTCTTTCCTAAATAAAGGAAGGCCATATAATTGTTGCATTTAGTAGGCATGTGGAAATCTGAGTTTTATTCTTCATCCTACTAATTAATTTCTCTGATTGAATATAAAATTTTCAATACCATTGTGTACACAGTTTCCATGGATACACTGTTCTATTTGTTTGTTTTCCTGCTATTTTTGGTGCTATGGCTATAAAGCACCAGATTGATACTCCAGTATTTATCATCCTACCAAAAACTGGTGCCGAGAAGAAAATGTTCCAGTCACTCAGAAATTCCAGACCATTTTAGTGTAAATTTATTGACTCCTGAGTAGCCACAATATACTCTGCTTTCACCCTGCAAACAAAAAATTGTTGAAGCTGTCGTTGACAAATTTTTTTAATGTATTTTAAGCAGAGTTGTTCCTTCAAATCCGTCTTATAGCTATTTCTGCTCCTCCATACTGGCCTTGGGCATATCTGCAAACTTATCCAGGTGCACTTTAAGACTTAACTATCCTTAAATTAAGAAGGCAAAATTTATGGAATCTGGTTGATGAGGGATAGAACAAAAAAAAGCACCAAAAACCTGTGGAAGATCATATGAGCTAAAATTCAACATCTTACCATTTTATTTATGCCTTCACCCCCCCCAGACCCATACTTGTCCCCTTTTAATTTACCAGGATACTTCAGGATACATTGATTCCGGTCACTCACCCCTGTATTGGACGTGAGGCAGAGAAATCCTCTGACCCAGCTTTTGTCACGTGATATGCCACTTTTCTAACTCCAGACTAAGCTGTGAGCAGTGGTGTCTGTAGCAGCTGTCTTCCTGGCATAAGAAGAAGATGATGATAAAGTGACATGAGCTATACTTGCCTGGAGGATCCCAAGCTGTAAGGCAAGGCAGCAAATTAAAGCATCTGAATCTGCACTACCCTGGAAAATTTCCATGTATTATCTGAAGCAAGGTAAGAGCCTGTGGGTCAGACTTTTCCTTACTCTTCTGGCAATTCTGCTCCAGCCTACTCTAAATTTCTGTCTGAATCTCTTACAGGAATTTTGGTTCAAGAAGGATAGTCAAAAGCCTAACAATCTTCTGCTGCTAGAAAACGTGCATGTATTTGTGCTGCTCCTAGGTACAAGTCCTCAACATTACACAACATTGTTTAGTCTTGGGGCTAAGATGGAAAGTGTGATAGATTGCAGAGGTGTTTATGGTACAAAGACTAAGTATTGCATGGTTTTTGGATAGGCAGCAGTGAAGAAGACTAAATATTTGCATTTTCTCAGTTTCTGATTTTAGCAGAAAATTAACTATGGACAATGTCCATGCGCTATTGGAAGAGCTTCCTGAAGATTAGAACAGAAGAAGTAAAAGGAACACAGCGAACTGTGATCTTTTGGCACATGTTGAGTTTAGAAAACTCCTGAGATGAGTATACTTTATTGCATTGAAGAAGACCCAAGCCTTAGAAGTGATGAAAACAAGGATATTTTTCAAAACACCCAAAGATGACGGTGTGGCTTTCTGCTATTCACAGATTCATAGACTGAAAGGAATGGGAGATCTACCATGTGAAAATTCAGAGGCATAAGTTTATTTTTATTTAATTTGACTCATAATCACACCTGCAGTTTTCTCTGAAGAATTGTTCTGTTCTGGTACCTTGTTTTCTGTTTCAAGCATATCATTGATTCTGGAAGCAAGTGGAAAGATGGGAACAACTTCATAAACCAAGCACTTGCCTGTGTGTCTCTGATCTCTGTGAGCCACTTAGAGGCAGTGGGTTGATGACTGTCTTTCCTTTTGTTGTTAAACTTGATCATCCAGGACATAATTAGTGATAAAGGTGTTCCAAATTGCAGATCTTCCAAGTCCAGCTGATTAAATCTAGACATAATGGCCTCAATCTCTTTAATAAGCCTCCTTAATGCATCTTCCTTAATTTAAAGTCTGGAAGCTGTTAATCATATCTGTGTTATGTATAGGTGATTTTGCTTTCCTTTAGTCATTTTTAATAAATATTTGGCACATATATGGCAATGAAGTAGTTTGTTTCATGAGAGCATGCAGTCATATATACTGGCAGTGGCATGAAATCTTGACTACTGCCAATTAAAATATCTCATTTTCAGAAGACAAATAAAATTTATCTAAAGACATAAAATTACAAGAATTATATTGGATAAAGTTAAAATATTAACCAGTTGAGACAATAAAGTAGGAAAAAGTTTTAAACAACAGGAAAAAAAAGAAGGCTTCTATATTTTTGTATTGTTATTTCAGCCTTTTGTATTAGACAGAACTGTGGAAAAATGTTTCAAAGCATATTTATGCGTTTACTAGTAAGTTGGATAAACAAGCATGCACAAGGATGTGTTTATTAGGGAAAAATCCTATTTTCACATAATGAACATGGTAACTCCCAAATATTCAGTAAGTTATTCAAAACCTGAAATAACCATGTAAATTTTTGAACATGAAAACATAATAGGGCTTTAAAGAGCTGCACAGAAGTGTCACCATTTGACATTTACAGATAGCTATGACTGAGTAGTTCTGCTAGTTTTGAAAATATATTTATAATTGTCTTAGTTAATTGTTTTGAAATAGCATCCACAAAAATACTGGGTTTTTAAAATTTATTTTACAAACATCATAAAATATTTTTTGTTCAAGTAATTTTTTTTCCCAATAGACCTTTTTACAAAGGCATGTAGTGATAGGACAGTGGGGAATAGCTTCTTACATGAAAGAGAGTTAGTTTAGATTAGATATTGCGAAAAAATTCTTTGTTGTGAGGGTGGTGAGGCCCTGGCACATGTTGTCCAGAGAAGCTGTGGGTGCCCCATCCCTGGAAGTGTCCAAGGCCAAGCTGGATGGAGCTCTGAGCAACTTAGTCTAGTGGGAGGTGTCCCTTTCTGTGGTAGGTTCCTTACAACTGAAACTATTCAATAATTATATAATGTAATATTAAAATAACCTGGAGTTTATATATACAAGTGTATTTTACAAAGTGTTCTATTTACTTCTAAGAAACTTTATATCTATGTGTAAAACTACTTTCTCATCCTTGAATCGATACCATAATGTTTTTGATTTATTATCTAAATAAAAATCTTAACCTATATTTTGATGCTTTTTCATACTGATTTAGAAGAATACAAATATTGTGTATTTGTTTTTGGTAGGTCCTAAGCTGTCAAATGAGCTAATGCTACTAAAATATATATGTGGGGTTTTTTGGTTTTGATAGAGGAGGATGAAAAAGAACTACATCCATAGCTGAGTTTTGAAATGAAGACTAGAGTGATTCTTGTATAATCCATATACACAAATCTTTCTTACAGTGTGTACATGATTTTGCTAGTAGCCCTATCAGAACAAGTTTGATTTTTTTCCTTTAATTTGATTGCAAGGTTCATGAGTAGAAGCCTGCTACATTTTCTGTTCTATTTCTGCATTTTTCATTATCCCACTGTCATGTACCTGACATCTTCATGCAAATGTACAGAGTGACCTGATCCACTCACAGTTATTCAGAGCTAAGTACTCTAGTAATTTAAGGTAAATGCAAAAACTGAAGCAGCATTTGAGCCTCAATGTGAATTTTTCAACAGAAATACAGCAACATAAATTATGTTCTTCACTGAGTTTCATTTTTCTTTTGTACAAAATTGGTATTAAAGTCCTTTGATCATTTTAAATATCTTTATGTTTAAGTTCATAAAAATGTGAAAGTTTATAAAAAAGAGTTAGAAACATTGTGAGGAATCAAGTAAATTTGTAATTTTTTTTGGTGTAGTGGTAAAAGGTAAAACACTTGGTTACATTTTCAGAACACATAATCTAATCAATTTTGACTCAAGTGTCATATGCACAAAAATAAATGTTTATAGGCAAGTATTAGCAATTTTTTCTTTCACTGAGAAAGTCAGAGCCAGCTCTTCATATATTTTCTGTCTTTTCAGTCTCGGCAGAGCTATAGAATAATTCTCATTATAATGACTGTTATTCCAGAAATGTAAAAGCTGCACACTTAGGAAATGTTGGCATGTACATAATTACCCAGGAGTTCTTGAACAAGAGTATGTACTCATAGTTCCAGATGTATATGTGTGTGAAGTGATTCTAACATATCTGCATAGTGAATTCCACAGCCCAGACTTGCTGGAGACTTTAGGCATAAAGGGCAGGGGGAGTGGAATCAAACAAACTGAAAACAAGTTTGGTTACTACACAATAACTACTGCAAAAAGTAGTAGATATCATGCTCCTTATAGAATATTCTTATCCCAAATATTTATATTTCATTAAGTATCTGTGTTAATTAAAATCAAATTCTGATTTTTTCAAAGAACCCCTGGTACTTTTTGTGAACGAAGAATAAGAAAGATGTTAAGTTAGGAAACTGAACCAAAATCCCAAATGCTTGGAAGTATTCTTAGAGAATACATTTCCTCTTAGTCCAACTAGCAGATCAGGGGAAAAGGATTAAATTTGTTTTCTAGCTATACTCTCTAGCTGGTAAGGTGATTTCCTTCAAAGCTATGACCAAGGTATAGGGAAGTCCTGAATTTTCTTAAAGCTTAGAAAGGATGGGCTTCTCACAACTCTGCACATGCAGCTCAGATCAACAGCACCCAAGTTTGTCCAAACCCTGAACCCAGAGATGGAGAGCTGGCTGGTACAGTAGGAATAATGCTGAAGGCCTCTCTATCAGAAGCGCTAGCATATTTTGACTCTTTCATCATTGTTGGAAATCTTCATAGTGTTCTGCTCTGCAGGCTGCCCTAGAGACAGCTCTTTTCTATTTGAACTTGTGCTAGGATTACCCTATGGTGTTTTCTTCAACCTTTGTACTGTGACATGTGAGGCAGTCGAGGTGTAGAGAAAAAGCAAAGTTAAATTGTTTCTTTGCCCTCCTTTCTGCCATAAGGACCTTGGGAAGTCATAGCTGGTCTCTGAAGTTTAATTTCTTCATCAGTAAATTGGAATGAGCTCCAGTTCTTCCTTGGCAAAGAATTTTTGTTCCCTGGCTGAAAAAGAAGCAACAGACACTAATTAGGTATTATGGAAATATTAAAGTGCTTAATAGCAAGCACTCCTACGTGTACTAGACAGACAGAGAGTTCTCTTGTACACATTTGTAAAAAAAGGTATTGTGTTATGATTTCTAGAATCAGCGAGTGAACCTGTTATTGACATATTTCTAACTTCATTGTATGATTTGAAAGCATATTTTTCCTTTAGTGTTGTTACCTTGAGGGAGATAGAGAAAAAAAGCAATAGAATAAGATTGACTGTAAATCACTGATTACTCAGAGAGTCAGATCTGTTGCAGGGCTCTGCTGTGGAGAAGACCGCAGTGGTATTGTTTTATTATCTCTGCTTTCAAGATAACCTGCTATGAATACTAATGCTAAGTGGAAACAATGAACAAGAGATGGTGTGCAGGTATATAATAGGCAAAAATAGAATGTGGTTGTCAGCTGTTATTTCCATCTTTTATAGAATAACTAGGTCTAATCTATAAGCTATTAATTTTGTTTAAAATGGTGTACATTCACATTGTGGTGCATTGATTCCAATTTTCTGAGCTGCTCCTAAACTAGATCATTTTTTTCATTAGACATGTATAGTGTCTTGAAACTAGAAAACTCAGGTTCTCTTTTAGAGGAAAATTAAACAAAAGTGCAGAAACATTATACTTCAAAAATTCCTAAAACACCCTCACTCCAAAAAAACCCCTTAAAGTTTCAACATATGTTACATAATGATAGTCATGGATAACAGGCTAAGTAGCAGGATACGTTATCATTAAAAGTATGCCACAAAACAAAGTATTAAAGGAAAGAAAAATATTTCACTGTGAACATACAGTATTTAGATTGGACAGTCATCTGATCTCACCTCCTGCCATATGTTAGGTGAGGATGCTCAGGACTTTCTACAGCTGAGTTTTTAACTATCCCTCAGCTGTTGAGCAAGACTCATGTCCTTTAAGTGCTGAGCAAGATTTATGGCCCTTAACTGTTTTACTACCTGTAGGCCAGATGCAGTCATCACTACAACCATTGGAGGCTTCTGCTCAAGCATAACAACTGGGGGGAAGAAGCACACTATCATAGTCATTGATGAAGGTTTTAAACAGGGTGTGCCCTAGCATTAATCCCAAAGGAACAACACACAAAAATATACTTTTGAACTGCTGATGACTTATAAGCAAGTTTTTTTATCAGTCCAGTGAGTCCTACCTTCCTTTTCTCCATCTCTTTTGGCCATTTCTTTTCAACTGTACTATAGAGATTTTACAGCTGACCCTGCTGTACTTGCCCACTCAGCCAGTTAACTTGGTATAGAAGACAATCATACAGAACAGGCATGATTTACCCTTAGTGAATCCACGCTAGCTGTTTCCAACTACCTTTTTCCTTGGAAATAGCTTCCAAAAGGATTTGCTGCCTTTTCTTCACAGACAGGCTGTATTACCTTGGCTCTTCTTTCCAGTTTAGAAGATGGGCATAATAACTGTCTTTTTCCATACTACAGGGAACTCCTTTGACAGGTACAACCCTTTGAAGATGACAGACAGGGACCTTGAAATGGAATCTGACAGGTCTCTCAGAAGTCTTGAATGCCTTCAGTCTGTCCCCACTGAATGTTTATACAGTTTGTTAACATGGTCCCTAACTTGATATTTTCCTGCTGTTAAGTTGTACTTCATTTAGTCAGACATGGGAGGCCTGACAGCAGACATTGCAAGTACAAACTGATACAAATGAGAAAATTAGTATCTCTGCCTGTTAATTCTCCATCATCAGCAATTCCCTTGCTCAGTAATAGCAAGTCTACATCATCTTTGGTTTCTGTTCTGGTTGCTGCCAGTGTGCATACAGAGCCCTTCTTGCTGACTTTCACATTCCCTGTTTCAACTATAATCTTCAGTTTTCTTAGTTACCTAATTCCACCCACTCATCTCATGTAATATTCCTATTTTTCTCCTGGTAGGAAATCTCTATTTCCTCCTTCCATACTCTTTCTATTTTCACTCTTTCTATTTCTTGAGTTCAATCAGGAGTTTTCATTCATGCTGGCCTTATGTCAAGCCAGTCTCATTTCAGGGTCCATCCTTGTGCTTTGAGGAGTTTGTCATCTGCAATAACCAGCTCTCTTGAGATTTGGATTGTTGGGGTTGGGGTTTTCTTCTGGTCTTTTTTTTTCTTTTGTTGGTATTGTTGTTTGGTTGGGTTTTGGGTGGGGGTTTTTTTGGTTTTGTTTGGGGTATTTTTGGGGAGGGTTTTTGGTTCAGTTTGGTTGTTTGGTTGGGTTTTGTTGTTGTTGTTGTTTTTGTTGGATTTTTTTCCATTTCAAGCAGCATCCGAGGGATTCTTTCCACTAATTACCTGAACAAGTAAAAGTCTGATCTTCTAGATCCTGTGCTTTGACTATATTTTCTCTGTTCCTTATTTTCCTGAGGATACATAATTAAGTCATCTGATGGCACTTGGAATGAAGGCTGCTGTTGACCAATTACACTACTCATTTTTATTCAGAAGTAGCAATTCTGACAGATCTGCCCTCCCACCTTCTGTCCATACAGAATCTACATCAAAGCACTGTTCTTAATGCACTCCAGAATTCCCCTGGTTTGCTTGTGTTCAATCGCATTGCTCTTCCAGAAGACACTGGAATAGTTGAAATCCTCCATGATAACTTTTTATTGCACCCATAAGTCTTTTTCATGGGTTTTGAAGCATTAATGAAAAACTGTTTGATCAGGAGGCCAGTATCCAGCACTTGCCATAATGTTCTGTCTGTCTGTTTCTCCTCAAATCCAGTTTCAAAAGCAACTGAGCAACCTAATGTATCTTCTATAATACAGCTCTATGAATTTAGTTAATTTATTGGCATAAAGCACAATATCATTTCGTTTTCTCCCCTAACCCTTTTACCAATATGAAGCCATGACAACATGCCCCACATTCCACCACCACTTGACTGCAAATTTAGCAAGATTTGTAATGACATTAGAACTAACTTCGTTCCTAAATTATCCATCTGCCACAAAATCTGTTTGTCTCTCCTGTCCTCCCTTTAATTGCACTTCCATTACTATTCTGCATTTGCTGGGAATAAGAAGTCAGGTTTTATCTCTGAAGATGAATCCAACAGAGCTCCATAATTTACTTCCCCGAGAATAAAAATATAATAAATATACTTTCTGTAATTTCTCCAGGGTTGTGGGGGCTTGTTTGTTTGTTTGTTGAGGGTTTTTTGTATTTTTCTACAAGGTTTTTTGTTGTTGTTGTTGTTGTTTGTTGTTGTTGTTGTATTGTCTTAGTTTTTTGGGTTTTTTTGGGGTTTTTTTTGGTCAAAAACAACCAAAAAGATGTTCACATGCCTCAACAGCATAGTGTGTTACAATACTAAGCTGTCTTTTTGCTACAAATTATCAGCAAAAATGCATGAGATTTCCTATATTCTTGTGTTCAGGCTTAAATTTCAACTATTCTTAAAGAAAACTTGTGCCTTTTAATTTATATTTGTGCATATATTGAAAAATAATGTGAAGAATAAGTGTGAAGAATAAGCTGTAAAACCATGATTTCATGCATGTAATTACATATTTATTATCTGAAAGAATAATAGTGAGAAAATACCACTCCTCTTGAGTCTTTGAAAACTTTTAACTGAATCTCCTTTAAAAATATATATATATCTTGTGTTCGCTATATTTCTGTAGTGATTGCTGCATGGTTTTGATACATCTAATTCGGCTTTCCAAAGCAATTTTTCTGTGTGATTCAGCAGTTAACATGGTTAGGGGACCACTCCCAATCAAAAGTTTGGATGCTGACATTTTTTAGAGAATAAAAGTTTAAAAGCATCATCACAGTCTAGTCTATACCAGTTGGCCTCAGGGACAGATATTGGCCATGTACATTTTCTTTCCTAATATACTTACATGTAGTAGACAGCTCATTTTTAGTTATCACTCATATTGAGTCCTAATTTCAAAAATTCTTTAGTAAGTAATGTAAAAAGTATAAAGATTTGATATTTTATAAATACAGTATAAGAATTCAGTTTTTCATGTGAGAGGAATCACTCATAAGTAGAAACACAATATAAATACAAATAAATCATGATGACACTGCGGATAAATAATTGTTCTCACTATTTTACTGTCACATTGATTTACAAGGCTTCTTCTTTTAGCCTCAGGTTTAAGGACATCTCAATTATAGTCAGTTAGGAAAAATAACTTGATTTTGAGAATTAATTACAAGTATCTTCTTCAAGTGCTTTTTGGAATCACATGTCTTATGATGTAGAGTACTGATTGGTGTCATGGGGAGGTTTTATTGCCTTGATGTTAACTTTCATTGAAAGATGATTAACTGGATCTAGGATACTCTTCATCTATTCAGATCACAGCTTTCTTCCAAGTCATTACATATTTTCCTTTTGTCGATTCAATGTTTCCATTCAATTTATGAAACTGTACAGGCTGCCACACATTATAAATTTCATATATTCACAATCTATCCTGTCCTTATATCCAAAATGCTTTAAGTTAGACTAGTGGCTAACAAGACTGAAATTAATTAAAAGATATCAGGACTGGTGTTTTATGCTTTTATTTTAATTAGAAGCCTATTGAAATGGGTATTAAGCAGGTCTCCACAAATGAGTGAAATTAAGTGCTAGCTTCTCTCTTCTAGGATATATGGATACAAAACTCTGTTGTGAAATTGTACCTACCTAAAACAGTAAATTCCTGTTTTGCTTCTCATGTCTACTCAACACTTAAGCTGGTTTTTTACTTTATATAGTGGTTATAGCCTATGTCTAGATCGAGAATTCATTAGTAGTCCATGTAGCTGCATTGTCTGGCTCATTGGAGAGACAGTATCAATTTTCCTTTTATTACCTTAACTTCTTTTCCTATTGCCCTCCACTCTTAAGGTAGAGGTGAAACAAAAGTGGGTTTTTTTCCATATATATAAATTGTGTGATGCAGGTCAGCAGTGTAGGGTTATAGGATCCCCTTAGATTTCCTGAAAATGACACAGGAGATAGACAAATCTCAACTTCAAAAAATTAATGTTCATATCCTGACCTACCCTGACTTGATCATTTAACAGTCCAACGTCTAACAGATTTATGTCACGTGTTATTTTTTCACTCAGTGAGATACAGTTAGCCACCTCCAGAAGGTATTTCATGTCATGTTAGGATGGGCAATAACAATTACATTAATAGACCTCTGGAGGTTCCTACTTTTTCTACTAGGACATGAAAGAAGACTGAAAATTACTGCAGTATAGATGTCTAACTTTTAGACATACAAAATGATGTTAAATTAATTTTACCCTTTGTTTAACACCTGGTAAAGTTGTCTTACATGTGGTAAAAATTACATTTAGGCAAATTAAACAGTCACATCATTACACTTTTTTTTTGCTCCTTGGAACACAAGTCCTGGACAACAGCTTTATATGGAAACTCTTGGCCTTATTTTTGGAACAATTTGAAATTCAAATTTTCTGACAAAAAGGCAAGCCATACAAATTTGTAATATAGACAGTAATGTTACTTGGTTTGGTTATTGTTTTTTCTAGTAGAATGAAATTTCAATCCAGTCTCATGACTCTTCTAAAAAATCTAGTTTTGATAATATTATTACTTTTTAATAAAATATTTGGTTATTTTTTAATTACAGGGAGTCAAAAATAGGTAAAGCTCTTGACCTTCAGCATGAACCCTGTTAAAGCACTCTTTATAACCAGTCAGGCACTTAACATCAACAAAATACCAGCAGATTATATCACGACCACTACTACTATCTATGACATTTTACTGAGCAAGTTTCTGATTGCCAAATGGAAAAAGAGTGGAACAGATAGTGCTGCAGAAAGTACAGTACTAGGCATATCAGCTTGACAAAGGAGTCATCTCAGAGCAGAAAAGAGAGAGATAAAACCCAAAGAGGTACATAATATCATCTTATTAATTGGTCTCTTACAGGAAGAAAGATCTAGGAGGCAGTCCATGCTCCCTGAACAGTTTTCTAAAACTTGAACCCTTTTAAAAAACAGGCTACTGAAGCAGGTTTTAATTGGAGTTTGATATGATACCATATGTAGTTCTATCAGCATGCATGTGTAAACACTTACATGCATTTAAGATGTATGTGTCAAGCAATTTAGAGCAGATTTAGCACAAGTTTAGGTGTTATGATTAGGTTCTATGCATGGTAGTGGCAGTGTGGACTTCTACCTTTGCTAGAAAGATTATATAAGTTTAAACCCTATCAAATAGAGTAATTTGGAAGTATATGATAAATGGTATATGTTGACTAAAATCTCACATCCCTATTCCTTTAATCATAAAACGGGAGACTACATCAAACTCTGCCTGTGTTGTCCCATGTTCTCACCTTCTCTGTCTCTTTCTTCTGCCCTGAGCCACTGAGGTGCTCTGCAATTTACATTTTTATTCCAGATCTGGAGCTTCCTTTAATAATCATCTATGGCCCACGCACATATGAAAAAATGAGTGTTAAAAAATCATCTTGTATATTTTGAATGAGTGCCTGCATGTATTTAGAGAAAATGACAAGATCACAGCAATGACAGCAGGGTCCTTTGGTCAGAAAATCTGTTTATGGCTATCTAATCCTGGCAGAGGTGTTTTAAAGCTTCGTTGCAGGAGAGGAAGAGTGAAGTATTAAAATTTAATCTCTTAACCATTGACATCCATACTGGCAAAAACGTTATCACACAAAGATCTAAGATTGCATCTTTACCTCTATAAAGTGTATATAAATATCATTAGCTGCCCTGTGAAAGAAGATTAAAATATCCGGACAGACATATAACCAACTTGTGGAGTATTTTTTATTATAACTTTTTCCACATGATATTTTAGTATACGTTAAACCTGTCTAAGAGTATAATAATTTCTAGCAATACAAAAAAAAGTGTATTTTTCATATTGAATGTAAGGCAATTCTGAACACTGTAAAAAGTGGTTTATCAGTGAAAGGCTAGCTTCCTCTTCCTTACAAAAAGGACCTTAAACCTCAACACTTGTCAGAAACACTCAGAATCAGGAAAATTAACTCTATTATTCTTACTCACATAGTCTGTGACCTGAAAGGATATTTTCGTTGCTTTTAACAAGCTAAGGAATAGCCTTTCTTTTGGTTTATGCTTCCACCTGATTTTTCCGCTTCATTCTTCATCTGTATGTCTACAGGATAGAAAGGGAACTGATAGCATTTCAGATTAGAACAGAAAAATACAAAAAGCTCAAGAAATTCTTGAGATAGTTATGTCATAGTATGATAACCATAAGAAAGAATAACATGGGTTTCATACTGCTATACCTTTTCTTACATTTCATCACATTTTATATAAGCAGTTTCACATTTGAAAATTCCTACATGGCAGAGGAATGGACCGAAAATTTTACGTCTGGAGTTTGAAATATTTTCAGAAAATATATATATACAGTCCTCTACATTATAAGTGACAATCTAGCCAGCAATACCTGTGCTAATGAAATCAGTAGTCATTATAAGGTATTTTCTGTCTATATTTTGACAGTGCTTTCCTAGCTTAGACCTTTCCCAGATGTTTGGTGAATCAGTACTCCTAAGTGCATAAACTCTCTGACAAATCAGTGGAGAAGGTGCCCCACTTGTGAGTATTTTGCTTAGATCTTTTTTGGATTCAGAGTTATAAATCCTAATGATGAGTTTCCCCCTTTAAAAAATTGCTTATTCCTGCAACAGAAATTTTAACCATAGAGTTTTTATTCTGGGAAAAACAAAAGTATATTAACCTTCAGAAACATACACACTTGCTATCTCTCCAGTCCAGTAAACTTATTATTTAAAGAAACTAGTGGAAGTACTATGAGAAACCTCCTGCTCCACACAGGACTGGGGTAACTCCCTCTTTTTGTATTGTCCCTGCTCAATTTCTTCCTTGGACTTTCCTCTGTGGGCATGAAATTTGCATGCTAGTATTATTAATAGCTGCCTTGTTTAGAACAATTTTGTCATCTACAGCTACGGAAGTTAATGGGACTGTTTATATGCCCTAAAGCATAACTGCGCTGAGTCAATGTCTTTAATGATAAATTCTATTGATTAAGTGAGAAATGATGACATATATCATTGCAGAGGAATTTCTCATGATTGTTCTCCCGGTAAACTGTCATTGCCACATGTTGCAGTAATATCTGTTCACTGAAGAAAACAAAGTTTACCCAGAATTTCTTAACATAACTATTTGCTGAAATTATGATAGGAAAATTTTGTTTCTTTGATCTTCAAAACAGAAGCTTATGCAGATACTTCCCCTTCAAAATCAGAAGTTTTCCCAAAAGGAATCCCGTATTCCACAAGGATTTGTCTCAAAATTAATCATCAATGAGGCTTAAAAAGTTAAAACCCTCCAAAGTATTGTGGTAAAGAAATAAGACATTCCCACTTGCCTGGCATCAGAAGGAGTTTAGCAAGGAGGCCTAAAGCAGTGTGTTTTCCACTGGGAAGATGTTGGAGACCAACAGAAGGGTTATTATTTATTTTTTTCCAAATTAAACCACATGAGAAGTTTAACATAAGACAATTTTAGTTGTGGATTGTTTATTTTCCTTTTCTTTTTTCTTTTTTTCTTCCTAGCTTTGTAGTGTGAAAAGATTCATCTTCATCTTTCAGCAGCTGGCTATTTAGACTGAAAAACTAATCAGAATGACAATAGTTGCTGAAGCAGATAATATAGTCAGAAATGTGATGTATACTGACTTGGATTCTAGACAATGTGTTGCATTCATTTCATTCTCTGGACTGAGAGAACAATTAGATTCTTCCTATGAACAGTGCAAAATTTTGATGTGTGATGTATAAAGGTCGGCAAGTTGGATTCAGCTGGCTAAATAAATAAATAAATAAACCAGTCTGAATTCTTTGCTGAAACTTGGACTGCAAACTTTTCAATTAGCAAACACAAAAAATTTTTCTCCAGGAGGGAAAAGGAAAAAAAACAAAGCAAAACTAAGCAGAAGCTTTCCTGAAAGTATGAATGTTAAGTTTCTTTTTCTGAATTATAAACAAGTATATTGCTTTTTAAAAACTTATCATATGTGTATTTCTTATAAAATATTGACTGTATGATAATTTTTAAAAAACATTGACTGCATTTGTCAGAACTGAGCCAGATTCTCGTAACCTTACAGTGAAATCAAAGGTCCCCAGCACAGGAAAGATATCGACCTGTTGGAGTGAGTCCAAAGAAGGGCCACCACTTTGACCAGAGGCACAGAGCAACTCTCCTGCAAGGAAAGGCTGAGAGAATTGAGATCGTTCAGCTTGGAAACAAGAAAGTTTCAGGGTGACCTAATTGCAGCCTTTCAATACCTGAAGGGACTCTACAAGAAAGATGGAGACAAAGTTTTTAAAAGGACATATAGTGAAAGGACAAGGGAGAGTAGGTTCAAACTGTGACAGAATCATTTTAAATTACATGTTAGGAAGGAATTCCTTGCTATGAGTTTTGATGAGGCACAGGAACGGGTTGCCTGTATGAGTTGTGGATGTCCCATCCCTTGGAGCGTTCATAGTCAGGCTGGATGAGTTTCTGAGCAACCTGGTCTAGTGGAAGGTGTTCCTGCCCATGGCAGGTTGGAACTAGATGATCCTTAAGGGCCCTTCCAAGTCAAGCCATTTTATAACTCTATGATTCCGATATTATCCAAATTGCATTCATTGAATAAAGCATATTCCCTATATAAAAAAAGAACTGTAGAAAGTAACATATTCCAGTCTCAGTGACTCTCAGATTCTGTTATTTGGCAAATCTTGCTTGCAAAACTGCTTGTCCAATTCATTACCTCTTGTTCTGTTTATTTGTTTGTTTGTTTGCTTGTTGCAAACATTTAGAAGACAGATTTCCTTCTGCATAAACATTTCAGAAAGAGCTTTAATTAATAGAAGTACACAGACTGATGTGCAAATGAGTGTTCTTGTGTTTGATTACACATTCTTGAGTGCAATTATGGGTATTCACTTCAAAAATGCTATCATAGCCCTCCATAATGTATATTCATGTCCACTGCTACAACTCCTATTTCAAACCTTTGAGCAGATATAATCAGTCCAAATTTAAAAAAAAAATTTAAAACTTCTACAGATGAAGCCTATTACCATTACCAGAATCCAATTCCTAAACCTACAAATGTATAAATTATATGACAAACTACAATCTAGTCATGTTTTCTACCAGCTTGCCTTCACTTTAAAATGTTGATTTTGCCGTGGTCTAAACACTGGCTGTTAGTTACCATCTTTCCCTATTAATATGAATCCATGGCCTTTAATAAATTAAAATAAATTACAATAAATATCACAAGTCCAAAAGAAGCTGAACATCAATAAAAGTTTTCCAGAACAATATTATGCCATACAGTTAGTGACTAAATCCCAATTTCAATTAGAATTAAAGAAGCAGAAATGGAATCCAGTCCACCTAACACAGACATGTAATCAATAATTGCATTTTTGTGCCCTCTTTAAACCAGTCTACCTCAAAGTCATGTGTTTCATGTGCACAATAAATGAAGGTTGCTCTCATATGACCACAGGCCAGTGCGTTTCGTGGGGATGAAACTTTGTGTCTGATCCCCAGTAATTATATAAGTTAGGGTTGCTTGGTTGGTTGTTTGGTTTTTGGGGTTTTTTTTCCACGTAAGTATTTGGGATGGAGATGAAAGGCAGATATAAGGAAAATTTTAACCTTAAACTCAGGAAAAGTTATGGGAACTTTTTAAAAACTTAAGGTAAGATTCAATTAATTTCTTCCCTAAAATAAAATATATGATTTCTGTCTCTATTAGCTTCCTTCGTAGTCAGTAGAAAGAAGTAGTTCCTTTTACAGAGCAATTAATCTAATTCTGAGACAAGAAACTGTAATAGGTCAGATGAGTGACCTTTAAGGATAAGCCCTATGGCTGTAAAGAGAAACTGGAAAGTCATCTTAGATTAGATGTCTAGATGGTAAAGTTAGGGAAGATTAATCCTACCCTTACTAGCTATCATTTTATATGCTTTCCACGTCATTCTAAAGCATGATTACAACAAACACAGCCTCAACGTGGTGACTACAGTCTATATTTTTACCAATACTGATTTAAATTTTAGATGATGCTCATGCTATTTATGAAGTGAGAGCAGGTCATTAAAATTATCGAAGGAGAAAACAATAAGAGTTACAAACCACAAAGATTTATCCCATGCCTCTCTAGAGTGCACCATATAATAGAAATGCTTTAGCAAGGGAGGCATAAAATTGCTGAGTTGCAGCTCTGACCTGTGCTGGTCAGAGCAATGTACAACTCTCATGCTGTTTAATTCGCTTCAGTTAGAGAGTTGCTCCTCTTGGTTTGAGAATTTTAATAAGGAGACCATAGGATGGAAATACAGAAATAATTTTAAAATAAAAGGCAACAGTTAATAAATTCAGAACGGGTAGATAAGAGGATACTGGTGAACCTGTGACTTTGTTTTTAATGAATTGCAGCAAAATTTAAATAACACTTTAATATATACCATCCAAATAAGATGCCTGGTGAATAAGATGAGAAGAGACTTTGCTTACCCTTGCACTTAATTTTTATTTTATTTCTCATCCTGATTAGAACAAATTCTTTAATATTCAAGACATTTCAATGAGCAAAGAGTACGGTTTAATATTGATAGTTTGAGAACACTGTTAAAAGACTTCTACAAGAAGCAGGAATAATTCCCTTTTAAAATGCAAGACTCTGATTTGCTGACCATAAGGGGTATTACTAGAGGTCACCACGTTGCTTAAAATATATCAAAGGATTGTCCATGTACACACTGCATGAACAGAAAGCTTATTGAGCATTTTCCTTGGGTGGATGCAGATTAAAAATGTATGATAATACTATTCTCTAGAAAACAAAAACAAGTGTTTTGCAGAGCTATTTCAGACATTTGGAAATTAATTCAGTTTCTGGAAGGCTGATGCCAAATTTACTATGAAAGGTCCTTGGTCCATCTTAATTTTCCTTAATCTAACTCTGAAAAGTTGTAACTGTTTCCTAAAAAATTAGAAACTTCAATATAATGGTTATTTTCTTTCTTATGGAATATAAGGCATTCCCTATTTAGGTCTCTTGACTCTTAATATCTCTGCATATGTCAGGGCCATAAAGGAGCTAAAGTCTTTATTACCTCTGCTTGGCCTCACCAAGGACCTCCCCACAGACCCAGGAGCCCCAGCTCAGCTCAGCCCAAGTCTATTAGCTCAGGCATCAGCAATGTCACAGGAGTGTTTGTCACCAGCTCTGCCACAGCCTTGCCCTGTCTCGTCATGGAATCCCTTGACCTCAGCTTCAACTCTTGGGCTGAGTCCCCGCCTGGTCTCAGCCACCACTGTCACTATGGACCTTCCTGGTCACCACAAGGCCTGATACCAACTCTGACCTACGGATCAGCTTTCCAACCTGACCTGAGACCTGCCTCTTCAATATGATCCACCCCTATGATCCAGGCACTCCTTTGTCTCTGACCATCTTCTCTGAGTCTACCCTGCTCAGCTCACTGGGTCCTGCGAGGGTGGGAGAGTGTCTGCGGGCTGTGGGATTTTCCCCTGGATGCCTGGCTAAGATTCTCTGGCCGTGTTTCAGCAGTGCTTATAGTCAGTATTGATCACATTAGGATGAAGGAATTTTGTGTTGGCATTCAAGAAGTATTAACAAACAAAAGATTGCCTTACACCCTTGGAGAGACACCACCTGAAATTCAAAATAACGTATCCCCAAGAGTCACAGGGGTGCAGTCAACAGAAATGAATGGAAATGAAATGAAGTAAAAGGCCTTAGGCTGTCCAGTTATACTTTTTTTTACTGACAAATGGATAAATAAATGACGATTTCCAGATGGTCAAATCGTCTTTGGAAATGTTCTTGTCCCAGTGACACACAATAACACATCAATAACAGTTGTTTATAGTCTAGAAGGAAATCCATAAATATCATTAAAGAAATACAAGATGCAAACAAGCAATGCTTAAAAAGATTTATTGACTTTATTCAAAATTCAGAGAAAAATTGGACTAGAAATATGAACTCATTTTTTTCTAAATGTTTTCTACATTAGTATATGAACAATTCATTATATGAAAATTTTCACCAAGTGGGTTTCCAGAAGGCCACACAACAAAGAATTGCATTTTAAATTCTACGTATTGAATTAACATCTACCTCAGCTGAGATCTACTATATGCATCCTTTTTATGGGTTAACAGATCTTAAAGATAATTTCTCCTTTCTGTTCCCCTGGCAAGAGTACATCTATGCCTACAATCATTAAGAAGTCATAGTATACAACAAGTAGTCTCTACCTACCAGGAATGAAATAAAATTTAAGATTGTGGCACAATTCTATGTGTTAGACATAAATTTTTGGAGTCTGTCCTATTTTTTTATCCACTTTGACAACCTCATCTAGGGAAATATAAACTTCCTGCACTTTCTACTTTTAGAAAATACAGAGAGAATTGATTCGGGTCATAAAAGTCAGTGCATTAAGAACATTAACCAAGAAAAGGACTCTTGGAGATTTATAAATTAATGTGTGCCCTACTGACCATTAAAAACCATGAACCTTGCTTTTATCCTGTTTATAAGGTTGCTGTGAGGTTGAACAGAACAAAGTTGACATCTCTGTAATCTTCAGTGGGTCTACTTATCCCTCACCCTATTTCTGTGTGAGCATTAACCTGTGACATGACTGGAGATGAGGTTCTCTTCAATGCTAAATGTCTGGCAGGTACAGTGTATCTATTCTTTAAAAGTGAATAGAGATTTATAGTGTTTAATACAAATCCTGCAACTTTTGTATTTATATTCCTTATGTTAATGTGGGCAATCTTTTGACTCATAATGTTGAGCTGAAATACATTTTCTTCTGAGCTCCTAAATTCCTAAAAGATTAAACCAAAAGGATTTGTCCATCACAGCAAATTACATATTTAATATGATAGACAAAAAGAATTTAGTAGGATATACTGATTTTTAAAAGCTTTTGGCTCTGTAAATCAGGTTTTCTGGTTTTGAGACTAATGTAATATAGGATAACTGATAAAATATTACTATGCCTTTGTTCCTATTAGTTTATAAAGCAAAATGTAATTGACATAAACCATAAAATACAATTGTAATTTTAAACCACTAGTGATTTCTTTTCTTTCACCATTCCCTTGATTTTATTGCTTTTATTATTTAACAAAACTTGGAGGGGAATGGAAGTTCTGGGTGAAATGCAGTAAACCAGTGTCCTTCAAATCTCAGAGAGGGTGGGGATGAAAATGAGGGGCTGGGGGGACACTGGGAAGGGGTGACACAGCTGACAAAAGTACACCTCCTAGACACGTGTTCAAATATTAAAGATCTGCATTCGGTGGGGAAAACTCCTCCCCAGATCATGATCCTAATTCGTAGGTGCAGCAAATCACCTAAAGAAAAGGAGTTACTTTAGATAAACTAATGCAGCATAAAGCTCAGGGGAGGGATATTGGAGGCAATGAAGGAATAGATGTTGGTGAGCTGTAAATGAAGACGTAAAATAGGATTGCATAGGAAAAGGTGTGATCTATTACCTTAGTGACCTGTGCTAGGAAGCAAGTCTGAAAGGTGCCAGTAATTGTATTTTTATATGTGGAGTTTGACTAGTTTTATTATCAGAGGGTGAAATTAATCAGGAAGGGGGAAAAAATGTGAGTCCAGAACAATGACAGCAAAATTGAGTTTTACTCTTCCCCCTGCCAATTTTATCATTGACTTTGTAATTAAAGCTTGAAGAGTTTCCTGCTTTATTTCTCTAGATTTCTTTAGAAGAGAGTGAAAAATGAGGTAGACTTAAAAAGCAAAGTTCATTCTCTCCTGTTGCATGCACTGGAACTGTACATTCAGACCAAAATGTTTTGTTTGGGTCGTATCAGGCTTCACCAACCTTCAGTAAATCTAAGGCCCAGCACAGAAAAAAATCTGCACCTGGACCTTGAAATCTGAATCTGTGACTTTTGTGTAGCATCTCCCTCTCCTTGCAGTGAGGAAAGTTATTTTAGGAATAAGGCAGCCTGTACTTTCTTGGGGTCTATCCCAGCTTGGAACTTTGTCAGCAGCTTAAAAAGGAGTCACTCTGCTGGTTGTGTTCTTCTGGAGCACAGAAGTCCAAAGAAATAAATACCAAAGATGGATTGTAGCATAACTCTGTACATGAACAATTTTCTTTTTCACTTTATTCATCTGGTCTGCTTAACCTGTTTGTTGAATAACCTGTTCGTTGGAATACTTGGTCAAATACTTAACATACATCTGAGAGAGTTCATCTAAGGTTTCTGGATGCAGACACTCCAGTCTGTAACTTCCTCATAATTGTGAAAGCACCACTGCCTTTTCCTAGCAATCTTGATCATACGTTTTTCTAGAGCTTCTAATTATTCTGCCATATAGATTTAGAGATTATGGCAACTAAATTCTAGATTTATTTGTTTTTTGGGGAATGTATCAACATAAGTAAAGGAACATAGAGACTTTGATAGGTCGTCTTAAAAGAATTTGCATCTTATTTTATACAGGACAAAAATAAGATTATATGTATTAAATATACAACACTTATTCATGTCATAACACTTAATTTCTGTCTACTCTTGAACCACTATTTTGGATAATAGGAAGTCATCTGGTTGAAGGGGGTTTATAATTTATATTTTCTTCTTTTTCTCTGAATTGTATCAGAGAATGCAATTTTTCTCCCCGCTCCTCACCCTGCCTGCCATCCATAGCAATATTCCTCCAATATTCTGTTTCTGTAAAAGCAATTTGTTAGTGATGTCTTTTATAGTTTCCAGCACTCCTATTAAAGAAAGTCGTTACTGGTTCATCCTTCTTATGTAAACTAACTGGTTCACATGATTTGGTCCCTTTATTTTTCCTTGACATAGTTAATAAGATGCCACTGTATGTCTACATGAAAGACCTGTGGAGGCCTCAGGTACAAGGGCTGCATAGTCGTCCATTAGACATGTATTGCTTACCTATAGTGAATATCTCCAGGCAGAAAAAACCTCACTAAAATAAATAATTAAACTTAGCAATGTCATATTTAATAATGTCAGGGTTTTAAACAAATCACATTTTAAGAAGTTTAGACTTATTTTTAATTTTAGAAATGGGCTACTTCTACTATTTCTTACTTGGTACTACTTTTAGAATTTTATTACCCATAACTTAGGTTTTCTTTTACCCTTAAATTGGAGATGTTCATAGTTGACGTTAGAATTTGAACATGTCTATACAAGAAAGCAAAGAACTGCATTCAAGAGTAGCAATAAGAGCACACCAGAATATAGGTGATAATTACTAAAAATCAGAAAAAAGAATAGAGGAAGAAAAGTTCTTCTCATAGGCCCAAAAACAACACTGCTTTCTGGACTCATTTTCAATAGGTTATATTCAATCTAGATGCAATAAGGTTTCCTGTCATATTCTAAAGCAGAAGTGGTTCTGCCCTTCAAAAATAAATCAGTTCTTTAAAATGGAGATTTAGAATAGTGGAAGAAGGTTGTGATGCCTAGGAAGCATTGTATTTTTGTAGTATATAAGTCAGTGGTAGTGTTCAGTCAACAGAATTAAGGGAAAAAACCCAACACTCTACTATTCTGCGCATTTAAGCAGGCTTGGCTTAGGTCAGTACCAGCTGTCCTTGGAGAAGATCCAGCTTCTGCAGAAAGTGATGTTATGAGATGTAGTGCTGTTTCAAGGTCTTTGAAAAAAAGGGAAAACTAGTGCTCCTTCTTTCTCCTGTCCTTTCAGAAAAAAATCACTGCAGGGACCTTTAGCTTCCTTTCACCTTCATTTTTTAACATAAGAAAAACTGTAATTTCCTTAATAATTGTACTACTTCCAGAGTCCATTATAGATATTATAAAAGGTAATCACTCTATAGTACTGGGACCTTACACTTATTTCTAAAGACCTCCTGAACAATTAGTCAGAGGACCATTATATATTTTGACATCTCTTCTGACAGTGAAGGGAAAGTTTCATTTTATCTCACAGGTCTGATGCTCATTTCTGGTGTTAGTTTGTTAATTTTTTCTCATAAGCCCCACAGTTATCTGAATGTCCAAATGTCTTTGAGTGCATCATGAGTGGTCTCAAATTTGAGAAAGCAGTAATGCACTACTGTCCTTGGATTGTCATGACTACCTACAAGGACCTGCATTTGCCCTTATGTGTGGCTGTCACGGGGACAGGGTGGGTTTTTTTCCTCCCCCACTCCCTAAGGGTGGCTCCTGCTTTTCCCCTCTAGGGCTCTCCTCTCCCGAACACCTATGCCTTTTCCCCCATAATAAAGGAGAGCAAGGGGAGGAATCCCCCTCATGCTCGCCCTTTACTTCGTCGACTCTTTTTTACAGTCTGCAACACAGGAATAATACATTTTAGGTATACAAGATTAGAGAAACAAATGCATTATTATCTACTCTTCCCTTACTTCCAGAAGAGCTGTTTATCTAGATCCTTGCCCACTTGCAACAAAATTCTGCTCTTCTGTGTGCAAAGAATTAAGCTAAAGAGCCAGTATGATATTAAAAAAAAATGTTAATTGCGTGAAACTTTTTATCAACATTCTAAAAGTAAGATGCAAGTAGGAATCATTAAGACCCTAAGGCCCTTATGAAATTTTTACAAAGACAACACTATTCATAATAAGTATGTTAAGAACATATGCATTCATTTCCTAAATCAGGGCTATATGTTTATATTAAAATTTTTTCACATCAATTTTCAAATAAAATAAAAATCTCTTCTCATGCCCTTCATGTGTTCCTCCAATTATACTTTGTCCATCTACTAAGTCTTCTTTTTGCCTTCACTTATATGCATACAAACCCAAAGTTACACCTGTCTCTGAATAAGTATTCTTAATTTCTGATCAGTAACTAACAAATTTGACAGGAAGAAAGTACCAGAAAATAAATGCAGTAGGAATTTTTTAGTTGAGTAGAGAAGAAAAATCCAAATTAGTAACTCTTATTCTTTGTAAATCTACACTGGAAGAGAGCTATAATGTAATACATTTGGCAGAGGCCAGATATCCAGCAGGCATGAATACTATTATAGACATGGCACAAACATGCCATATTTTATTGTTGAAAGTTACATATTTGAAAGGAGTAAGAGAAAGGCTTGGAGTTATTTACAGTGGAAGATGGAAGTGAAGGACACAGATGTGTAGAAAGCCAGGATTCGTTAACTCTACTGTGCATAGAGATTCTTTGCAGAGCAAACCCTGCCCTTGAACCACTTCCAGGAAATAAATAGGAATAATAGACAGTACTTATCACATTAAAATACTCCACCAAAATTCTTTCCTACTGCTGAGATTTCCTCTGATGAAAAAGACAGCTGTGTGTTGAAGTACCTTAGATGTAAAGTCAAAGAGCATTGATATAGCTGCATTCATTTGAAATACCACACTTATTATGAGAGAATTTTTTCAGGATACAGAGACCTCAAAACAAAGAATATAACCAGGTGTAAGTAGAGAAACATCAGAAAGGAACAAATCAAACAACTACATAAAGTAAGCTGGAGCTGTTTATTTGGTTCCAGTTCTCCGATCTGCAAATTCAGATGTTCTTGAAATGAAATAGATAAATAGAAATAAATATACTGTCTAATTTTTACTGAAGAAAAAGAATGAATTTATGGAATTTTTAAAAGGCAATATTTGAAGAACAATTGATTTATTTTCCAGTAGGGTATACGATAAAGGAGGAGTCTGATCCGGAATGCAAATCAGGACAGGTGATAATGAGCAATTAAGTAATGAAATCATAAATTACTATTATCTATACTACCACCTGTATATGTCACTGGGATCAGATTAAGAATATTGAATCACAGTCACTTCTTATTCTCTCTTTTAAATCAGAAATAATTTCTGTGTTTGAGTGATTCTACTGTTGATGACATTGATGAAATTATTAATTTTTCTTAGTGTATAGAATTTAAAAGTGGCAAAGAGGATCAGAATTTGTCACTAAACATCACATCATCTGTCAGCCACATGTTGCCCAAGGAAACAGGCAAGCTGTTAGCTTGTTACTAATTTTAGTTTGTCTTTATTCAGCTTGGCTTGTTCTCTTGGGTCACTAATTAAAGTTTATGTGCTATGATTCAAAATTAAAAGTTCTTCTTTCTTCCTGAAAATATTTGCTATAACGAAAAGTGACCCAAATTTCATATCAAAGTATTTATCATAGTTTGAAAGGTGCTGCATTTTTACCTTTACAGAAAGAAAGAAGAGCATGATATTTTGTAATTTTTGATTGAACTAACAGTTTTCATCATAATTTTTGTTGTAATAATGTAGTTACTGGTAAACTCATATTTATGTGCTCACAAAAACTTTGGAAAAATTATCAACCTTGGGCGTGAATTTTTCACTAGGAATAAAATTGAGAAAAACTCAATGTTGAATTCTATGAAGAATAAATTACAGCTTCACACTGTTCTCAAAATGCTATTCAAAAAGCCATTCTGAGACACGGTGGCAAATTGACCAATATGCAATTGAAGGTAGACTTGACTTTGAATGGAAACAGAGTAAAAAGAATATTTTCAACTCTTTTCTTGGTTGTACTACTTTTTGTTCTGGTAACCAACAGCATGATTTGGGAAGTTCATATGAATTTTAATGAAAAGCTATCACTACCGTTTTTTCTCCTTCTTTTAAGCATAGATTACAATTCACAGGACAATTTAAGTCTGAAGGAACCTCAGGAGGTCATCTGATCCAACCTCAATAAGACTTGTCATCTTAAACTGTTCAAAAAGAATGGAGGATCAGTTCTAGTATTCTATATAGAATGCCATGTAATAACATTACTAACATAAAACCCACAACTCCTAATATAGTAAAACGTTATGCATAGTGAGCAAAACCCAGATATTCTCAGTCAGAAACATGGTGATACATATTTGCTACCAATTACCATTTATGTGACTCTTTTCCTGTACAAAGATTTGCAAAGACTTTTTCTCATGAAGCTACAGCATCATTTAAGTTTTCTGTCTAAACTATCTGCCTGGAGTAAAAGGCTAAAAGTAAACAGATTACCATGAAGTTTATTAATCTGCCCTCTTGGTAAGCTCATGTCCTCACTCAGCAAATGTATTAAAAAGGCCTTAAGGAATTACTTTTCCCTGAGGTGAGTGCAAAGGAGAACTCAACAAAAGTTCCCAGGAGGTTCAAAAACAAAAAACCCATCAGTATTCTCTGTAGGATCTTCAGTCATCTTTCTGGTTCCTATCTTACCAATTCCAATGAAATCCATCCAGAAACTCTGAGTTCCACAGCTCTGTAAAATGAATTTTGCAGAGATAAAGCAAAAAGCTGAAAATTGTCTTCTATGGAAATATATTTCCACACAGTGAATGTTCTTCACATTTCTGTGTCCTGTCAGTTTTTGCCAAAATTTTCTTTGGACAGTGGTATAGAAAAAAGTATAAACTTTAGTCTAGAGAATCATATTCTAAAGACTAAGAAATTGTATGCTGGATTCTCATGTATAAGGACTGATTAGGTGATTTCTCTTTGATTAATTATTGCATGATTCTACAAAATGGAAAAAGAGAAATACTAAAGAACGTATTTATTTTCTGTCTCTCCATAACCAGATTTATTTTTCTTTTTTTTCTTGACTTGTCTTATAGAGAGATCTCCACAGTGGATCAAGGAGACAATCACACTAATATCATCTTTGATTAGTTTGTCTTTTTTAAAAAATCTTCTGCAGTCGTAAAATCACAAGAATAAGAGAATCTGAAGCTAATGATTTTCAATCAGTTCTAGAGGGAAAGGTGGCATGCATAAAGGGAACTCATTTCCAAAAATACTTGTAAAAAGGTTTGTTTTCCTTAAGTTGACATCCTTTGAAAAAAAGCATTTTATTAGCTCTCTTGTAAGTACAGCTCTTGTTTTTTCTAGGAAGAATAGTGCAACTCATTTCAGAAAGACATAAATTAGTGACTAGAATTGTAACCATCTCAAAAATGGTGTTTTGAGCAATTTTCTGACTAAGATTTTACTTGGCCAAAGACTATTTTGTAGTGAAGGCCTGAATATTTACAAACATATTTTCTCTGTGGATTGCTGTAAAAAAAAAAAAATCTAATTATATTTAGATTCATGCAGAGTTGTCCCCAAGAGTTTCAGCTGAATGAAATGCCAAGAATTTGAAAGAATTTTACTATGTCTTCTTGAGCTAATGTACTTGAATTCTGAGCAAAGCTGAAGATTAATTTTTTTCTCATTCATTATTTCAGTTGGAACCCATAGATTAAATCATGAATTAAGCATGTTCCTAACACAGAAGGAACAAATTGTGAGAATAAGATGTTCCAGATTAGATTTTGCATAGTTTAAGTATTTAAGTACCATGAAAGACAGCAAATAACTTTAAGCCTGAAGTCAATGCTTGCACCTCTGTGTGACATTGGACTTGTACCCAAATAAGAAGGAGACTGTATTTGTGAAGCTGAACTTTTTTCAGTAATTAGAAATCAAGGAGGAAGGGAAATAATGTCTGTTATTAACCTCTACTCGTTGTTATTGCATCATGTATCCTCACTTTGGCTTTAATGAGCATCAGTCACTTAAATGAATAAAAACAAGACTCCAAGAACACAGGTAAATTGTCTCTCCCAGATATGCCTCTGAATATTGAAAAGTGAGTAAGAAAGATGTGAAACCTACTACTTGCTCTATACATTAATGGAAATGTTTAAACGAACAGCAAACACAGTACACAGACTACAGACAAAGTAACATACAAAAAGATATTAAATGCAGGCAATAGATGGGAAAGTATAGGTGAGATATAAAGCAATAGGTGGGAAAGCTCAAGATAAATCAAAGTTAAAAAGTAAATTATATAAGTTACTAAAAGCTTTACTTGTAAAGCTTAGTAGTTCTGAAAAACTATAGGTAAGTGTCCATTTTCAGTGCATACCTGTCCCAAAAGATTTTACTTCAGCTATTCTTTGCATGTGTCACTCCTAGAGGCTGCATTGCCACCTTGTCTAAGAGCTGTGTCACTTATCTAATATATTTACTACTCTCAAAAGATGTTGGCACTTTCCAGGCTATGTTTTTGTATTAACTGGCTGCTCTCAAAAGGGATACTGTTTTTTTGTTTGCATCCAGACTTCTACAAACTACTACCTCAAAGAAAATAGCAAGCAAAAGAGCTATCTGGGATCAAATTTAATAGTGTAAATCAAAGGAAAGAAAGAATAGGAAGAAGGGCTCAAGCTTGTCCCAAAGAGGTCTTTAGAACAGCTGCGAAGTGATAATATTATTTTCATAATACAAAGTCCAAATAATTTACTTATCATCACAGAATATAATAATAAAAAAAAGAATAACTGATGCAATTGGTAGGCAAAAATAAAATGTAAATTACCTATAGCCAAAAAGTGTTTGATTTTTCATGTTTTATTATTTTTTCACAAGACTAAGCTTCTCAATAACTTAATTTTCTACATGTTTAAGCAATAAAGAAACCTAGGATAAATGATGCAATTTAGCTGGGCATTGCTTCTTGAAAAAAAGAGTTTTGCGCATAATATGTAATCTTGATGCAGTATAAGCAGGAGTGTAATTGGGTTTTGTTTATCCAATATGTATGCCAATATGGACAGCACAACAGTCTATTGTGTTTGCTGACAGGTAAATTTCTCATTTAGTGAGAAGATAGCTCGTCTAAAAAAGCAAACACAGAACTTAATTGATAGTGAATGTTTAATTCATTTTCATAAAAATCAATAGTGTTTCTCAAGGGGATAAAGGTGAATTAATTCATTTATCTAGATCTTTAAAGCTGATGCATAGTAAACATGAGACGTTTAACAAAGGTTAAAGAGTGCTTGTTGATAGGCCTTCACAATGGCAACATTATTTTGATTTGTTTCATTTCTTAACCCCAGAAGGATTATTTATATTAAATTATCGCTGTATCATTCCACAGTAGAACGGGTGCATCTGCATGTCATAGTCCTACTACTAGTAAATTTGTAACACATGCAGCACAATCAAAACAGGAAAAAACACATATTTTTTAATGAACATAAGTGAATTCAATTGTTTTGATATGAGAAACATTTTAAAATACATATATACAAGATTACTAATTGCCTGCTTTACTGCTAAGTAAAATCTTAGCAACATAAAGATAAAAACCCACTTTTACAAGCTTGTTGGACTTGCTATATCTTGAGCATTTTAGAGTCTCAGTAATAACAAAAAGCATGAAGGATAGCAAAAGTGTAGGTGTCTGACAATTGCAGGGCTTTCATACTGGTCCATTATTATTCATTTGATTTGCTATTCCCTCCTTTGATAATTCCATCACGTGGGATTTTGGGTGGGTTCCTTTGGTTTTTTTTTTCCACAATCTTTACTGTCTGCTACAAATCTCAAAATTTAAAGAGTCAAAAATTAACCAAACAAACAAAAAAACAAGCATTGCAAAGAAATAGCTCTATTTTTGTGGATTTAAATGTTGTTTAAAAACATGTATTGAATTTAACTGTATTAAGATCTATATCTTACAAATTTGTTTGCACACACATAAATATCTCCTCCAAGGACATTTCTGGAGTTTCCTGTTGATAAAATTGGTACTGAAGAAATGTGAAATTGTTACTAGGAGAGGAGATGACCTTGTTGAGAGTGAACAGTTGAAGATATATTAACGAAGGTACAATTTGTGTTCATATTTAGAATAAAATAAAATTAATACCTCAGTCACTGGCATTTCTTTAATTATAGAACACTGTTTGATCTTCCTCCCTTTGAGATAAGAATTGAACAATTTATTAACAATGGTCATGCAAATACTAGTTTTTAACATCACTAAGTGCACACTGCATTTCTAAATTCAGTCTGCTTCCTCCGAAACTGGCAAAAGACAAACAGAATTACTGGTTCAGATAGGTTCAGCTGCACATGTAAAAGACACACTTCCAAATTCAACTGCCCCATATATAAGGACTTAGTCACTCAGTCACATTGCAATTTGTTTGCTGATGGACATTTGCAACTGCAAAGTTGCATTAGAGGCCATTGATTATAACAAGGTTTGTGTCTTATCTTTATCAAGAATTGCCAACAATCTTAGAATATGAGAAGACTTAATTTCATCAGCTGCAAATCCACTGAGAAATGGCATAGCTACCAGAACATCATGGAACTCAGTAATTAAAAACAGGGATATAAACCTCAGTTCTGTCCTTCTGTCCATCACTGGGAACTAGGCAAAGCTTGGAATACTTTACATTCAGCTTGGTAAATTGGGTATGATGCCATTTAGTCAGGTTTATGATGATTGATCCAAACATAATGGCCAGTCAATAAGATAACCAGGAATAGATTGCAAGTTGTATATGAAGGTCTATTCAAGGTCTGACTTTTAGCATGCAGCTACTATAATAACATGAGGAAAGAAAAAGTTTGAATCAATAGCATATTAACTATGTGCTACATCAAATTACAAATAAAGGAAGCTATAGGCAAATCCAACTATATAGTAAATGTGACAGAGTTTATTCACCTGTGCTTATATATCAACTACCTAAAGAGGGTAAAAAAGTGCATCTGGAAGCTGTTACAGAGTAGTTATCTGACATGTTATCTTATCTTTTGCTGTTAACTACACAGACAGCTTCAAGATATCTTGTTTATATGCCCATACTTTTATTCACAATACGTAACCTTGGCTGGTGTTTTCTTTATCACTGCAGTAAAATGGTCTGCATGTGTTTTAATTTGGATTTTTTTCCCCCAAAGGAATACTATTATTCCAACTGTTCCAAGGAAAGAGAAAGAAGTGGAAACTTTTAATTAATTTCCACTCCAAATAATAAACAAAAAACCATGTCATAGTTAACAGATACAGCCATAGACCACAAAAAATGTCTTCATTATTTTGTTTTAATTTTTACGTAAATGAGAAATCTACTCACCTTCATTTGGGGTGAGTTGATTTCTTCTGCTGAATCTTTCTAATGATGTTGATGTTTGGGTGAAACATCCATTCTCAGAGGTTTCTGCTGGAAGTTCATTATCAGCCACAACATGATAAATAATTTCAGGATGTATAAATAAATATGTTATAATCAGGTGCAGTATAATAGCAAAACTGTTACATCACTTAAAAAGCTGCACTTACACATACAAAAAATCAAGAACTTTGTTCATGACAAATATAGATCTACGCTACATCACTCAGTCCCATACAGAGATATTCAAGCCAGGCCAACACAAGCTGGATCTGAAACTAGAAACATTACTGTTGTGCCAACATCGTGCTGTGCCAGAGCCAAATAATCCTGTTAGGAGGCTGCACTGATGCCAAGACCCAAGTGTATATCTCTATCCGATACTGCACAGTTTGTTATATACATACTAGGTTGTTTGGACGTTCATTACATGGGACTGCATTGTATGGTGCAAGAATACACAAATATCCTTATTTACTATGCAAAACACAATGGACCTTGATATGCAGCATTTAGTGTTTATTCCCCTACTGTTACGAAAACTACTTACATTTTCAAAAACTCATTATATGGCAACAGGATTTCACAGTGTCTAAGATTAAGATTGTTCCAGCTCTACTTCAAAGGAGGGTTGGCACTATTCCAGGCTAGAGGGTTGTTTTTTGCACTTCAGAAGTGCCACAGAGGTTCCTGTAAACACGTGAGGAAAAAGCCAAACCAGCTAACCTTGGTATTTCTAGCAGCCTACCCATGACAACATAGATGCCAGATTAAGTGTGCTATGAAATCCTGGATAAGTATTCCGAGGATAATGCCTGATGCATTATAGCCTGAAGGTGCAGAAGTTACATTTGTTCAAGGAAATTAAGAAGGTAAAGCAACTGCGCTAGTATACTGCTATTAGTTTCTAAGCTGACTGCTTTCAAGAGACCTCATATTTGCCTACAAAAGCTGTAGTTGCACATTTGCATTTGAACACCGCTGGGTTTGCACAGAGTTGTGATTTTATGTGCATACCTTAATTATAAAATTAACCCTGTCCTTGTTAATAAGGAAACACTTGTTTCTGTACATCAGAAGCAATAATAAAAAAAAATCACTTAATGGAGATCTTGCCTGTTCTGAATACATCTTCTACTTTGAATGTTCTCTTTTCCACAGGATGTTGATTCTGTGTGTAGATCCTTCAAGCTGTTAAACTCTAACTGTACTACTGTTCTCTCTACATATCTATATTAGAATATATGCTGCATTTACACTTTAAATAGATCATGTTAGAAAATCTAAAATATTATGAAATACAATGTAGAGTATGCATACCTCAGATTTGAAGTTGGCCCATTGTTTGCTAATACTGAATATACACCAGAAACTTCTATGTTTAGTGAAAGGAAATAAGACATAGTAAGGTTTGTCTTTGGACTTCATCCACACCCTAGGAGGAATATAATTCCATTCCACTGCAATAGTAACTGTAAGACGTGACATCAGTTAAAGAAAACGGAGGCATTAACAAGATATATGCTACCTGAGTGTCAAAAAGGATTCAGGTCTTTTGCATGGTGGAGCCATCTGCAGCTTTGCTTACTATTTTCTCAGCTCTTTCATTATGGTCTGCAATATGTAGAAGTTCAAAAAGCAAATTTTGCCCAATTCTACAGACTGATATAATTCCATTACTTGCTCAGAATTTAATAGGATAGAACACTCTTAATGTGTGCTCCAAGTTTTATGACCCTGTGCCTGAGCGTCTTGTTTAGCAACTTTGCCTACTCACAGTATGAAACGTGATTTCTTGTTACAGTAATAAGACTAGTGGTCTTTTAAATTAGGTCCATTACAAAGATTGATACCTGTTGAGTCTCCTTAGAAAGTGAGTAAATTCTAATTGATGACAATGTTTAGATTAAAAATCTTGGTAAACATTTATTGTTACTTTTTAATTTGTTTTTTCTCAATCATTTTTTATTTCCTCTCAGACAAGTAACAGGAAAAGTAGATTTCACTGTACTTTAGTCTTTTCTTAATAAAATATTTCCTCTTGTCAGTCTTTTACCTCACTTCTATGATTTCTCTAAGGCAAGGAATATAAATAAAAGAGCTGGTACATTATCAAATATGGCTAATTCAAGAAAAAGTATTTCTTTCCTTGTCTGGTAGTATAAGGAATATATAGACCAAGGAACCAGAAAATAAGTTTTGAAAACTTTTTTTATGCAATGACCCCTCATTTTCAAGTGTCTCTGCTATCTCTGTTTGCTTCCCTGTAGTTTTTAAATCAATATTGATCTTGGAGCTTTGTAGAAACCCATGCTGCTAACTCTGCAATTATTGTCCTTTTCTCTTTAATTTCTTCAAGTGTGTAGAACTTGAGCACTATATGCGAGTAGCCCCATCGCAACCACTAGATCTTTAGGACATGTTGACGTTTCTGGAGAAGCGCCTTAGATCCTAATACCAATGTTTCCAAATAATCAGTGATGTACCAGCAATTATATAGGTCAGTGCCTATCTTACAACGACACAGAAAATGTGGCAGTCTAGGGCAAAGGAAAGAAGTCAGTTATAAAAAAAGAAAGAAAGCCAATTATACAAACATATGTAAATCAAATATACTTCAGTAAAGAGAGATAAATCAAGTAGTAACTTATTTGTTTACAGCATATACTGTATTCCTAAACACATATCTTTCTGGGTTGATTTGTAGTCAATAACCACTCAAAGGATTCCCATAATCTTGGGTGAGGGAAGGGTAGACATTATAGGCTAACTTGCTCAAATATGTGATTTTCTTGGTGGGCAAGTGGACAGAATGGAAAATGGGGGCAGGAATAGGAAGGGGAGAAATTGAATTTTTAGTTAGAGTTTAATAGGAAATAGCTTTCCTATTACACAAGCATTATGGAGATGTAACATTTGGACTTCCCATTAAAATTATAAGAACTTTAAAAATCATGAGTGGTGCTTCTCTCTTTAGAAATGACAGAATTCGTCAAGCTAATGTTTTGAAAATATTTTCTTTTTTCCTCCATTTTTTAACTTGTTAATTATAATCAATATGTTAAAAGGTGGCTTTCTTAAGATGAACAATTTTCTTTTCCCATTAACAAGATATTAAAATATGCTGCTTCAATAACTTTAAAACTTTCTTTTAAAAGGCTTTCGAAACAGAAAACTCATTTAAACACACTTTTCTTCATAAACTGTTACAATTTCAATAAATGAATATATATAGGAAGAGGGAGGATGGGACACTTATTTCAAAAATGAGATAAATTTTGCCATCTGGTTTCTAAAAATGCTGCTAGTCTGCATCTCTGTAGTGTGTGAAGGGACATTTTCAGAGGCAGGTTAAAAATGACATTCTGAGTAAGGCATGACTGTGACTCAGAAGACTAGTAAACGTGGTGGTTGAGCTACAAGCTTCCACTGTGATATTTAGTAATTTAGTTACTCTATTTCAGTCAGTGCTCCTCTTTGAAACAGGTGTCTCTTGCAGAGGTATTGTAAAGGTAAAGATATTAACGTCAAGCTGCTGTGGTGATGAAGGTCCTTTAAGTACCCACATAAAAATAGTGAATGTACTTGGACTGCAGTTCATTCGACATTTAATGAAAAGGTGTATTTCCTTGAATATGACTATGGTGGAACTATTCAATACAGTGGCTCATTATTATAATATATTATTTGTTAAACTATCACTTTTACCTTTAAAATTGAATAGTCTCCACAAATTTGTCCTTTGTGTCCTTAGCTCTCCTGTTATGAACTATTCAGAGGAGTATTTTAAACATCCCAATACTCATGCTTCTTTAGAATTTAGAAAAAATATAGAGGCCTGGTAAAATCTTTCAAAGTACTGCAATTATATGCACAATCAATATCATTGTGTGATTCAGATATAGAGATCAGCACCATTCCCCCTCCCTTAGAATTCAAGGTTTTCAAAAGATCAGTTTTATATTCACATTTCTGTATAGATAAAAAATACATACGTATGATATATATATGCAAGTTAAATATATAATTAGACACATAAAACATCAAAGAGGCGATTTGAAAATTAAAAAAATACATTCTAATTATATTAATCTAAATATTCTCAATTCTAAACCATTCTGCATTTAACTGACTGAAGATAAGAGTGGTATTGACCGGGTCTTGTCCCATCACAGCATAAGTGATTATATTTTGAAAATTCTCCTGCTGCTTCCAGATCGGCTATTTAGATACAAAACCACAAGTAGGCATCTAGTATAAGACAAAAAAAAAAAAGCAGATTTTTACACCAACATTTAAAAATTAATTATCTTTCTGCAACAAGGTTTAAGAAGATGGATTAATGTCACTACTACAGCTTCTTTATTAAGTAAACTAGATATCTGAAATATGCCATTGAAAACTAGGTCCCATATTTTGCAAAGAAATAAGACATAAAATATGCTTTTTTAGGTCAATCTTTAGTAAAAGAGGATGTAGAACCATACTTTTTCTGAATTTCTTTTCCTAAAATACTCATTTCCTAACAAAGCTATATAGAGGACAAAGAAAAATGCATGAAAGCAAACCAGTGAGAAAGCAAATAAGCAAGAAAAAGCAAGAAAACAAGAATACAGGGAAGCAAAGAATTACTTGCTCACGTGTGCAGAAACTTATTTTCAAAAGAATATAAATTTTAAAACTTGAATTTCACAAAAATTCCAGACTTTTCCTTTTCTTTAATTTTCCATGTCAAGAATGATGTCTCTGTGGCTTATATAAAATAGTTGCAATATTTATTAATTATATCATAAAACATTTAATTAATGACCAAAACTATCTGTTTTTCAAATATATTTTGGAGTTTTCTACTTAAAAAAAAAGAGAAGTTAGATGAAGAAAAAAAAATAATTCCAATAAAATAATATAAGAAAATATTATTCTGAAATTTCTAGAACCAATCCTTTTTTAGTATTTAAGATATGTGGTTTATTTTAAAGAGTTTTTTTTCTCTGAAAACTACATCATTAGGCATTTTAAGTCTATTGTAGCCAAAAAGTATATTTTTTTACATTCTAATGAACAACTTTTGTTCCTGTTAACATTTGTAACCATACTTTCTGCTTACATGACTGACTTGAATTCTTCATTTCTTAGCTCTTTTTTCCTTTTTTTGAAATATTTCATTAGGGTAGTTTGCCAAATAATTGGTAATCTTCTTCTTCTCAAAGCCGCTATAAACTTCCTTTGTTGTTACTATTGCTTTGTTCTAATCACGCTTGATTTGATTTATTTTCCCTGGAAAAAAATATTTTGCTGCCATTAAGCCAGACACGTGTTTAACAGCATACCACAGAGATCATAGGGACATTTTTTAACAAAACCAACTTGACTCAGTAAGCCAGAAGTTTTTTCTGCTCCTCCCCACACCTATGCTGTTGAATTCTAATTTGTCTCAGTTACCATAAACACCTTTTGGGAATTCAGTCTCTTTCTAGGGTGGAAAGGAGACTGCTATGTCTGCTTTAGTTCGTGCCCTGTTAGATGCCCACTGAATAGGCACTTATGCATGGCTGCTACCTTGAGCTTCAAAAATGATGAGGCAGAGAAAGGATAGTAGGAAAGAATTTCTCTGTCATGTTCTAACATTTGTGGTGTACAGCAGCATCTGAAGTAATAAATTGTGCCAGCAAAAGTCATCATTGAGTACTGAGGGGACAACACCAGTCAAAAGTATAAACTCCTACGTGTGCTAAAGTAGTCATGCATTGTTTTTTACATTCAGCCTTGCTTATTTCTTTTACTTACCCTTCACTGTCATCTTTTGTATGTAACTTGCAGTGCGATCTGAAAGTTAAAGCCTATTGCCTTAGATTTGCCACACTTAAGTTTTGATCTACTTATACTCATTCTAACTAATTTTATTTTGTTATATCATGAATAGGAATACTTTGGAGTCATTACAAATAAAAACGTGTTTTCCCCACAATTTTCCAGTGATTAAAAGAGATGGTAGTAGTTCTTCACTTCTGCGTGTAAGCTTTTCTTAATTCTTCAAGGCTGGGGGAACATTGAATTATATGATCCTTAGAGGTCCCTTCTGTCCCTAACCACTCCGTGATTCTGTGATTCTGTAACTCCTTCCCATAGGAACACTGCTTTTTGGGTCACAGTATTTCCCCTAAACCTTGGGCTTGCTATCTTCCCTAAGTCCACAGGGGAACCATCTGCAGAAAGTGCTGCTGAGTTAATTTGTATATTATCAAGCATTCTTTTGCTTTAGAGAGGCTAGATGTGACCCAGAGACAACATGAATTTCAGACAGATTGTAAAACTTAAGCCACGTAAATGGTGACATTTATGGCTGTATTTAATGTATTCCATGAGGCAGAAACATTAAACTCATCTATATATCTCAGCATTTTTCAGTTTGCATAGATTCCAAAGTGAAACCTGCCATCAAATATAAAAAACAAAAAAATCTTTCTGGCAAAGATAGCAAATTACCCTTATCTGGTATGATCAAAGCTGGATACATTTGCATGGTTTCTCTGCTGAAATTATTTATTCAATAAAATCCACAAACTCATAACCGAGGGCTCTCATACTTAAATTCTCTTCATTAAGCATTGCATTTTATGGCCTAAAAATGTTTTCAGCTGAATTTGCATAAAATGACTGCACATATGTGACTAGTCAAGTAAATGTAGTTTAAAAAAAAAATGACAAAAGTCACAATATTCCCTGTGGTGATCAGCAAATAGTTATTCAAGGATTGTCTTCTGCTAGAAAAAGACATTCTTTAATGTAATTTAATATCATATTTCATCTAAGTTTAAAAAAATCCAAAATACATTGGTTTTAACTTTGCATTTTTCTCTCAGCATGCATAAACCTTGATTTTTCTCCCACTCCCTTTATTGTCTACTGTCTTGCCAAATGACTTTTGTTTTTTTGGATAGCTCCTCCAGTTTCTATCTTCCTTATTCTGTCCTCTGGCCATTTACTTCAGACTCTTCTCAATCCATTTCCCTTTCTCAAATTGGTATCCTAACTAACTGCTTCAGCCTTATGCTTCATGCTTTTTTCGCTCATCTCCTGAGAGAAAACATGACACTGTAGTAATCAACAATATTCTGCCAGTGACTCAGTTATTGCTCTCTGTGAGAATGTGTTCCAATTTTGTGTCATCGAATTGAACAAAAAAGCTTACTTTCACATGTAACAATTTTTGGAGTTTAACCAAATCTTTAACAGTTAGGTCTCAATGACCTGTGCTCTGGAAATATAATTATTTGGTGCTATTCCACTTTTTAATTATACTTTGTTTTTAATTGTATTTTGCCCATGTTACACTATTTTATATTCCTTAACTGAAGTGATCTTGTTAGTTAAAAAATTCGTATTGTAATAAGAATAGAAAGCAAGTAAATGTCCTGAAACCAAAATAAAATACTAAATTATAAAATTGACAAATTGAATTTGAAAACAAAATCTGAGGTTTAAATGCATAAATCAGAGCTTCAGTTTTTATTTTATTACTGATAAATTGTAAAAATTACATTTCCTTTTCCAGAGATCAAGAACAGCAAATGCATCTTCCATAATTACCATTTCAGTTGTTTCTAACCTGCACCTCAAAAATGTACAATTAGAAGCTTCCATATGGTTGCCAAGGAGCTGTGAGCTGACAAAACTTGACAGGTAACTTCAGACAACTAATAACTTCTTATGCACAAAAATAGGTCAATTTCATTAAATACATTTTATATCCTGAGTGGTCTTCCAAGCCCATTGATATTTTATTTTAGGAATCATAATTCTGCTCTTTCACTCTGACAGGCTCTGACCAATGATGCTATACAGTGCTTGTATACACAAGGACTTCCCTGGGATAGAAATCTCTCTGACTGCACTGTCCTCCTTTACCTCACACAACTTTATTGATAGCCCATTAAAAAGTCAAATTAGTCAAAACTTTCAAATGACAAAGACTTGCTATGACACAAGCTGTGGGGTTTTTTTCAGAAATAGGAATATAACTGATTGTTATTGTGCCTGAAATTCAAAATTGCTGCTAATACAGATCTCTTTTTTTTGTGTGAGAGTGGTTTGGCCAAAGACAATAGGAAGTCTGCACTCAGCTTGGCATTACCCACAAATTTCCTGAGGGCACACTTGATTCCTTTCTCTAGATCAATAATGAGGATGTTAAATGACACTTGGGCCGGCATGAAACCCTGAAGGACACCACTTGTCACTGATGCCACCCTGTGCACTAGTGTAGAGTAGATCAGGACAATCACCACCTTCGACCAACTGGTCTTGTTGTACCTGATGCACCCCAGGACAGGGTTGACCCTCCTGGCTGCCAGGGCACTGCTGACTCATGTTCAACTTTTCTTCAACCAGGATCCCCAGATCCCCTTCCACGGTGCTGGTCCCCAGCCTCTCATTCCCCAGTCTGTACACGCATGCGGGGCCGCTGTGTCCAAGGTGCAGAACCTGGCACTTAGAATAGAATCGTAGAATCATCAAGGCTGGAAAATACCTCCATGATCATCAAGTCCAACCTTTGACTGAATATCACCTTTTCATCCAGACCATAGCACAAAGACAAGACTAGACATTTAGCAGAGCTCTTCCAGTCATTTCTTGAACATTCCAGGTGACTCAATCATCTTCCTGGGCAATTTATTCCAATGCTTAAACATTCTTTCAGTGATTTTTTTTCTAATTTCTAATCTGTACTTTCCTGGTGTAACTTGAGACCATTTCCTCTTGTCTTGTCACTTGTTGTCTTAGAGAAGAGGCTGACCCTCACCTTGCTACAAACTCCTTTCAAGCAGTTGTAGAGATCAATAAAGTTTTCCCTGAGCCTCCTCTTCTCCATGCTAAACAACCCCAGTTTCCTCAGTCCCTCCTTGTAAGACTTGTGCTGCAGACCCTTGACCAGCTTTGTTGCCCTTCTCCAGACCTGCTCTAGCACCTCAATGTCTTTCTTGTAATGAAAGGCCAGAATTTAACACAGGACTTGAGGTGTGGCTTCGCCAGTGCCAAGCAGAGCAGGACATTCACTTTCCTAGTCCCGCTGGCCACACTGTTGCTGATACAGGCCAGGGTGCCATTTGCCTTCTTGCACGCCTGGCTCGTGTTCAACCACTGTTAACCAACACCACCAGGTACTATTCTGCCAGGGAGAATTCCAGCCATTCTTCCCCAAGTCTGTAGCCCTGAATGGGGTTGTTGTGTCTCAAATTTAGGACCCAGCACTCCGCTTTACTGAACTTAATACTGTTGGCTTTGGCCTATCAATCCAGACTGTCCAGATCCCTCTGCAGAGCCTTCCTACTCTCCAGCAGACCAACACTGTCACCCAACTTGGTGTTGTCTGCAAAATGGCTGAGGGTAAGCCTCATACAATTGACCATTACATGATTTTGAGTCAAAAGACAATCAGGAAGTATCTCATCTCTGTTGTGTTTCCAGGGATCTGTTTATATGCATGTAATCACCATGCATAAATTTCCCATTTGTAAGTTTGTGATTGCAATGCCCCATATTTCACAGATGTGTTGTTATGGTAACTGCATTAAAAGGAAAAATTAAATGGGGACAAGGAGAGTCAAGTAAGTATCTTAAATAAAAAAACCTGCAAAAATTAAAAGCAGATTTCTTTCTCCAGGTGAATCAGAAAAAGACATGGGGTTAAGAAATGGGAATGGCAAGGAAAGGACAGAAACAGATAGGATGTGCCATGTGAACAAAAGAAATGCTGATTCAGGAAGGAAAAGGTTTCAGAAAACTAGGTGGACAGCTTAGACTAGCCCCTACGGCAAAACTAATTTGCCTGAGTGATACTTGTACAGCAGAAAATGCAACCTGACATTGACCTTGCCAGTATTACAATCACAATGTTTTCACAAGGAAAAAAAATCCTTGAACTATGGATTTCAATAGAATAAAAACACATGGTATTCTTCCAGGTAGTGCAAATTCTTTTTCTGCACAAACCAGGCATGAGAAACAAAGGGGATTTCCATTTTTCACTTTCTTCAATTTTCTGTTTTCTTTATAGGAGTAGAGAATCGATGAATATACTTTTATGATGTTTTTTCAAGGTTTTTGTATAGCAGAGGCTTAGTCAACATTTGTCAGTGCTAAGTAACCTCCCACAGCTATTTTTGGTCTTGTCTTGTAGGGACACAAATTTTTGCCTTTTCTTATTGTTACACTACAATCATGGATTAATTTCAAAATAGAAGAAACAGAATGAAACAAACAAAAAAAACCCCAACAAAACAAAACAAGCAAAACCCAAAAAACCTTCCAACAACAACAAAAAAGTCCCCAGAATCCTCAAGAATCTTGAGGATAAATTTGCAATACTCTGGCAGCACTACCACTGTGGTGAGAGTGAAACAGATTGTAAAGCCAAAAATTATTCCAGGACAGGACACTGGAAAGGATAAGAATTCTTCTTGCAGGTAAGGTTGAGACAGCACAAGATAGCAAGGCCTATTCAACTGCAGACCCTTTGTATTTCCTGTCTTTGCTTCTTCATCATAAACCTTTTCAAAATTTCACATTATGAGTAAATGTATTTCAGACCAAGACACTCAGAGCATGGCTCCTTGTCTAAGCTCTTTGGGGAATTTACAAATACACCAAAAGCGGATTTGCTCCCTATGCTCATATAGCCATGCTTTGAGGATCAAGAAGAATTGTAAATAACTCAAGAGACCTGGCTTTGTACTTCAGGTTGGATGGCATTGTCACTAGATCATTGATAAGACAAGTTGGTCTTGTTCATTTCAACACATAGGGTTGAGAGAGAGAAACAAAATAATGGTTTTCCGCATGATTATGCTTAGAAGCATAATTATTATTCTGAATTTTTTTATACTAGTCTACAAAACTGGTAGTCACATCACTTTTACGCTGTTGTGTTGCAAGGTTTTGGTTGGAGGGAATGCAGGGGTGGTTTCTGTGAAAAGCTGTCAGCTGGCTGCAAGATGGACCCACTGCTGGCCAAGGCCAACACCATCAGTGATGGTGGCAAAACATCTGGGATAACAGGGTCAAAAAACAGAGGGGAAAAAACTGAAGAAAAAAGAACAGCCTGAAGAGAGTGACAGTATGTGAATGAAACAACCCTGCAGACACCAAGGTTAGTGAAACGGGAGGGAGAGAAGGTGCTCCAGGTACCAGATGAGAGATTCCCCTGCAGTCTGTGGTAAAGACCATGGTGAAGCAGACCATCTCTGCAGCCTGTGGAGGTCCATAGGGGAGCAGATATCCATCTGTAGCCCGTGGACGATCCCATGCTGAGCAAATGGATGCCTGAAGGAAAACATGACCCCATGGGAAACCCACACTGGAGCAGATTCCTAGCAGGACCTGTAGCCCTGTGGAGAGAGGAGCCCACACTGGAGCAGGTTTGCTGGAAAGTCCCTGAGAGGGACCCATGGTGGAGCAGCTCATGAAGAACTGTGGGAAGGACTCAGGTTGGAGAAGTTCACTGAGGACTGTCTCCCATGGGAGGGACCCAATGCTGGAGTGGGGAAAGGGTGGGAGGGGTCCTCCCCCCAGGGAGGAAAGAGTGGCAGAGAACTGATGATGAACTGACTGCAACCTCCACTTCCCATCCCCCTATACTGCTGGGGCAGAGCAGATAGTGAAATCAGGAATGATGCTGAACTGGAGAAAAGAAGAGGGGGTTGGGGGAAGGTGTTCTAAGATTTCCTTTTTATCTTTCAGTACTCTGTTTTTGATTGGTGATAAAATTAAACTAATTTCTCCAAGTCACTTCTGTTTTGCCCATGACAGTAATCAGTAAGGGATCTCTCCTTGTCCTTAGCTCATTAGCCTTTTGTTATGTTTTCTGGCCCCTGTTCAGCTGAGGAGGGAAGTCACAGAATGACTATGACAGGCACCTGATGCCCAGCCAGGGTCAGCCCAGTACACTGTGTTTCAACATGTTCAGGGTCAATGAGCAGAAAAATCACTCTGCAAGTCCTTAACCAGCATTCCCTATAGAAATGAAATGTAAGTCTGGCCATACTTATATGAATGCCTATGCTTTCCTCTGAACTCCTTAAAGTTGGTTACCAGTGGTTACTTACTCTTTCACATTTAGAGCTTCGTTTAACGGTAGAATGAAAACACGAGATACGACCTGACTTTCCATGGAAAGAATTATTTGTCCATATCTCAGATTAAATAGTAAATATCAGTAGCCAAAGAGATACAGCAATTCTTACCTTTAGCTTTAAGGGAGTTGATTTGACCTAATTTTAATTAGTTACTAAATTATCCACGTCATTTACCTGTTTAAAAAGCTTGTTTCCTTGGGTAAAATTCCTCTGGCCTAATTTTGCATTTTAAAAAGCTTAAGACTTCCAAAAAGTGACTTGTATCATCCTAAGACAGCTATTCAAAATAGAGCATCTAAATCACACTTCAGTCACGATTATTTTTCTTCATTGACTTTAAGTGGATATTTGGTGACTTAGTGACACTGTAATGTCTAATTTTTAGACTTCTGAATCTAGGTAAGATTAATAGCATGTACAGTATAAAACCAATGCATTTTACAATGAATGCTTACCAAATATATGTATCAATCACATCAAAGCCCATATTGCAATAACATAGGTGAAGTTTCCTATAGAATCATTCTATAGGTTCTCTGTATCCTCTTTTAAATTCTGTCTTTGATTATTATCCTCCACTTCCACCCAAGGTATCTTGTTCATTTAACTAGCTCCCGTGAACTAGCATCTTTCTCTTTCCTTACCTTCTCTATATCTTCAACCACCTCTCTGCTGAACATCTACAGGCCACTCTGAGTTCTCTTTATCCAGCTTCCATGATATGCCTGTGAATCCATAGGTCCTCTATCTTTACCAAATTTCTTTTTCTTGTCACCTTTCCCCAGGGTCCCTCTTTACTTTTTTTTGCTTAATCCGTTTCTCTCAGTCATAAGGCTCAAGTGGAGAGCAAGACAGGTAACTTGAGAGACATCTTCTTGAATTTACCAAGTCCATTGTTGTAAGGGGTAGCTTCAGGCACTGTATGAAATAAGTTCCCCAGTGGGAGGTAGGAAAAAGAAGCACCTACCGTTGCATTTGAACCTTCAAACAACTAAATGGTACTGCTATCTTGAGCAAAGTTTAAGTCTACAGTAATTTAAACTGTGTCTATATCTGGGACTTCACTTGAAAACTCTGTCCAAGAATAAGAGCATTCAAGAGTAGATTTTGCTTAAACACACAGATTTTTAACTGAGCAAGTAATATCACTTTATTGAAACTGCGTGCACAAGTTTCCATTTTATTACATGTGACATAAAATAAAACCCCAGCAACTAACCAAACCTGTATCAGATTTAATGTTTTAAATAATATTGAAAGGTACCTTTATTCAGCTGCCATTTTTGCAAAGCAACATATATCCAAAGCAGAAATTTTCTACTGAAGAGCAAACCAAATTAAAAAGTCCACAGTTATTCCAGCTTTTGCCTTGCATATGCCAAAGTCATTCCTCTAACACTTGAAAAAGAATTCAGTTCCTGATAACTACCGGATTATGGAGGAACAATGAGTGTCCAAACCCCACAAAAGTGGCAATATTTTAATTCAAATATCAGATAGTTTTGTACTAGGTGAAAAAAGATATATCAGTCACAATATTTAGGAAATATGATGCTCTGATGAGAGAGGGAAAAGACCCATTTTATTACTTAATGGTGAATGACAAGTAGTGTTAAATCTGGCATTTGATCATTTAGAAATTCAACTAACATAAATCCAGTGTTTTCACTTTAATATGTCTTCTTTTTCACACAGGACATCTCCCTTAGAAAAAAAACTAACAACCAATAAAATAAAACCTACACATCACTAACTTATTAAGTAATTTTGAAGGGTATTTTTCTTATATGCTTATGAAGTAGAAATATTTCTTAAGCCTACTTCTAGAACAGTGATATAAAAATGCATATCTCCTTTTTTTTTAATAACATGTTTACTTTTTTGTTTCTATTTTTGGACATGAAACTTAGGATTTATCTTCTATTTCTACATTTTCTACTGCATCCATGTCTTATCCTGTCTGTATTAAATTACTTGTTCCTTTCACCATTTTCCAGTCTAAATTCTTACTTATTACAATGGGTTTATCTATGGGTTTTTCAATACATTTCTTCATCCTTTTGATCTGAGGAGAATGAGACTGTCTCTAGTTCTTTCTTTTACTATTGAACACATGGGTTACATCCATGGATTTCTATATTTTTAAAAGCTTATTATGCTGAAGGGTTTTCATCCTTTATTTGGATTCAACCATGCTGTTGACCATACTACTGATAAGCAGATATTTATAAAGCACTAATTCTGAAACATGAAATAAGAAAACAATTTGTAGTCACATTTTTAAAAAATCCAGTATTTTATCCTAGTATTTTTCTTCAATCTCAGGTGATTTCAGATTACATTTGAGAAAACTACATTTTTTGTTATAGTCTTAGACAATTTAATTTAATAGTTACATCTCTGCTCACTTGGTTTAGCTAAATTACACCTTAAGCCCAGAATAAAATTTGGAGGCCTATATATGTGAATTCTAAACCACACAAGAAATAAAAAATAAAAAATAAAAAATGAAATGCCTGAGGAAAAATAAGGAGCTTGTCATTTTTCTCCTTCTTCCTTGTAAAGCTAGTAAATTTTTTAAGTTAATGGTAGTTATCAGCCCCATAAAATCTAGTTGCCAGTCACAGTAGGAAAATAGTTTAAGGCCTTTCTTTATAGAATTTAACATTATTCTTGAAACTCTCCAATGATCCTTGTAAACTTCTATTACTTTTAAGATACTTTTCCATTTTTTATTTTCATTAGATTTAGCTCTGAGTTTGAATCACATCTTAGCAGAGCAAAATAATTTCAGAGTAACTCTGGAATTTGAAAGGGTACAGAGATGAATAGTTTTTGCTTTGTTTTTTTTTTTCCTGTTAATCATAATTGTATTTTAAATTATACATTATTATTTTGGCTTTTTTTCCTATTCTGGTATTTCCCGTGGTCAAAAGCAGAAAGTCAGTTATTAATAGTGGTCATCTGGACAGACGTCAAAATCTATTTTTGTGAAAAATCACTTCTCAAAAAAACAGTGGCAGATTTCAAAATCAGACCTCCAACATTATCCTTCCTGCTGCCCTTGTCTTGGAATATTTTTCCAAGTGCTTTCACAATTCGTTTTAAATCATTCAATGATTTAAGTTCATCTTTTGCTGAAATTTCAGACACCAGAAAAGCCTTCTATCTCCATCTATAAGCTGTCCTAAATTTATTTTCTTTGTTCATATGCAGTCTCACACTTTATAGGTTAAATCTGTAACTAGTGCTATATCCAGCAGAGAAGGCAAGCATAGGAAGAATTTGATCCCCCCATCTGTAATTGTTTCCTCATCTTCTTATCCTCATGTTTTGATAAACTTCAGTATTCAGACAAAAGGACTGTTAAATATCTGCTTCATATTAGTAATTTTGATTTTCTTTGTTCTTTTGTTTCTCAAAGTTCCATTGTAATTTTTCTTTTAACGTATCTCTGAAGCATCTCTTTCTTCTGAGGATTATGGCAAACACTAATCCAACCTGGGTATTGAAAATGACCTAATATATCAAGTTGGAATGCTTCCAGCTGTAGAAAATCTCATTCTTCTAGTCTCTATATATTTCTTTTCAGAATGTTATCTGTCACAAAGGAGGCCTTTGATGCACCAGTTAGAGCTGCATTTTTGTTTCGTTAGCTAATTTTGCAGATAAAGTGTTTTATTAATGCTGTGTGGGATGAGATGAGCGTATTCCAGGGAGGTAACACCAAATGTGCTGGAGTAGTCAATATGGGAGGGCATGAATGTTATTCAGAGGGATCTGAACAGACTACAAAATGGACTGACAGGAGCCCTGTGAAATTTAATAAAGATAGATATTAAGTCATGCATTTGGGATGTAATAACTGTATGCAATGATACAGCAACTGGATGTCATATTTTCAATGAGGACAAACACAATATCTTTGACAAATGCAATTTTTTTAAAGACTGATGCCAAATGAGCTGTTAAAAAATAAAGAATACAAATACAATGGAAAAATCTAAGAAATACTTAGGCATTATTCATAAAAGGGAAAATATAGGGAGTTATTCCCTAAAATATTTCATTTATTTAGTTTTTGAGGTAAAATGGTGAGGCATTTAATTAAATCAATTAAAGGAAGAAAAGTGGTTTTCTTTTTTACTGATTCTAAGCAGTAAGAAAACATCCTAAATGATCTCGTTCATAAAGATGCTAAATTGGCTGTCCAATTAGTCATAGAGCAAATATCTAGACAGAAAAATATCAGCATGAGTTTGGCCAGGAATAATGGTATTTAGCTGTGCATTTGATATATGGTTACTGATACTGCTTTGTTCTTTCCCTTGAGTTTCAACAGTGATTAACAAAGGAGGCAGGATGCAGGTTTCATTATTGATTACATTGTCTCCATCTTTGCACACAGATTTCTTTTTCCCCAGTTCATAATAGCAATAATTACCTTATTAAAAGAATTTAGGAAGGATTAATGTAATTGAATGGCTAGGCTTGATAAGCCTTTTCAACTAAGATTTTGGTTGCCAACTCATCTCCAAGAAATGCTCTAACATTTGTTTTTGCGGATATTTAGGCTCAACTCCTAGATTGGTCAAAAATTAGCTTTACAACTTCTGCCAGCACCTTCATTTAAACAGGGGGCACAAAAATGACAGAGACTCACTCAGACACATTTAACCAATAGCCCCCATTTCCTGATTATTTACAAAAATGTTATTTCCCAAGGCAATATGTATAATTTACTATGCAGAAATGATAACATTTTCCTGCCATTTTGCAAAGAAGCAATTTTCTGTTTCACTTGAACTGAAATCAACATTGGATTAATAGCCTTGAAAGAAAAAAAGACTGCTGCATTTTCTGCAAAATTAGGAATCATTCGTACAGAATCCAGCTCAAAGCTTCAAAGAGGAAGCTAGAGGAAGATGGATATATTTCCTTAAGGAGGTTATTGATAGGAATCCGTGTTGAGCAAAGGGAAGTTTCCCAGGGATGAAATTCTAGAAGAACATGCCTTGCTAGTCCTCTGCTTGAATCCTGCAGGTAATTATTCTATAAGTACATATAGAATCATAGAACATACTGAGTTGGAAGGGAGCCACAAGGATCATCAAAACCCAGCTCCTGGCCCTGCACAGGACAGCCCCAAAAATCACACTGTGTGCCTGAGAGTGTTGTCCAAATGCATCTTGAACTCTGTCAGGCTTGGTGCTCTGACCAGTTCCACTGGGCATACACCTTTCTCTTTGCCTTAGCTACAAAAGACCCCTGCTTGGCTAAGCCACTAGCCACCAAACTCACCAGCCTTCTGCCTCCACTTCTTGACTTCCAACATTTTGGAATTGCCTGCTAGGAGGTGCTGCTTAAAGTGACCGACAGTGATGGACCCCAGAACCTTCAAAAGTATTTTCCCAGGGGACTTTACTCACTAGATCCCAGAGCAGCCTGAAGTCTGCTCTCTTCTTGTCCAGGCTTGAAATTGTGCTGCACTTTTCCTCCTGTCACCAGAGACTTTAAAGTCATTTGTCTCATGGTCACTGTGTTCAAGACAGCCATCAATCACCTCCTCACTCACAAGATCCTTTCTGTTAACAAGCAACAGATTAAGGAGATTATTTTTCCTACTTAGGTGTCTTAGTACCTGTACCATGAAGTTTTCATACAGGTGTTTTAGGAATCTTCTTTTTTGTGCCAGCTGTGTGGTGTTCACAGTTAACATTCAGCAAGCAGAAGACCCTCCATAAAGACAAGGGCAGTTGATTTTGATGTGTCCCTTAATTTTTCAAAGAGTAACTCATTGACGTCATTGTCCTGGCTAGGTTACCTATAGTAGACTCCTGTATATATCAGATTCCTGTACTATATTTACAGGTTATTATTCATGATTTCAGGGAAAAATAAATCTTCAGCCTCAGATTTAGGTTATTTACTTTTAAGAGAGAATGTGTTTTGAACTTTTTATACATAAATCCTTGGATCTCAGAAATTACAGAAACAATGCATGTGCATACATTTTATTATGAAAATCAATAAGTTTTGGATTATTCTCATTTATTCATCATTAAAATAGTATAACATTTTTCAACTAATATATTCATATTAGAAAAAAAGAAAAGACAGAAACACTTATTGTATTTCATTCCAGGGGCAGATAAGAAAGCAATACAATTCTGTAGTTGCCTTCAAAAAAAGATGCAGTATTTACTTTTCCCAAACAAATAAAGATTAAGTATAACATAATTACTGACTTGTATGACAGCTACGTGTCCTGAAGGGTCTGAACATTAGCTCCAAGCAGTGAATAAAGAGGAAATTTCAAAAAGAAAAATAATCTACTGGAAGTATATACAGACTGTTCTCTGTTTGTTTTGTTAGCTGTTTACAGACATTGCTGAAATAGGAAATTCTGAGTTGTAGACTGAACTCTTCGAGGGTGTAGTGGCTTCTACCATGCTTTCTTTTCCATGGAAACTAGGGCAGGGTAAAAAAATTGTCCTGTACCCAGATCTCATTCAATATACAACCCAGAGTCAGTAAGCCAGAAAGTGAAACAGACAAGCATAAAAATGTCCTTTCAGTAAGCACGTGGAGCTGAGTACAGGGAAAGAAACATGAAATGAAAGGAAGGAAAAAGAAACACAAAAATTAGACAGGAGTTATCTTTAAAATAAATAAATAAATACATTATAAAAGGATAAAAACTATTTGAAAGACAAAAGCTCAGAAAAGCAGGCTAACATTTTTTGAAGTCTTTGACATAACCTTCCTGAATTTTACAAGTTTTCTAGGTCTGCTTAGCTTTTTTCATTAATAGCTTACTTTGAGCTTAGGTAATGACTAAGCAGTGGTGTTCAGTAACTTTAAAACCCCATATACAAAGTCCTGTCAGAGATCTTCTTCCTTGGGATAGTTAGCCAGTTGCAAAACTGCCACATTAATTGATTAAGTGTGCTGCTTGACAAAGGTAGTAGATCTTGCCTCAGAAATTCATTGTTGGCTTACTTCTCTCATGTTATATGCAAATAGTTTTAAAATGCCAGTTGGACTAATGAAAAGTAGGTTATAAACAATGGTGTGTGTATGAGAAAAAACACAAGAAAAAGTACTGAGTTATTTTTAATTCTTCAGTACAACTGTGTTCACCTCCCTGTTCTGGTTTTTTCTACCAGATCTTTCTAGGAACAGCTGCAGCCTGAAGTGAAAGGGCATCACAGGTGGCCCTTCCTGCTGTGTCAGTCAGAGCAAGAGGCAACCACAACTCCATCCCATCAATTGATGAGTAAAAATATGCGAGTAGAGCTCCCCACAAGATAGGCACATTCTTCCCTGCTGTTCTGGAGTTTTTTTAATGGGATTTGCTCCTAATATAGATTTTGGCATGTGACTTTTGGGAACCAGAGCTAAGAAAGATAATGGGGAGTTAGGTGAAAGAGAGCTAATCCTTCATTATCTCCTCCAGGAATACCTGCAGCTGGGTGCTTAGTCTTTTTGTATTCATGTTAACGTATAATGTCATGTTGTCTTTGAGGTCCAATAATTTACATTTTATTTTAAGGGTTTTTTTTCCACTTTACTGAATATGGAATTGTATTGCTGTATTTTATCCCTTTGCGAATTAATTATATTTCTGGCAATAAGTTGAAAACTTAAGCACTAACATGAGTGGCAGCTCAAGAAATGTTTTTGCACAGATAGATATTTTTTTCCTGAAGAAAAATCAAATAAGCATGGATAAGTACTTTGGTACACAAAATTCCCAAAGATATAAATCACAGAAAAAAGGAAGAATTAATTTGGCTAAACGTACACATTAAGATTGTAAATGCCTGCACCTGAGCTAATCACTTCAGGCTCCCTAGTAGTCAAAGAAGAGAAACAGGCACTTCTAGGTCACAATTCTTCTTATCCTAAAATAGGTATCTGAAGTAGGTCAGATGAACTGCGCTCTGAGAGTGCCTATTATTCTCTACCAACTATAAAGAGAGCCTTGGTTTATTAATTCAGATTCAATGTAGATGTTTAAGGAAGATGAGATGAATCCCATTCAGGGAATCCAGAATGACTATTTAGAGACCAATAGCAAGAAGTGAGAATTCTTGTTGTCCAGATGTATATAGAATCCAAGATAATGACATACATCTAGATACTGACTTTAGGTTCCTATGTCATTTAGGCATTTTGGAATATATAATCTTATTTTAGTTAGATCTTAGATCTTATTAATCTTTTTCTTAGTTTTATTTTCTTTTTGCTCAGAGAAACTACTATCAACCTTTTATTACTGTATTTCAGTCTAACGATCCATGACTCATATTCTCTTTCACTAAGAATGATGAAAGCTTTCCCCAACCTTAACAGACTTTTATGACTAAAAACTTAACAAAGCAAAGAAATTCACCTTTTCATCCATTAAAAAAGTCCTGTACTACCAATAGCTTGGGAAATATAACAATAAGGATGTATCTGCTACTAGGCTCAACAGTATAGTTTGATTTCAGCAGGAGTGCTATGAACATTTTATCAAATGAACATCCGAGTTTCAAATCAAGCCAAAATGCCTTGGATTCTCTCTTCCAAATTTATGTGGAGAAATAATGGAGTCCAAATATATTTCTCCTCCATAACTGTTACTCTGTTTCAGCAGTGAAAATACGGTCTTATATAGGTAGTTTTTGGTTCAAAGAAGAGAACAATGCACTAGATAAGATAAAAGGATTTTTAATGAAAAACATTTTAAAGCTGATATAAAAATATCTTAACTACAGAGCTCCATTCAGACCATTATCCACTTAAAGTATATATAGATAGTTTATAATGACTCTAATCAGTAAATAAGTAAATATTACAGTGTCAGTGAAAAACTTCTGATCTAGAAGGTTATTTTTGAGTCTCTATTTATCATAGCAAAGAAAGTATTCCATTACATTTTATCACTGTCAATGTGGGTATATTACGTTCATCTTTAAAAGAAAATCTAAATGAAATAGAAACCAACTCATAAATTTTATCATTTTCAAGTTATTTGTTGGAGAGGAATTGAAATAGTACTTTTAGATAACAAATATTTCCCAGTCTTTGGTATCCCAAATAAGAGAAAAAGAAATGAGGATAATAGAAGAAATATTAATAGGATTTATAGGCCATTGAATTATCAGGATGCCTTCCATTGACTTTGGGCTTTTGATCAGATTCTAAAGTAAAGAAATACATGGAAATTTGACACTTTGAGTGTTTGGAGCTTGCTAACAAAAGTGGTTTGAAAAAAAGAGAAGGGATGCTGTAGCTTTTGAGATTTCTTCTAGTTCTGCCATCCTACGTAAAGATACTTGAAATAAGCAAGATACATCTAAGGAGAAAGTAATTATGAGATTAATGTTACTTTACTTCTATCATCTTAAAATCTTTCAGCCATCTAAAAATTAAGCATTTAAGCAGTTTATGAAAGATTCCTCTATACAAAATAAGAACCTCTAGAAATTACTGTAAATTACAGAACTTCCACACCTGTTTTAGGTTAATCTTGCTCTGTTTGGTGGCTCTCTTACTGACTATAGATGAAGTTTAGACATCTAGTGTATGTAAATTGCCAGCTTCTAAACAGCTAGAGTTTGTTTACCTCAGCCCTCCCGAAACCCTTGAAACCTTGAACAAATATGGTATTAACATTGCACATGGGTATTCTGGTGGGAGAGACAACCAGCAAGAAATCCTTGTATCAAGAGGAGAGAAAAAGTATCTCCTTCCTTTCCTTTAAAGAATTCAATAAGCAGTACACTTATTTAAGCCGTTTAGCAATGCATTTGTTTAGCGATGTATTTAGGGTATTTTGTGTTTCAATCTTTTGGAGTTTTGGTGTTTGATTGGTTTCCAGTGTTTTTATTTTTTTAAGATGTCCCTACAGTAAGAGTATTCCTAATGTTAAGCTTTCTTGTGTGGATTATTTTGGTTCTGAGTACATTAAAGCTCAGATTTCAACCTTAGCCTCCACTAAGGCATAGTGGAATTTTAACAGCTTCTGTCTCGTAACTGAGAGCTGATTTTTATGAACAGCATATTAATCCCATATCTTTATCTTTCACCATTTATCTTAACTGAAATGATGCAGGAGTATTGTGGTAATTCAGTGGTTTACTGGAGACAGACATACAACAAGAATACATGCATATTCATAGGAACACATGGATGAATAGTGGCACCCACATGGAAGTTTTTTCTTCATTCCAAGTGCTTGAAATTTTGCAAGGATGTATACTGTCCCATGATGCTGGTGCTTTAATGAAGCTGGGCTACATAATTCCTCTCATGACATCTCTGCGATTTCAAAGTCCTCTGAGATGTTGTTGAAGGATTTTGAAAAACAAAGAGAGGCAAATGTGGAGAAACCCATTTACCATGTTATAGAAGCTCTTTTGAATCTGACAATTAGTCGCTTTAACCCCAGAAAGCCACATGGATCTTACCTGGAGAGACAACAGAACAGACAACTGGATGGTTGAGTCCAAAAGTCATGGAAAAAATTAATAGTTGCAGTATAGTAAGTACAAATTCAAGCATTTGGGGGAAAAATGGAGAACTATGTTGTTTGACAGTGTAAGATGCATATTCTCCTCTACTCAGTGTTGTTGAGGCCACACATATGTCCAGTTCTGAGCTCCTCCATCCAATAGAAGCATGGATGTACTGGAGAGAGGAGAGCAAAGGGCCACAAAAATCATGAAGGGACTGGAGTACCTGACATATGAAGAAGGGCTGAGAGAAGCTGTGACTGTTTAGCCAGGAGAAAAGAAGGCTTGGGTAATCTTATCAATGTTTATAGGTGTTTGAAGGGATTGTGTGAAACAGATAGAGCCAGTGTCTTCAGTGATGCCCAGCGAGAGGACCAGAGGCAATGAACTCTTATTGAAATACAGGAAGCTCCACCTCAACATCAGGAAACACATTTCGCTGTGAAAAAAGTAGCTGAGGTCAGCATAACTGTGAACTGGCACAGCTTGCCCCAGGAGATTGTAGAGTCTCCCTCCCTGGACATGATCAAAAACTCAACCATTCTGTGATTCTGATTTTGAAACCAGTAAGTTGTAACAATGTGCTGAACCATTATAATGTGACTCAAGCCTTGTCAGTAAAACTTGTTCTGTTTTAATAATATAGCTCTGTGGTCTCTGATTCCATAAATGGTATACTAGGAGCTGTCTTGAGTATGTCAGCACAGCAAAATGCTTTTTTTTAAAAAATCAAACACAGATCATCAGGACCACAGATTTATATCTAAGTATTTTAATATGATACAACTCACCCATAGAGAAAATTACAGAATGAAATTGGATACTGTTAGCTAGACAGCAGATTGTTACTTTTAGGTGTTATTAAAAGAAGTGAGTAAGCAGTTGGCAGACTTATCAGATCATCTGTCTGCATGTCTGTTTCTCCTTCTCTCCTTCTGTTTGACTAAAGTGTCTGTACAGTCTAGCATAGCAGTCACTGAAAATTGTGCCTTTTGTCCAACAAAAATATTTTCATATTGTAATGAAAATTTTTATTCCCTTTTAACTTAGTCTCAAGTGTCCATCCTATTTCTATACCTGAAAAAAATAGATTGAAATGTAATCCCAACAGTATATTAAACTTTGAAAATTTCTACTCTCTAAGAAGATGTCTGTAGGTTCCTGAAAGATTCCATATATTTTCTTGAAGAGATGTAAGTGGAATTCCAAGGTTTCTTGCAGTCTTTTGGAAAAGCTGGATTTAGGACCTGTTTGTGGAATGCATATTTTCCATGATTTTACCTGTGTTCAGCAGACAACAGAAATTAGAGATGCTAAGCTGTCAAAGACTCTCCCATCTCAGAGACCTCTCCAGATCAGTCTAAATCCATGTCCATAAGGAAGCACAGTGAATGGAAGACAAGGCTAGATTAGAAAACAGATTCAGGCACCAATTTGTTTAACACATAACGCTTAAATTTTGGGGGTTGATCTTTTTCCTCCTAAACCATTCCCATTGCTACAGTTTTAGTCTATGAAAGTTTATGTTCTAAATAATCAAGAGCACGATGTTCTGTCTTTAATATTTCAGTCTTTTCGGTTTAGTACTGGCCTTCATTTGGAAGAGGGTTACAGTTTCAAAAATTTTAGGTAGCTGTTGCCAGATCCTTACTTTTTAAGATTTGAAAGAGTTCGTATTATTAGCAGGAATCTAGAGGAAAAAAATAAATCATTTACTGACCAGTAAAACAATTTTACAATTCAGAAATATTAAAATATTTTTTCTTTTTTTCCAAATGAATTTCAGAGAATAATTCCACAGATTTTAAAGCACAAGAGGTTATCTTTGTTTTTATTTTGCTTTCCTTTATTCATAACTCTTCTATTGCTCCCTCACTGTTAAAACAAGAATTATATAGTCTATTTGAAAAGCAGCAAGAATTCCTAGCACACTTAAGCAAACTGCTTGGGAGAGAAGTACCAAGGTCACCCAATAATTTGAACAAAAATAAGCTACCAGCTAGTGGGAAGGGTAGGAAATGTGAAAATTCTTCAGAGGAAGCAGAGAATGAATCTCCATATTTTGAACAAGATTAATAAAGCATATATTCACATCTTCAGACAATCCTCTTCAAAGGCTATTGAAAACCTCTCTTTCTTTTAAACCTGTCCAACTCATCTCCACAGGATATAATTTAATCCTGGTATATACGTATGTTTTGTGCATTCCCATCTGTGTGGGCTAGAATATCACACTATGCATTCTGAAACAGAAATGTGCTTTCTTTTTTTTGGACAATCACATCACTTATGTTACTGACAGTGCAAAGAATGTACATCAGCAGTTGAATATTTAAGTTCCTCAAAATCTATTGAATAATGAAGACAGTATGTCCATCCAAGTGTACAATTGCTTCGTGGGGAGGCAGTGCGTCCCAAATTAGTTAATTCCTGGACTTTAAATTGGCCCCTGTTCCTGTTGTTTAAAGCCAGCAAAGAGTAGCACTGGCAGAAAAGCTGTCTGCCAGAAAAGGGCATTTTCAAAGTCACACAGCATGAACATCTTCTTGTCAAGACCCATTACAAGAAAAAAGTAAAGTGGCATTTCAATGAAATCGTAAAGGGAGAGGGGGGTGTGTGGATGGAGTTGGTGTTTGCAGGTTTTTGTTTGTTCTTTTTAATATTATTTGTAACTAGCTGGAGATTAAGTAACTTCTACCTACTCTGAGAACATTAGGGAATCTGTCTATGACAAGAAAGCAGACATATATTTGGAATAAGGAAATCTAAGTATTGTGTTTCTTACTTTCTTGCACTTCTTTTCAATTTTGTTTTAAATTACACCTTTACATTTTGTTGCAGACATTTCACTTGTATTGCATTGGGTTAAACATATTCTGTGATGTGACATAATTTGATGTGACCTGACCAAACCAGATGAAAATGTCTTGTTGTATCACTTATTTAAAGAGGAAAAACTGTCTATACTTTAATTTGCTTTTAAATCTATTTGAAAATTATTTATGAAAAGTTAAATAGGTCCTCTTACATGTCAGTTTCTTACAGTCCTGTGACAGACAAAGTAGCAACAGTCTACTCTAAGGTTCAGATCTAAATATTAAAAAATTCAAAATCACTGACTTTATTTATAAACATTAAATTTCTACTTAGTTCATAGGCATTCTATAGGATATTGCATTATTTCTACTTGTGTAACTATTTTCTAAGTTAATAATCAGTGCCTATATTGAGACAGCTTATTAAATGACAAAAAATTTTGCAAATACAAATTCTCAGCTGGAGGTCATGTGGCAATATTACTCCTATAGAAAGGTAGCTGCCCATATTCTTCCACCCATATTATATAAGTGCAGAATTAAGATTGCAATCTTTCTTCCAGCTCTGGAAAACTCTGTTATGAGTCTGCTGTTAAAACTTTTTTTTTCTCAGAGGTGTTCTTAGCAAGTAGAAAGATATTTTACAAATCCCCACAAGTCATGTACTTTTCTGTCTAACATTTTAAATCATCCATCAGTACTATTTGAGAAGAAAAATACTGAAAAAATGAGGAAAGGAATCAGTAGTTGGTATCTTACTAGCAATTAACAGTATTGTTTCCTGGTCTTTTAATATGTGGGCCATTGAGCATCAGAAAAATTGTAGTAGTTATCCCTGTCCTTGTCCACAGACTGGGACTGCGGTTGCCAGTAGTTCTTTGGGCAGCTTGGTGAAAACAGAGGGTTTTTACAAGGTGTGCTGGAAATAAATAGTGATTTATAAATGCCCAATTATTTAATCTACTGCCCAGATATGGACATGGTCCTTTGGCAGCCCACTTTGAAAAGTAATTTGAAAGACACATCCTAGTGTTGGGCATCTGCAGACCCACATGTGTCTACACAGATAGGCAAAAACAGATGGGCTTTCTGATAAAGATGTGTCATTCAGCTCTGGTATGGGAGGATTTCACCTTTTTAGTGAGATTCTTTGGATTTCCTCAGTATTCATATATTCTGATTTTACTGCCATTAACTACAGCACTTCATTGATGAAGACATAAATCTTTGAATCAACAGGCTCTGATTCACATTCTTCCAGTTAGGTATAAGTAGAGGAATTCATGTTTGTCTGCACCCATCCATGAAGATCTGTTTTCCAAAGGCCACAGTGCAGCAGGGAATAGAGCATTTACAGCGCATGGAGAAGTTTATAAGGCATGAGGATATAGGGGAAAATGTCAACATCCAGGGGATTTCAGAAATTCTTTGTATATCACAAAACAATGCTCTGGGGGTCCCTAGGTTGGAAAGTCATGAATAGTTGATTACCCAGTTAGAAGTCTTTCCAGAGTGCATATCCAAAGGGCTGCTACTGGGTGAAGTGGACTGAAAAATGTGGTCTGGATGACTGGACCCTGTGCTCCTGATTGCTTGATTGTGACGAAGTGAAATGCCATACGTGTAGCCCCATAACACAGTATTGACAGTGCTAGTAACAGGCCATAAACTTTGTATTGAGTTTATCCAGGCTCAGGAAAGAGGCTTGTCAAATCTGTTCTGAGTGTATCCAGGTCTTATTTGACTTCACTGTGGAAACATCTCTCTCACTAAGGATCAGGTATCCTTATCTGATTTGGTTTACTATTGTTTATATTTGTGTGGTACTATAGTTTGATATACAGTTTGATATACAGTTTTTCCAGTTTTTCCAGTATATCTCTCCTATTGAAGGAAATATTTATGACTCCAATAAATGTAGAGAGAAACACACCTGGGAGGACAGCAGAGGCTTTCAGAGTCAGAAGCACAGGTGCTGCACAGACAGTGAAAGAGTGTGTTGATAAGGAATGGGTCACAAGATGGTGAGATTAGGTAGCAAAAGCTCATCTGCACCCACAAAGAAGGACAGAGACAACAGTGGATGGGCGAGCTCAAATTCTGGTTTAGTTCCTCACAGGAGTCATCACTCTGTTAGAGGCCCACCACAAGATGAGAGGATCTCAGGGACACAGGGAGGCAGGAATCCAAATTACACAGTCCTGAGGAGCAAACACTCTGCCAGGCTCAACCCACTCAACCTCACTACTGTTGGAGACGGGGATTTGGAGCTGGGGGAATGCAGCTCCAACTTACCTCTTTTAAGCTGCCAAATTTAACTGAGTTTCCCCCAGCATTGGAGACCCCACATCTACAACCAGCTCAGTAATGGTCACTTAAAAAATAACACAGGTCTAGAACCAGACAAACTGGTTTTAAGTGATAACAAAGGACACAAAGAAACAGTATCTGGCATATGTAAAAGGCACCACACAGAGTAAACTTGGATGCAATCTGGAGCTGCATGACACTGAAGAAAAAAAAGTTGTGAAAGACCCTGCACGCAGAAAAAAAAAAAAAGTGGAAGAGAAAATCATCAACATGAGCACCATGTTCCTTCCAAAAAAGGGACTCCAGATGTTGACAACTACTTGTAATACCTCCCTCACCAACATGATTACCATGGTGAAACCACTGACCCATGACCCAATGTGTTTTCTTGGATTTTGGAGAACATGAAAGGTTGAAAAAAAAAAAAAACAAACCAGTTAAAATGTTCCTGGTTGAAGATGGCTTTTGAGCATATTCAAGGAGGGAGACTCCACAGCCTCTGTGGGCAGCCTGTGTCAGTGCTCAGTCACCCTGACCACAGTTTCTTTTCTTCAGAGTGAAAAGTGTTTCCTGATGTTCAGATGGAATTTCCTGTATTTCAGTGAGACTCCATTGTCTCTGGTCCTCTCACTGGGCATCACTGAAAGCTGTGCTGCCCTTCCAACTAATGGTAGACTTTACCTATTTTAGATTATCATGAAGGGCCACCTCCGCAGCCCACACCTCAAAGATCTTGCCACCTAAAGGTAATATAGGTATTTGTGTGATTGAGCATTTGGGGGTTTTGTTGGTGCCAACAGAAGGTGATTTGTTTGTTAAAGCAATAATTTACAAACCCCAAAAGAGGAGAAGCTAAAGGCACACACATTAAAAAAAAAAAATTTTTTGAGTAGAGAGATGAATATGATATTTTTTTAATTTTACTGTGTTGAGTTATGCTGAGAGTGATATGATTATAAATGGGCACCAACTCACACTCCTTTTGTCCCTGAGGAGTTGCGGTCTCATTGGGCTCCATGTAGACACAGGACTATAAGCTTTGGACTTACATGATGAAACCATGCGTTTCAGTCTGAAAATTTGCTGACCCAGAATGAAATATATAAATTTTTATAACCTCATATGTGAAACTCAGTGGCATAGCAAGCCCTCTGATACCACTGGATATAATAATTTGATCTTTAGAAATCTGATGTTAACGATCCAAGAGATTTTTCCATGACAAAAAAAATTTACCATTATACTGAAGACACACCAAAAATAAAGAAATAAACCCTCATGCTAATTGTATATAGAAGTAAGGTGAATAGTAATTTGAATAAATTTGTCTGAAATATTTTAATAAGGCCTTTTTCTGATAACAGAAACTGGAGGTGTTAAAACTTGGGAAACGTGCAAAGTGCTTTTATTCATCCTGATGGTGCTAAATTCTGGTAGCTACTGACCCATACAGAACATAAGCATTATTTTACTGTAGGCTGCAGGTAGCTGCTTCTGAAATACAGCATTTCTTTAAGATGAATCTGACAGAATTTGACATGCATAAAAAGTGAGTAAACAGTATGTATGTAGCATGCATCGCTGTGACATTCCCACGGTCTGGGTTTGGCAACAGTTTGGTTTTGTAGGCTACTTTTGACATTTAAACAGAAGCAAAGAATCTTTCTGGAAGAAGCTGCGGTTGCTCGCCAGATATGAATATGTGTGTATATATATATAAAAATTGGAAAGGACATCCTCAGGTGAAAAATTCAGTAGAATTCTTGTTGGAGGTCACATGTTGCATATTTTGAGGAGAAATAGCTTGAATAACACCTGAGAAAAATATACTTTGGTCTAATGGTGAATGCTTCAATTGTATGAACAAGACCTTCACCTGCTATAAATCATCTGAAGTTCCCTTGACTCAGTCTTATCATTTTCATTTCACTTTATTTATGATGTTTATTTATCAGGACATTATACCTTCTGCTTTGTATTTAGGGCTCTGGTAAATTTTTGTTACTTTGGAAATTTTCTGCTTTTGGAAGTGGTGTTCAAATATATATTCATAAAGTATACTACTGGGAGATAAGCTCCAGCCCCCATCCCCCTGCCCTAAGCTGTTTTACCCTAACCACATAATTTTTTCTTTAAGCTGAGATGAGGCATGGATTGTTTGTTTTTTATTTCTATATTATTTTATCTAGTATTTTTTTTGTATTTTATTTCTACATTATCTCTAGTAATGCAGTACTATGTGTGACCTCCTGGAAATGGACTTTGAGGAGCTAAAACTTTTTTCAACTGTGTAATAGATAATAGAGATCAAACTCTCAAGGATATAATTTACTCATCATTCAATAAAGCAGCTCTGCATGAATTAGTATATTGCCGCATCCATATAAACTGCCTCCACACACGCAATGCACTCTAATATCCATATTGCATTTAGGTGGCAAGGTTTTTGTGGCTTGGACTGCAGATGTGGCCCTTCATCATTATTTGAGATAGATAAAGTCCATCATTACTTGGAAGGACAACACAAGGCAACAATTCCAATAATACCTGGGGAATTTCAGGTTTTGCTCGTTAAGGCATTCACTGTACTGGGCATGAGTAGTCTTGATGAAAGAAGTTTAGGAGGACAATTGGCCTCTACATCTTTTCTGTTTTCCCCCTTTGAAGGTAGTAGAAACGGTCCTTTCTGTGAGGTTATGTAGATGGATGGATGGATGGATGGATGGATGGATATTCTTTGGGGTTCTGTCCAAAATATTTTATTTTGTTTAGTTTTGCCTATAATGATTAGTACATTTATATATTTATACTTTTTCTCATTCTATGACTCCCAAAACAATGAAGGTTTTCTTTTTCCTTCTTCCTAAACGTAAGAAAACCTTTCCCAGAGGCATGTTTGTTGGGTGCTTCTAGCTCTTTTCTGTGTTCTGTTGAGATTTGCTTCCAATGGAGAAATCATCACATGCTTTCTCAATGCTTCCTGCTACTCCAATGGGGAACACACCTTCTTATAAGACCAAAATTTTGGAAGAGTTTTGACTCCACAATTAATATCGTTTTTCCCTCTTTCTCTTTCCAGATGCGGTGCACATCTGATTTATCTAGTTCCTCTAGGAATACAGCTTAATATATTGAGTTTTATTCATTCATCCTAATTCTTCACTTTTTTATCATTGTGCTCACTAGTAGCATCTTTTTTTGTTCACCAGTAGGCAGCTTGATATTAACCAGGGTAGGCAGTTCCAGGGAAATCATTTGTCGTTTGGGGATTTCTTGGGTGACCACAGTTCATGTTCACAGGGTAATGATACTTCAGGGAAGTGTCAGACCTAGCACTTATGCCCAGAGCAAGTTGTCCATTTTTCAAAAAGCATCAGTTCACTGGCATTTGTACTATACATTTGTAGATCATGTGTGAAACTCTGTTTTCAGCTTACTTCTGTGTTGTCTTCAAAAGAGATGTGTGATTTAGAGGTTTAATTCTTCCCTGAAGTAACACACTTCTGAATTTTCTGTAGGATAGCTAGAGGGTTCACAGGAATCTGAGTAAACAATCTGAGTTAAAGAAAAACTGTATAGAACCCAAATATTGTAAATATGTTGATGCAAGCAAAAGTTTTCTGAGATAGTTTTATTTTGGCTTGTGAATTTGAAATTCAGAGTGAAAGTGTGTTTAAGTCTTCTTTGTTTTGTCCTCCTTGAGTTCTAAACAATCGGCTCCCTATTCAGATGAGTTGCTTTCCTGTGTCTTGGTGATCAGTCAGATCTGAGAAGAGTGAGAGAGGTTTTCTGTGCTCAGTGGCGGGGGTTGATCAGCACTGTATAATTGCTGGTGCTGCAGTGGGCAGGAACAGAAACAAGCCTGTTTAGCTGTTGTAGCTTCATTCTTTGTCGGCTCTTCTACAAGAAGATGTAACTGTGCAATTGACTGGGCTTATACGTTAAGTCTAAGCCAGAATTCATACTGAAGGATCCTTCATGTGAAAGAGGCATATGTGTAATCAGGTATATGCTTCTCCCTTTAGTTTTTTATATGAAATTGTGTGTGTAAATACTATATTTTTATCCATATTTTACTCCCAGTTCAGGTAGTCTCTGCCCAGTAGGCTCTGTGTGGGAACCTGGTTGCCTCAGTCTGTGGTGCCTTCTTCAACAGCTGGCAAAAGTTCTGTGTGATGATTTGATTAGTACAAAACCTTTGCAACTCTACGGATTGAGATCAGAGGTATTACTTACATCCTGCGACGTGATGTCATACAGGTGAGTCAGACAAGAACATATTTGAGAAATTACTGGTAAATGTTATAGGTAGCCTCTACATGTGTTCAGGAGTTTGTACCCATTGAGTCTGAAGCTGTTCTTGCAGCCAGGTGAGTAAAAGAACAGATTTTTAAAAAATAAACACATAATAACAAATATGCTTAAGTATTTATCTGTCCATTTGTAAGTATGTGTTTTAGTTAAAAATCCAAAAACATATGTATATTTGATGAGCAACACCATTTAAGTCTTGCACATTATTGGAATCAGAACAACAATCTCTATACTAGAAAATATTGTAGTACTAACAAAAATGTTGTATGAAAGAGAAGGATAATTTGGGTTCTGTATTTTCTGTCTGCCTCTTTCTCTGCAGGTTACCTGATCTCATAGGGGAGCTGGAGTTCTTGCTGGAGGCCTCCATCCTGTGTTGGACACTGCCTCATACACTGTCACTGTTGATGCTGAAATTCCCTTTCCCTTTCCTGTCAATATTTGGGATATGAGAGGAGATATTTCCAGCATAAACACCACTAGTACTTTAAGCCCAAAAATTATGCTCTTGGTCTCCTGTGTTGAAAGAGAAAAAAAATAGAACAGCTTTAGGGACAGGAGGAGAAGGTTTCCCCAATTTATTCTTTTAACAGCACTAGAGTATAAAGAAACACAGCTCTGCCAAATGGGTTTAGAAAGCCAGAGGCTACAAAGAGCATAGCAGGTGATGGCAAAATTCAGAATCAATCATTCTTCTGTATTGCATTTAGTAGGGAATTTCATACATTTATAATTATCATCTCTTTAGTACCAGCATCTTGCCCAACATTGATATCCTGGCAGTTATTATAAATTAAGCATGATAACCCCACTATTCAAGGTCTACAGGAAACACAAAATTGTTAAAAATGGACATATAATTTATGAGATATTTTTATTCTTTATGGAGTTCATGGGGTTCATTTTTCTTATTCTCATTGTCACTTTATATGTTTGATAATTTTGGTTTAAGAAACACGTGTTTTTATTTATTTCTAGGACATTGCATTAAAGATTTTGTTCAGCCTAAGCTAGTGCAAATAACAGAGAATGGAAACAAGTATTGTTGTATATTATTTGCTCATTTCAGATCAAGTAGCATTTAATATGTGTGCTTTTGTCTACATAATAAATTCTACCATCTCAAATATTTAGCTTGTTGTAAAAAAAAAAAGTTATTTTACTACAAATTTTTAGGCTATTGCTGTGTAGAACAAACAGACACAATTCAAGGCTTTTTCAAATGCTTTGCCACTAGGTTAAATTTTTAGATAGAAAGCATAAATAAAAAAATTTTACTGTGAATTTTTTCAGAATATGTACTGTGATACCCCCATTTTCAGTGGTTTAACACTGAGGAAAAAAAAGTTTATTTCATGTAAATTCTACATTTAAATGCTTATTTGGCTTTATTTTATTATGAGACATCTAATGGTATATGTTTACTATATAATATGCTTGCATGTTGCCTCAGGTAAAAGGATGATATGAAACATGTATGTGTGTGGACCTACCGCCCCCACCAGACTCATGTATATTGAAACAAGATGGAACACCTTAGGTTATAGTATTGGTGAGGGCGTAAAAGTTATTCCCAATACTTAAGTTTATAGAATAGTTACTGGAAATGTCTTTCAAAAGATGAATAATTCGACATTGTTAACTTGTGCTCTTTCTAAACCGGTGTTTACATTTTTGTACTGGAGTGTACTGTAGAATTGCATTCCCTGTTACTCAGAGATGTCTGTAAAAGTCATGAAAGGTAAATGTCTGTAAATAACTTTCAGGGTCATATCTTGTATATATTTTTTCTCTCCTTCAGCTAATATTTTTACTTTGCTTTCCTTCTCAGTTAACTAGAAATATATACTCTTAGGAATATTTCAGCCAAAGACACTAACCTTTACTCCTGTCTCTCTTTTTCCCTGTCTTTCAGATAGGCAATTGCAAGGCATAATTGTTAGAGAAGCAGAAATTTCAAGTCCTCACATGGTTCATTAAATAGCTAACATTCTGTTCTTATGTATGAAGAACAATGTTTTAAAAATAATTTAATTGTCTAAGCCAGATAAAATTTACTCAGCATAACAGTTGTATCATACAATTTTACAGACATTGAAAGACATAACAATACTATTGAAAGTAAATGAAACTGTGTGATATAGATATTTAATTTTTTGAAAAACAGGGACATAAGAGTTCCCATTAGATTCTGCTTATCTTTAAATGCAGAAGCTTAGCAGAAGGACTAAGACACAGATAACCAGGCCTATCACAATTTTAATCTTCACTCTATTCAGTGGACACTGTCATATATTTTTAATCTTTTCTCTCTGACCAAAGATGTGCATGGTGCTGAATGGTGCCCTTTTTTTAGCAAGAGCTGCTAAAGAGTTCAAAAATTAGTATTAAAGCCTGCTTTGAAAAAAAATACAAAAACATTTGAATATTGAATAGAGTTCTGTAGTAATATTATGGCCATCCTGTGCAACACAAGCTGAAAGCAAGCATGGATTCCAATGTGCTATGTACTTGACAATGGCCTCTTAAGTTTTAATGTATGCTTTTTGTGCCAAAATGTTTGAAGGGTGTAAAGATGTACTGTCTGCCTTTCCTCACCTAACCCATACTGCTCAGTACTCAGGAGCTCTTAGTGCACATCAGCAGTGACAAGAGTTATTGACTGAATATTCATGGGAATCCTTTCATTTTAATACACTTTCTCATTCTGTCTCATTGTAATCTTTTCCCTTTCATCAGACTTTTTGCAATGCAGAATCCCTCGACATATGTTATTCCTTCTTGATTTTCAAACATATGTTGGGCAAAGTTGTAAGGCTCATAAAACAATAGATCCTCCTGTCCTGAGCAATTGCCAGATTGCAGATTTCCTATGAATAAAATATTACATTTTTAAGTACTGAAAAAATACAAAACCAACCTCACTATTGAAGAATCCTGCAATAGACAGATAGCAAGTATACAGTTCACTCAGATGTGGTTATCACAGAACAGTCACCTAAAATTATCATGCCTTTAGTGCTGTTTTCTGATTTACTATTCCAGAACAAGCAGAAACACTAGAACTCTGTTCACCTAAGATGGCTGGCAACAACCTTAAATACCAATAACAAAAGCTGAAACACTGACCTCTATGTTTCTAGGTGCTTTAGAATGTAATTAGGGGTGAAATCTTGCAAACGGGAGCCAGATGCAAAACTGTCTCTTAGCTCATGGGTGTTGTGCTCAACTCAAGGCTATAGTTTCTGCCTTCCCTTCTTTGTATATACATTCTATAGCAGAATCTGAATACGTATAATGTCCTTTTAATTTTCTTCATAATTAATAGTAAACTCTACCATCCTTACCCTGCCTTCACACATCTTCCCTCAGACACTCCACCCTCCTGATCATCAGAACATTGAGATGGGTGCTATGAATCCCTGTCAGTGCCATGAGACACCACAGAAAGCAGACTTGACATTGGCACACTTTAAAAGCAGTTTTCTATTTATAAACCACACATCAGTGGCTACTAAGCTCACTCAAAGCCCCTGTGAGCTCCAGGCAGAGACCTTTCCTTTTTACAAACAGCACTGTGCTCTGCTCTGAAAACTGATGGTGTCAAAAGCAAATGCAGAAATCACCCTGCATCTTTCTCCTGGCATCAGTATTCCTCACAACTAAATTCAGTTTTAGTTCAAAAATATTACATTTTGTTATTGTCCCTCTTTTTTAGGTACAAGCACACAGCAGTTATCCAGCTTCCTATCCAGCTATCCAGCTTCCTTCAGTTCTGCTGAAAGAGACAAGGATTTCTTTTTTTTCCCCACCAGAATGGAAATGCAAATATTATTATTGAAAGCAACAAATGAAAACTTTGAGGATGAAAAATTAGTTTTATCCACTAACATTTCATTGATTCCAAATATAGGATTGTGACCTTTCCAAATTACAGCTTTTACATTATAATGCAAGGCTTTTTCAAAAAGAAAATAATTTTAATTCTATTAATCTAAATTAAATGTGTGCCTTCATATAATCAAAGGAAAAAGTGTGTGTATTTTTCCCCTGCTGTATACATCAAAATAAAAGTGTGGGGATAGACATCAAAAATTAAAGGTTATCCTAAGCTTCATGAAACCTGGACATCTGTAGTGTTATACACATATTCCTGTACTCTTACAACAGTCCTGTTTCTGTAAAGTTGCAGTAACTGGATTTACAGGAGCTTATTTTTATTCATCGCTACATTAAAAAAATATATACATTCCCTGAATCAAAGTGAATTAAAAGGAAATTGCATGCAAGGGGAGAAGGTAACTCAGATTTCTCATCAGCAGTCTAATCATGAGTGACCCACAGGCAACTCAAAAGCTGCCCGCACAATTACTCATGGAGTCTGCTTAGAAACAGGCATCGCTGCCAGGAAAATCTTTCTTACCTTGAATCCAAGTTTAGTGATGGCCACCTGTAATAGGAATGGGAGGGAGGAATGCAAAGTGCAAAGCACTGCATTAAACTGACACTATATATCACTGTTTGCCAGGTTGTACATTTTTATGCAATGCATTTTACAGACATAGATAAATATACGCAACTAAGGCAAGTATGAGCAACAGGGTAATGCTTAGTCTAGCTTCGCTTTTCAGTTGTGCCAGTCTCACTGAAGTTAATAGAGCTGCCTCAGTATGAGAGACAAAACTTTTTGAATGTGCTAGGTGAGAGAGTGGTACTTTCTGTCTCGTACCATGCTACAGGCACACTAAACACTGTGAACTTCCAAGTAATAAAAAGCTGTGAGATCAAAGCACAACTGCTTCTGTAACCACCATGGCTAAAACCTGATCACGGTTTAAGTGACTTCAAAAGCATTAGGTGAGGGATGACTTTAGCATTTGAACTTAACCGACAGTGATACTTCAGCAACAGTATGCATATAAAGGAGGTTTTGCTGCTGTCTATCGTTCTGCTAGGGACAGATGTAATCAGTGTTCAACCACAAGAAAGGAAGTATTTATTAGTAATTTTTCACAAAATACTTTTTTCATCAGAATAAATCTATGTTGGGGTGCGTAGAAGGTAGGATCCTAGTTATTTCCAAAAGCATCTAAAGTTCTTTCAACAGTTTAAACAAAAAAAGTTTGTGCATGAAGAAAACCTGAATGTTTTGACAGTTTAGTTTTTGGTTTTTAATGAAGTAGATACAAAATAAAAACAATATGAACAACACAGAAATTATTGAAAATAATACAAAATAAATAAACTCCTTTCGTTTTAGCCTAAGAAAATATGCCTGTGTACCTGGAATAAATTTTTACTTCTAGTTATTTCCCTGACAAAAACATCACATTAGCTAACACTTACAGCACTGTTTCATGATGAATTGAAATTATTCTTTCCACTCATTTGACAGCTGATCTGAAATAATTGATTCACATATTCATTTGCACAGAGACAGAATGATGCTTTTGAACAGAGTATCTTAATATATTTTAATAGTACATTGTTATGTATGCACATGTGATATTTTAACATTTCCTTATTCAGCACGAACATTGACTGATGTTACTATACAATGTATTACATATTGAAAATACAATATTCCAGCTTGGCAGGAAAATCCAGAGGAAAAGAAAGAAAAAGGCTGATTAAATGACTGAACTGGAAAACGGCCTCTTCTCATCACATCATTTTTTTCAGCTTTTTGATATCTAATTATTTCCTTCAAGTGATAGGCAGATATTTTTTGTGATTTATTCCACCACCAAACCTCTTTTAAAAAACAGCAGTTTATATCTGGCAAATCAGTGTCAATAGAATCTTTTTTTAATTAATCTGAAAAGTGTGGGATGCTTATGTATCTCTGTTTATTATAGTAATCGAGTTTAATGTAATTTAAATTGTTTTCTAATAATTAGTTCAATTATTACTGAAGATACACAGAGTTACTTCTCTAAAGAATCTGTGGAGTCACCTGTTTTTCCACTCTGCTGTAATACTGAGAGATATTACTTTTAAGTTATGCACTTGAAGCAGGACATTGCAACTTCAGTGTTTTTTAATAGTTAAGGATTTTATAAGAACTGAGATCCTTAGCTGGACAGATTTGCAAACTCTGAGAATTTCCACTAAAATTAACTTTTGCCTTTCCATTGTGAAACCTCTCTCGATGATTTCTCAGCAGTCTTGGGAAACCAGAGAGGTCTCAGCTGACTGGAGGCTGACGAAAACTGTCCTGATTTTCAAGAAGGGCAGGAAGGAGGATCCTGGAAACTACAGACCTGTCAGTCTTACTTTGTGCCTGGAAAAGTTATAGAGAAGATAATCCTGGGATAAGTTGAAAAACACTTGAAAGGCAACACAACCATTGGTCACAGCCTGCACGGCTTCATGAGAGGAAATTCCTGCTTATCAAACCTAATTTCCTTTTATGACAAGGCAACTCACCTGGTTGATCAAGGAAAGCCAGTTGATGTAATCTTTTTGGATTTCAGTAAAGCTTTTAATATCATCTCTCACAGGATCCTGCCGGACAAAATGTCCACAGCTGGATAAACACAGCATGCAGTAGGTGAGGAACTGGCTCACAGGGGGGGCACAAAGAGCTTTAGTGAATGGGGTGACATCAGACTGGTGATCTATCACCAGTGGGGCTCCACGGGGCTCCATCCTCAGCCTGTGCCCTTCAATGTCTTCATTAATGACCTGAACATGGGACTTGAAGGGATACTAAACAAGGTCAGCAACAATACAAAATTGAGAGGAGCAGTTAGTGGAAAGCTGTGAGCCCTTGAC